>CM020980.1:16626993-17226993 GCA_010134655.1 Fragaria nilgerrensis
ATGTAAGAATTCAAGGTGAATGACCATAGATTGAGGCCATAGATTGAAGCCATACTATGAGGCTTTCAAAGAATACAATGTGGAGGATGTACCCCTTCAAGAAGCTCCATTCACACAGACCTAAAATGGAGGTGCAAGTCTAGGCTGAAAGACTATAAACATTAAGTGCTGCTTGGGAGGCAACCCAATTTAACCAAAGATATGGAGGAGCCATCAACGCAGATTTGTTTTTCATCATTTCTTCTCTTTTACTTTTCGTTATATTTATGTATCTATTTTGTTTGTTGTAAGTTCATATTCCATGCTTTGATTTTACACATTATTTTGTGAACATTGAGGGCATTGTAGAGTTTAAGTGTGGGGGAAAGATTTACATGTTTATTGTGTCTTATATTGAAAAATGTCAAAAATTTAAAAAATTTCGTTCGCTTTTTGAGTCTTTTGTTTTTGAGTCATAGGAGCCCTTAACTGTCTATGATGATTATAATCTCTGAAATTATGGATAAAGAAAGATCACAAGATTGAGATGATTTCCAACTGATATTCTGTGGTTAATTGAAAGGAATGGAAACCATATGAAATGTAGTGGATGTGGTTTTGAATCTCTGGTACAGAAATGAGCATGCTAAGACAAGTTTTGATTCATATGACCCTAAATGTGAGCTTTTGAGCTTTTATATGTGCTTTTCTTTCTAAGTGTTCATTTCAATATTCTGATTCGTTTTCTTGGCTATAATTGTTCGAAAACCTCATTATTCTTTCAATTTGATTGATTGCTCAACATAGCTTTTAATGAACTCTAGATGACTAGAACTCACTCTTGCGGACTTTCAAAACTTTTATCATAAAATACTCTGATTTTAAAAAGAATAAATGGAACTGTTTAGGATGATTACCAATGCCAAATAAACTTGTGTCCATATCTGTGTGCGCTGCACACCCCCTTAGTTTGAACCCCCTTTGAGCCTACATTGAGCTTTTTCTTTCATCACCCATGCAATTTTCACCTTGAGCTTAGTAAAGTTATATCTCTACCCTTGTCCTTTGGACCTAATAGAACAATTGTGGTGTACTGTATGAAGTGATGATGTGAAACAAGTGTGGGGGAAATGACTTGTCCTTGTGAAAAAAGAAAATGTCGTGAACAGTAAAAAGAAAGGAAAAAGTAAATTCCGGTAGAAAAAAAATAAAAATAAAAAGGAATTTGGACATTGTCTTTATGCTGTGAATCAGGAGTTGTGATGTAAATGGAAGGCCTAAAATTGAAATAGTTGGCTTTTGTTCTGTTTCATTTTGTGTAAGGAGGTGCAATGACGTTCTTGGAGGTCCAAAAGACATTTTGGTCCTTGTTTTGGCGACATAAGGTGTTTGCTAATGCTCTGTTAGGTCCTTAGGAATTTTGCAATTCCTTATCTTTCAATTCATACCCCTAGCTTAGCCCAATTAATACCTTGTAAAGTTCTTTTTTATCTGAAAGATGAGTAAAACTTGATTTGTAGAGTTTGATCCAAGAGTCATATGGTATGGTTCATTTGTGTGGGTAATCATATTCTTTCATGAGGTTTTATATCTGTTTAAACATGTGTTTTTGTTCTTATAAATGCAAGTTTTTTGAATGCCTCAAAATCCTTTCTTTTGCATAATTTGGAGTGAACTAAGCCAGAAAATCTATGTGAAAAATGAGTGCATACCAGTGAGATGGAATAATATTTGTCTGAAACATGCTGAGCTTAACCATCACCATTGTTCTTCTGTGTCCTACATGTAAATATGTGATCTATGCATGGCAATTAGCTTCTGAAACTTCATGGAATAATTCTTGCTTGAGTGCTAATTTTGATGCCATGAGATTAGAGATTCTGAGACAATAGTTAAGGACATTAGAATTTGTTTGTCAGCTGTTGTAATTGTATATGACGTTAGTATTGTTATAATCATTATCAAGTCTAGTTGTTATGGTTTTGCTATGGGACTAGTAAAAGGTAAGTGTGGGAGAATTTGATACGAGTACAAAGTGTTATGTTTATAATGTGTTTCCTACCCTATTTAGCTATGATATTCTCATAATAATGTCATTTCTAACATATTTTGTGATTGTAAAGGACATGAGAGCATAAATCAAGAAAAGAAGGCTAAATCATGGAAATAACAGAAAAAGACAATGAAGCCTTCTTGCAGTCCAAGCAAGGGAGAAGATAGCCCAAAAGAAGGCCCAAGTGCAAGGGAAAAAGAGAAAAATGCAGAAAGCCCAAAAGAAGGCCCAAGCTGTCCAAAGAAGGAGAAGTCAAACATGTGCTCCTAAAGAAGAAAAGTCAAACATTTCTCTTAGTCCCGCATCAGTTTTTAAGAGAAGTTCCACCAAGAATTCCTCTATATATAGACAGCCTTGGGTACTTCTCAAACGATCTCTTCTTCACACAAAAATCAGTGAAACACATTAGCCTTCCTTCTCCTTTTCAACTCCTCTCTCCAGAAAAGAAGCAATTCAAGGTGGCACCTTTGTAGGACTTCTCTAGAAGGCTGCTAAGAAGCATCAGGCCTGTGTGTGTTCCTTTGAACATCTCAAGCTTCCTTGAAGATTTTTAAAGTGTAACCCATGTCTTGTTTCTTCTTTCTTGTTATTGTTTTTTGTTTTCTTTTATAAGATTTCAAAGTTGGAATTAGCTGGTTGTTAAGAACATGAATAAGTTAATTTTCAGAATAAATTCAAGCATATTTTAACTTGTCTATGGTAGTGTATGTTCTGTTCTGTTGCCTTTGATTCATTAAATACATAGTTTTTTTTCACCAAAACTCTAATTCTGCAGGTTAGTGTTACTAGGTCTCTGAACTAATTCACTTAATAGTTTTAGGCAGAGATCCAAGTAGTAAAAGTTATGTAATAATAGCCAAGACTATGTGTTACATGTTTACAGGTTGGGCAGTTCCTGTGACTTGGGCATGTTCAAACTCAGAGTTCTTTAGATCTTAATGATTCATGTTTAGTGTAGACGGGTACTCTTAGTCGACACTGAGTATCGATCACAGCCTTTGCATGAAATATTCTTAGTTCTAGACGTTCTGTGCTGGAGATAAACTAAGTAAGATTAAAGGAATGCATGACCTCACAGGCTTGTGTTTCGAGTTTGTTTTTGATATCACTTGGCAATGAAATTGATTATATGTTTGAGACATGTTGATACTTGTTTGTTTGATTCTGGAGTTGCTGGTTGATGTGTGTTGAAGATGATCACTTGTATATATTAGATTAGTTTTTATCTTTATCTTTTAGTAGGAATGTTAGAACCAAACTCTCAAACCCCCATGTTTCCTTGTACCATATGTATATTTGCAATTGAATCCTTGAAAATACATAAGTTACTAAATCTTTAGTGTAACCGTGACTGCATGAGTGCCCTTTAAGTCTCCAGATTGATCGAACTCTATTTGCCAATACTACATTCTGATAAAAAAAAAGGGTTTTAAAAATTGTGCGCCTGGTAACGAGCACGTCATAACCCAAAAACATCCTCATATTTTCCTGAAAATTATATCGTTTAACCGAAAAACGTCCATATTCACTGTTAGTCTTTCTCGCTTGTTTTGTACTTTTTTATTTGCTGCACTTCTATAGCTCTAGAAAAGAAGTCGACATTCAATATTTTCATCATGAAATATATAGTGTTGGCGTGTTAAATACATCCACAACAAAATAATTACATGAATAACATGGTAAACACATCAATTACTCACATAGACTAAGTAAATACTTAGAAATGGGCTAAAGCAAAAGAACCCTAACCCAATCTAGAACCAATTAGCTTCAAGAGAAAGCCTAGTCCAAAGAGCAGAGTAACCCTTGTCAGCCACCACCTTCACCACCGTCACCACCACCCACTTTGTCAAAAAGCAGCCTCCCGTCCTTCACCGTCACTCCTTCCATCACGAAATCCACAAATCCCCGCAACCACGTCAACCTTACCGTCGGACTAGATCCACAATAACAACGTTGCGCTAGCGCTATAGCGCCATCGCTAGAATCTGGCCCTTCGGTAGTGCTCTTTTTGCGGTCATGCGCAAGAAAGGAAATTACAGCTCGAAGAACGTCTCGACTGGGCGAGAAGCCTTGACAAACCGCCCGGCGCAGTACATGACCACGACTCGATGTGGCTGGCCTTATAAGAGCATCTTTAGCAATGCTAGCTATTTTTAAGTTAAATTTTAGTCAAATTAGCTAAAATGTCATTTTGGCTAGCCACTTTAGAAATGTGGTTGCATCAATGCTCTCTAATTTAGCTGGCATTACATCAACATTATTCTTCAAATAGAAATTAAATAATTTGAATATATTTATATATCACATAAAAATCTTACAATGAATGTATTAAATTATAGCTAGCCTTATCTGAGTCATCTCGCTAGCTAAAATGTCATTTTGGCTAGCCACTTTAGAAATATGGCTGCATCAATGCTCTCTATTTTAGCTGGCATTACATCAACATTATTCTTCAAATAGAAATTAAATAATTTAAATATATTTATATATCACATAAAATATCTTACAATGAATGTATTAAATTATAGCTGGCCTTATCTGAGTCATCTCGCTAGCTAAAATGTCATTTTGGCTAGCCACTTTAGAAATGTGGCTGCATCAATGCTCTTTATTTTAGTTGACATTATATCAACATTATTCTTCAAATATAAATTAAATAATTTAAATATATTTATATATCACATAAAATATCTTACAAAGAATGTATTAAATTATAACTAGCCTTATCTGAGTCATCTCGTTAGCTAAAATGTCATTTTGGCTAACCACTTTAGAAATGTGGCTGCATCAATGCTCTCTATTTTAGCTAGCATTACATCAACATTATTCTTCAAATAGAAATTAAATAATTTAAATATATTTATATATTACATAAAATATCTTACAAGGAATGTATTAAATTATAGCTAACTTTATCTCAGTCATCTCGCTAGCTAAATATAGAGAGCTAACGAGATAGCCAAAAGTCATAATAGCTCAAGTTTGGCTAGTCTGCTGAAGCTCCTAAAACACAAAAAAAAGCTAAACAAGCTCTCTAAAATAGCTAAGGAGTTAAAGTAGAAAGTCTGTTAAAGATGCTCTAAACTCTATCCCTGGCTGGCGAACCCCCGACGGGCTAAGGAGGGATCTCGGCGGCTATTGGGCCCTATCTCCATCCGCCTCCCGCCACTTTCTCTTACGGTCCAGTCCTACCCTAGACAACAGGGGACCGGGTAGACCCAATCTTAACTCAAGGTCCAAACCCGACAGATGATGCACTTCACGAGCACCCTCTCCATACAAAGCCCTACGCTTAGCTTTTCTAATCGACTCTTCAATAAACCTATGGTATTCGGAAACCAGAACTGCAGAAAGATAAGACAAAGTCTATTAGGCTGACACATAGGTAGGGAATGACACGTCACAAACAGCAAAACAAAAGGATGCATACCCTAAACTTGATCAAAAAGACAATTTATAAGTCTTTTTGACTACCCGCCATGAATGCACGAACAACATGGAATAACACAACCCAGATTCCGATCACCAAAAAAGTCAACAATTGATTGATCGGCGGAACCTGTACCGAAATTCACAACAAAATCTACACGCTTCTCTATTCCTAACTGAAGCCACGCAAAATCAAACAACAACAGATGACACTCAAAATCTAGAGCAAATATTGCAAAGCACGGATCGGCAATTGAAATAAGCCTCTAAACAGAAATGAAAGTAGGTTGAATCGTACTTGCTAGTATTGTGATTCTTCAAAGTTTGCTTCCTTAAACAAGAATCAAACTCTTTCTCTCAAAGCAATATATTTGTCTATCTGTAGATGATAACAGTAGAGTATGTAATGACTATCATTTTTTTTTTTTCGCTTTACCTAAATTATATGAAAGTCATAACTGACTATTTCAAAAAAAAAAAAAACAAACTATGAATTTGCGTTTATTTATTTATTATTTAACTAGGTGTGGCAATTATACTTGCAATGAGAACATCAAATTTGTAGAAAGTAGAAACCAATAATTTTCAAACACGACCTATTGTGTTGATGAGTACCCCATACGTACTCTAGAGCTGTGTCATCACCAAAGTAGAATATTTATATTTCATACTATCATCAACTATAAGCAACTCATAGTTCCTTTAAAAAAAAAAAAAAAACCAACTCATAGTTGTAACCAAAAAAAAAAAAAACTTTTTCATTGTCCTTTTTCATATTGAAATGGTTTTGATTATAAAGAATGATGACTTTGACATGCATCACATTGGATTGGCATAATTCAATCTGTCGTTTCTATTGATTGGTCCTGTTCTGTTCCCTTGTTATTGTATATAGATGTTGATGGAGATTCTTCTTCCATATTATTGTATACAACTTGATTTTCATGTTGTTGTGTTATATATAATACACACATGATGTGAAGCTGAATTGTAAAGAAACCCGTGAAGTTTATATGTCGTCTACCTTGTAGAAAACGAAAGCCATGCATATATAGTCACGATAAAGTCACCTCTATGGAAAATCACGGTTTGATTGTGATTCTTGACCAACAAAGGTACAACCCCGTGAAACAAAACACCCTCATTTCCAAATAGGTTCAATCAATAACACATCGGTGATCGATCGGTGCATCAATACTAAATCACTCTTTTAAAAACAATTGTAATCTAGCTTAAGATCATGTCGAACAGATCATGTCTACCAATAACCAATGTATGAAGTCGGTGTTACCATCGTTTTGAACTGATAGATACATGTTCAGATGTTCTACCTTTAACTGTAGTGAACTGAGTGACAGATGTTACATGTCTCATGTCTGTGCACAATGCTAAAAAGAAAACACCATTCTATTCAAACTGACAAAGCTTCCCCATCTTTTCAAAGAACAGTTTCCACAAGCTTTCAAAAGAAGAAGGTTGAACCATTTTAAGAGCTATAGTATCTATACTGTAATTAGCTGCTAGATGAAGTAAAAGAAAGCATCTGACTTTCGAGGGGCTAATATCGTTTAATTTTTTATTATTTAAAAAAAAAGTAAAAAAAAAAAACTAGCTTTCAATTGCATAAGGTGATGAAGTGATTAAGAAGTAGACCGGTGATATTTTTTTTTCAATCCTAAACTCTTTAGTGTCAAATTTTCCTTGACTTGCAAGAATTCATGTTGTAGTTTTGAATTAGACAAGTGTTCCAAAATGCAAATTGCAATTAAAGTCACAATTCATCGATTTCGAATTAGCTAGATATCTGCAAATAGCAAGCAGGAAATTATACTGCTTACAGGTGAGAAGAACAGCAAATTAACAAATGGAGGAGTTCCCTATCTATCAAATCCGAATAAAAAGAAAAGAGTAATGAACAAACTCCAACAACGAGAAGGAGCAATCTCTATCAAGTTATGCAAGATTGCTAAATGTGATCTTAGAAAAATTAGAAACGCTCAATTCTTTGTGGAAGTGGAGTCTTGATAATCTGAAGAATTTGCACCACTTCTGCCATGGTTGGCCTGCAAGATGGTATCTGAGAAGTGCACACCAAGGCCAGCTTGAGCACCGGTAGGACTTCATCTTCTGGGTACTCCCCCATGCTAACATCAATGCATCCTAGCACATTGCCTTGTTCAAGTAAAACCTTCACATGATCGTTTAATATCACCACATTGTCTTCCCCATATTCCACTGGCCTTCTACCAGTCACAAGCTCAAGGATCAACACACCAAAACCATACACATCGCATTTCTCATTCACCCTTAGGCTCTGGCAAGCTAGTTCCGGCGCCACATATCCCAGTGCACTCTGAAATCGGTTACTCACTACATGCCTGTCGATCTTGGTTAGTAGCCTTGCAAGTGCAAAATCTGAAATCTTCGGGTTGAGGTCTTCATCGAGCAGTATGTTACTTGGTTTTATGTTGTAGTGAATGATAGGAGGGCGAAAAGAATGGTGCAAATGGGAAAGTCCCTTTGCTGTTCCTAGCAGGATTTTGAACCTATCATCCCATGAAAGAGGTGAACTTGAATGAAGCCTATCATGGAGTTTGGATTGTAGGCTGCCATTGGGGGCATACTCATTCACAAGTAGCTGCATCTGTGGAGTCCAGTAGTATCCTTTCAGGGCTACTAGATTTGGGTGCCTTGCCTTTCCAAGGACTCGAACTTCTCTGTCAAAGTCTTCAAGACATTGGAGTATGTTTGTTGTCACAAGCTTTTTGATTGCCACCATTCTTCCCTGAGCTCCCAGTGGAACTTTGTAGACTGTTCCAAAGACTCCCTCCCCGAGCTCAGAGGCCTTGTTCAGTAGTGATTCAGGACTGCTGATCCAATCTGGGGATGACCTTGAATCAAACAGAATGAGCTTCCCTGATGCCAAACTACCCGATCGCGAAGACATCGAGCACATGCTTTCCAAGGCAGTTTCCACAAATGCAGGCCTCCTTCTTGCAGATGCATTCAGAAGGCTAATGACTATTACTCCAACAGCAATCAGAGTAGCAGCTGAAATCGCCACAATAGCAGATATGCTAAGGAACATGTGGTGATGTCCTTTTCGAGACTCTGATGAGTCGCCATGGTATCTATGATCTCCACCACCCATTTGGTTAGGGTAGGCATTTGGATCAAGAACGAGAGGTTTAGGTACATTCATTGTACATGGACCCTTCAACAATGGTGAACAAATACCCAAGTTTCCTTGCAAAGCACTTTGATCCAAACTCTGAAACACACTCCCAACAGGAAGCCTCCCTGTTAATCTGTTATATGAAATGTTCACAGCAAGAAGATTTTCCAATTTTCCAAGCTCTAGTGGTATCTCTCCACTCAACTCATTGAACTCTAACTTGAGAATCACGAGCTTGCCCAACTTCGAAATGGATTTTGGAATAATACCACTTAAATTGTTATGTGACAAACTCCTGCAAATGCAACAAAAGGGAAAATCTTGCAGTTAGTAATTGGTATACATGATTCAAACCTCAATGAACAAAACTTCATATCAAAGAGAGATGATCAGACATTCAGACTTACATCAAATAGAGAGATGAGCAATTCCCAATCTCATCAGGAATTGGGCCAGTCAATGAATTTCCATCCAATTGGAGAATATCCAAACTACCAGAGTCACATATATCTCCTGGGATTGGACCAGACAATGCGCTATTCCGGAGATCTAGCACAGTTAGATTCGAAAAGAATCCGAGCTCTGGTGGAATCCTTGATTGAAGATTGTTCCATGACAAATTCAAGTACCTCAAGTTGGAGAAAAGTCCCACTTCTGCTGGAATGTTGCCTTTGAGATTGTTCCTTGACAGATCCAACATCTTCAAAGACTCAAACAATTTACTCGAACCGGGTGGAATTGAACCCGTAAGTCCCATATTCGAAAAGTCTATCTCTTCCAACCCCAGATCAAACAAACCTTCTGGTATACTCCCACTGAAATCATTACCCCTCAACCGAATCACAGACAACTTGTTGCAGTAGACAAGAGAAGTTGGAAGTGTCCCAACAAGTTTGTTGTTAGACAAACTTAGATAACTGAGAGATCTAAGGTCACCCATTGATGGTGGGAGGCTTCCAATGAAGCCATTGTTGGAAAAGTCCAAGTACTCTAGGCTACTCAAGTTCCCAATCCATTGAGGAAAATCACCATTGAACATGTTATCTGAAAGACTCATAAATGTCAGTGAATTCAACTTCCCAAGTGACAGTGGCAACTCACCAGTGAAGAGATTCTCACTAAAATCGATCCGACCCAAGTGTGGACACAGTCCAATATCAAAAGGGATTATCCCAGAAAAATGGTTCCTCTGGATCAAAATCTCTTTAAAATTATGTATAGATGATATCCCTTTCGGCACGAATCCGGATAGAGCATTGTTTGAAAGATCCAAAGAACGAAGGCGTTTCAAGGACCAAATCCCGGATTCGAAATCCGGATTACCGGAGAAGCGATTGTTGGAGATGTTGAGGCTATTCAAAGAAGAGCATTTAGAAAGAGTACTAGGCAAGTTTCCTTCTAGCAAGTTTCCAGATAAGGAAAGGTAGCGAAGCGAAGAGCAAGCACCAAAGAGAGAATCAGGGAGTGAACCAGACAGTGAGTTTTGAGACAGGTCAAGAAATCTAATGGAGCTGAAGTTGACAAGAGTAGTGGGAACTAGTCCCGAGAAACTGTTCCGGCTTAAGTTGAGTGTTTGGAGACTTGGAGGGAGAGCAAGCTTCTCTGGACTAAGCTCACCAGTGAAGTTGTTGCCGGATAAAGAGAGTACCTTGAGGTGCTGAAGATTCTGAAGACCTTTACCGAGTTTTCCCTTGAGGCCTAAGCCGTCGAGGCTGAGTTGGGAGACTCTTCCGGTGGAAGGGTTGCATTGGATGAAGTTCCATGAGCAAGGGGAGTCGTCGTCTTCGTTCCAGGAAGCGAGGTAGGAAGAAGGGTCGTGGAGGTCGGATTTGAAGACGAGGAGGCCGAGCACATCGTAGTTGAGCTGCGCCGGGATGGGGTCGTTGCCCATGCAGAGTTGCAGAGAAGCCATGGACGTTATTGCCAGTGTGTATATGAGGAATCTGAGAAAAGCCATTGTTGATTACAATGGAACAAGGGTGAGTCAAGATAGTCCAGATATAAGACTAGTTTGTTTTCTAAAAAGGGAGTAGAGTAGTTATGGGGAATGGGAGTGTGGCCAGGGAAACATGACTTTTGGAAAACTGTGTGTCATGGAAAACCTGCCATGGAAGCTAGAGAGAGCTGGATTTGGGAGGTTGTACTGGTAGAAGAAAACGAAGGAACTGTGAGGCCACGAGAGAGAAAGAGGAAAAGGGAGAGAATAATGTTGTGTATGAGGTGTGTGATGGTGGGTTTTGCAAAGCGCCAAATTAAGAGGGAAAGATGGAGTTGAGCAGTGAACAAACAAAAAAATGTTGAATGGGGAAGTTGTTTGTGTTCCTCTTCCAAATGAACCTGATCACAACCAACCATTCATTTTATCATTATTTGTTTGGTGTAACTCAATTAGTAAAAGATTTTCGTTTCAATTCATTCTTTATACAGTAAAATCTCTATAAATGAATAAAGTTAGGACCATAGAAAATTAATATTTTAGAGATTTTATTATATTATCGATAAATGAATAATTTATTAATTTATCGATAAACGAATATTTATTATAGAGGGTATTGTTGTAAGAGTTTCCTTAATTTGTTAAGAGTTTTCTTTTTTTTTTTTAAGGAAAAAGAGATAGTTTCATTAATCAAAGATCATGACGACCAAAAAGTCAAACATGAATAGTCCAAAGACTATATAAGCAACATAACTAAAAAACTAAATACGGACTACATCATTGAAAAAACAACCTCAAAACTACATCAAAAAATGTGGATTTGACAACTAAAAAGCATACAACCTCCTAAACTCAAACAACGACTCAACTTTCAAACGAATCAGGCATAAGACCCAATGGTGTACCTTTCTTCGAATTGAAAAGAAATAGAGGAATTGCCAAAGTTTAGAAGGGAGTTTTCCTACCTATGTTAGGGGTCCTACTCCCACAAAAGCCCACCAATGGACCCAGCCCAAATGAAAAGAAAAAGAAGGAAGGCCCAATGTGCCCAGCTCACCAACAATGATGAAGCCTAGAAGCACCTAGGCCCAGAGCCTTTTTTCCTCCCAACGTTCAACCTGGCTGACCAGTGAAGAACTTCCAGGGGAGCCGGCTGCCGTCGAATCAATCCGGTGGCTTTCCTGGCTGGAGAGCCATAACGCCGTCGCAAGAAGTCCGCAAAACTCCGCTTTGCCGCTTAGCGAACCTCGAAATGCTTAGAGAGCCTCACGTCTCTGCCTCTTGGAAGTCCAATTGTATACCTCCTCCGCCTTATGTCACAAACATCTACATTGTTGGAGATCAGAGACCTCTACCCCGAAGCAACTTTCCTCGCCTTCCCAACCCTATTGCTTGCCTACTCTTTGCGCGTCCCTACGACAACTGATTCGGGAAGAACCAGCGTCGCCTCCCACGTCTCTGACCCGAAGCCAAAGAATCGATCAAACTTCACCATCTCCTACTCACCAATCCCAGCGTCGAAGACTCCCTGTTGTTGACAGATGATCGTCGGGCCACCATCGCCGTGCTTCACAAAACCTAGGGAAACCTAGGTTTCGGTATGAGGCTCCAGGAAAAGTGGAGCAGATTCTCTAAACTTTGTGGTTTGATGATAATTGATCTTAAGTTAACAGTTTCCTTAATTTTTCATGATACAAGGAAAAAACGAAGGACCATATATGGATACTTTGAGAATAACTAAATTGAGAAATTATAATTGTTAAGGGTTTCCTTAATTTGTATTATTATAAACCTTATTTTTATTTTTTTATGTATTTTATCAATTATTAATATTTTTGTGGTATTTTTAATTATTTATTTAATCAATTATTACTTTATATATTCACTAGGACCTAAAGGGATTTAAAAAAATTATTATCTTATGCATTTAGCGAGAAACCTAGTAATATACACTGGTCTCAAGTCAGAACCGAGAGAATTATTATTTAATCGAGATTATTAATTTATCAAGCATTTATTTATCGAGATTTTACTGTAGTAAGAACTATGATTCTAAAGAAATATACATTCATAAATAGTTTTTGATTATTTGTTATTCATTAGTAAAGATGGAAAATATTCACTAAAACAGATAATGATACTTATAATAATGATTTTTAAGCCATTTCTAAAAATCATTTAAACAATCAAGAAATATTAATACCATTTACTTGTATAATATGAACCTCGAGGGACGTACTCAAAATTAATAAACCTAAATATAGCTAAATTCTACGTGCATTAAAAAAATATTTAAGTAACTTGAAGAACAATTATATCTCATTCAGCTAGAATTTTGAATTTTCTTGAATTATCAGTTTCTGCCAATACCTTATGTTTTTTTTTTTTTTTTTTTTCCTCTTGAACGGGTATGGACGTACTAATTAATCATAGACAAACGAGTTTTAATAATACTTAGGTTTTCATAAAACATGCAATAACAAAATAGCTTTTCATCGAAGCTAGCTATTTCAATGTCATGTTCACGATGTTTGTATGCATTGCAAATAGTTCGATAATTGGCAAATTAAATCGAAATAGTTTTCTTGCATTGTGTAGTTCAATGTTGTGTTCATGGTATATTTTCATTTAATAAAAATGGTATGCATGTTCATGGTGTCCTAAATTGCACATAGTATGAGAAGTTCCTCACAGCTAAGAGGGTATGATAATGTTGTCATTCTCTCAAGTAGAATAATTGATAAATACAATTGAGATTATACAACAACTAAAACATGAGTTTCACCAGACACTAATTCCACTTACAAATGTCACTACACAGATTGGTATGACGTAATTAGTTCTTTAGCACGAGAGGATCCCCCTTCACACCTCGCAGTGGTTTAAGATTAATGGACAATTGCTATTGCACAAATGCAAATACTTTTGGGTCGTGAAGATTGAACCAAGTTAATTACTCGAATAAACATTTGATCGATGAACCCTAATGCATGCCAACACATAGCTAGCAGCGTCAAGACAATATAGCAATTTGCAGCTGGTGGCCGGAAAGTGAATCTTGGGTTCGACTAATAAGTCCTGACATATCATATGCCAGACGCACATCTATGCATTTCTGTTTGTCGCTTGCTTCAGCTTCTTCTTGCTCGATCTCTTCCTTCCCTTTCATTTCCAAACACACACTTTATTTTATGCCCTATGCATAAACCCAAATTGTCTTTGCCTTAAACATAGCAAGAATTTGAATCATGCATATTTATATACTCCACGTATTTCAAGCATAATAAGTCAAAAGTGATTAGACCTTAACCTTGTGTTTGTATCTGTTTTAGTTTTCAATTATATATTGCATGCCCATTTGAATATATCGCTACTCTTTTAGGACACTAATCAACAAAATAATAAGAACAAATTGACTAAGCAAGTGATTCTGAATTTCAAGCACAAACAAAAGGTCTCATTCATTCATTTTTTTGTGTCCTTCAAAAAACCGTAAATCAATTTTGAAACATTCTGTTGATAATTAATTATTTCATCAAATGTTGGTGCTTGCTGCCTTTGTGATACTAGAATCAGTTAGTCTCTATATACCCTCTAATTTTCAACCAAAATGTCATTAATTCACCGCCCTCTCAAATATTTACCCGCCTCGATCACTTTTTTTGAAAAAGGCCAGTGTTCTGCTATATATATGTTCGTCAAGTTTCTAATTATAAGACGACGTGGATTTATGTTTCTGTTAAACATATCATGTGGGAAGGAGCAAGGGGGAAGCTCATCATAGCTTCAACACCATTCCGGCCATCGATGAGAGAGAGAGAGAGAGAGAGAGAGGAGAGAGAGAGAGAGGAGAGAGAGAGAGAGAGAGAGAGAGTAAGTACTCAACTATATGATTCAAAGTTTTTTTTTTTTTTTAATGGGTTGTACAAGGTAGCAACTATATAAGAATGAAGTAGAAAAGAAAAGAAAAAGAAAGAGCTAGCTAGGGCACACGTACATATAGCTTAGGTAGATATAATTGCTTAAATTTCAAGATATGTATTATGCATGGGGGTTGTGAGAAACGACACGAACCATGTCGACCAGGTCGATGAATATATAATCGATCACATGCATATTCATCCGTTCATTCATTCATAAAAGGAAGGAAGGAATCGAAGAAGGAACAGTAGGTATCATCAGTATGGGGTTTGGGTAGCTGTTCAATTTGAACAGTCACGGATGTATGAGATGTTCTTGGCGCCTAGCAGCAAACCCCAACAACATGCATGTTCGCCGGCAAAGACAAAACCACCGTGGCCGGGGGACCCCACTCTCATCGGAGATATATGTATGTGCCCTTGCTGTCATGGCGTTTTCTTATCTCTTCGTGTCCCGCCGGGAGGGGCTTCCTTGCTCTTGTCCTTTTTCTCCGGCCAGCTTCACTAATAGTTTAGTACCACTTCCATTGTGATAAACTGACAGGGGACCCTTTGGAAATCTAATCCATCTTCCCATCTACCTGTACTTGTATCCATCTTCTCTGTTAGCCACACCAATGTTCTATTTCTACCATTGTTTTGCTAAGATCCTTCTTGTAGAATCTGGTTGCACTCCTCCGAGGTCAATCACCATCATTCAAATAGACAAATACTCTTTACATTGGCTTCGGACTATTGCACATTACCTTGGTTTAAACTTTTGAACTGCTGCGTAAACTGTTATCCAAGGCTATACTTCTTCTCACAAAGTAAACAATGTTACCACTTGACTACTAAATAGAGCTAAAAACAGATATTCCTCTTGAGAAAGTACAGAAACGTAGTCAAAAGACTTCCTGCATCTCAGACAAGGCATCTACTAGAATTTTATATCATGACCTTTTTTAGTACTTCTCAATGCTATTTGGAGCTTGAATTGCAAGACATCGAAAGAGCAAAATGCATTCTCAGGATTTTGACTTTTCAAGCAAGTTTAAATATTCACTGTACATATTATTATGTAGTGTAATCGGCTTATTCTACTGTGAAACTTGATTTATAACAACAAGAATAGAACAGAGAATTCAGAAAGATAGGCTGAAAATGAAAGCACCCGTTTCTCTTAATCAATCAAAAATAGGAATCAAGGTATCCATATGTATGCCTTCTGTTATATTGCAACAAGCTTGCGTACGTACGGTCCCAGATTCCTATGTACAAGGATTCATCGTCTGGACTTGCTGACACTCCCGAAATCTCCCCAAAGAAATCAATCTCTTGCCGTTTTTGGTAATCTGCCGTTGTACTATATATGTGCACAAAATCTGCAGGTTCTGCAACAATCATAAACTGACCATCTGATGAAAACGAATAGACCGACAAGCACCCAAGTTATTCTTCAGAACTGCGATGGGTGATGAGAGATTTCTTATATCCCAAACTCGGGAAGTCTTGTCCTGATTTCCGGTGGCAAATATGCGGCCATCAGGATGCCATGCAGACGCAAAGGAGTAATCTAGATGACCAACAACCTTAGCAATAGTCTGGAAAGATCAAACAATGTGCATCCAGTTAGTGACAAGTCCCTATATTTTAGAACTATATGGTTTCTTTTTAGTAAAAAACTTTTGGTTTAGTACTAATCACAGACAGGATCATAGATTAAAATACTACTAGAAACAGAAAGTATACACACCTACATTCTGGTTAAACTGCTTTAGCAAGTGTTGTATTACGACAAGATCATCTATGCTCACAATTGGTAGGTTATTAGTGCATGTCAACGATCTCGGCTAATTGTTGAACCTTGTAGGTGCAACAATCAACTAGCATTTACTTTAGTTGTTATTATATGATTTAGTAGTTATACAATCATTGGCGAAAGAATGGGTTAAGCTTAGGATTATAGGATGCAATCCTTCCTATATGCATGGCAACAAATCTGGCATAGGGTCAATTTCCTAAAGCTCTCGAAACCTATATCAATTGAAGGGCACCAGCTTAAAGAACATGATAGTCATATTGATTACTTTACCCCAGTTATCATCTTCAGAAATTCTAATGACTCTGACCATTCTAGCAGCAATATTTCTGCTCTAAACAACTGCAAAAATAAAATAAAATGTTGACACCTTTCCATTCTGAGAATCCATAAGCAATCCATCCACATGATCTCCAACTACGGCAACAAGCCTACGATCTGGGCTTATTGATGTATGCTGCATAGAGAGACAGTTCAACATCAAATAAATGGCCAATAACCTTGTACTCTTGAGTACAACCTCTAGGAGCAACAAAACTGGTCTTCTAATAGTAATCTTTAAGGAAAGATTACGATAACATTATTCCTATTCAATGCATGCTATGATGACTCACATTCACTGGCCAGGGGAATCTAAAGTGATTCAGAAGCTGAAATCTCTCCATGTCATATTCCCTTATACCACAATCATTATTGGATGCCATGAAATGCATTCCACCCCTGAAAGAGTTTGCGCCTCAGACTGTGTTACTTATAAAAAGGATTAAGATCTAGATAAATAGCTTTAAGAAATAGGAAAGATACCCCAGGCTATCATATATTTCAACAGCATTTGTAATGGCATTGTCATCGTATGTGGTTCGGGTACAAAAACTCACTCCTTCTTTATCAAGACGCTGCACCAAAAGAGAAATAACATTATACAAATCCATTAACAGAAATACAGCACTGTGTTGTCTCTAGTTACCATCACTCTTATGATCTTATCCCAATGACAAGCAGAAATAGTGGGCAACCAGACAAAAGCCCCAACTCCATAGCAATGGACAGACTTCCATTAGTATCTAACAAACTGAAGTGAAGTCATGGCATTCACTAACTAATATATGAATGCACAATAAAAGTACATGACCATGTCAAAATGACCTTTCAGCTGTGGAGCACAAGGAAAACCAGACAACAATGGGGTAATTTTGCAGTTTCATCGCTCTTTAGAATGTAAAAGGACCGGAAATTACTATTTAATAATATGTAACAGTGTCACTAGTTCAGTGATGACAATCAAGCCAATAATACGTCAGAAGATGTAGACCTAATGCAGATAACTGGAAACCTGTTGGGTTCAAAAACTCCTACTGTTACACTCCTTACAAAAGCTGACAAGTATCAATCAAAAAGAACCTCCTTGGTGTTACCAGAAATTTGACTCATAAACTGAGACACAATGGAACATAATCAATCACATGTCACTTTTCTACTTCTACGTTGTGTGCAAAGATGCCAAATCTATTCGAGTGAATAGCCCCATGCTTAGAAGCAGGTGCTCCTGCCAGATTCCCCAATATTTCTAGAATCAACTACAGCTCTGTAATTCTTTGTCAAGCTAAATATTGATGGCCAATTTGTGCACATAGGATACCTAGATATGTATATGAGACTTGGATTAAAAAAATAAAGGAACACACAGAAAGAACACTGGTGAACATAAGAAGAAAATGTGGAAAATAAATAGTAATACACTTTTCAGAAACCAATATAAGAACCAAAGAGCAACAAAACCGGCTTCTCCTAGCCAAAACTCCAAAACACAAATCCATATCATCTCTTAATAAATCACATCACTTCACTATATATTCTAAACAAATCCTACTGGGAATGCCCTGAGCTAAATTCAGTTCTACGCATTTGGTGCAGGTTTTATTGCTCTAAAGTTGCCAGGCCAAAACTGTTCCAGAATTTTAATACATATCATTTTCATTGACATTATTCTAACCAATTACCACTACCATTCAAAAGAAGTCCATGTGTACGTTACATAAAAATTTAAATCCTATCCAACTCTATAAATGTAAGGTCAGTCACTTCTCACTCATCAGTTTGCAAATTCTCCAAGACAAGTAGAACATAAAATCCTAGATGCAACAATGAATTCCAATGTACTGCGACTCAATAAGAGTTTATAATAAAAAGAGATGAAAAACTTAAGAGATATATTATGTACAACTCCAAAAGACATCAAATGGTGGTCCTCTTGGAGAAATAATATGTTTAAAATCAGCTAAAATATTTGTTAAGCTTTTTCTCTGTACTTTAAACATTTACTCCAAATGACAGAGGGGTCAGTGTACCAGTGAGATGAAAAACAAACCTTGCAAGTAAGCTCTCCTTGGAAACCTCCAGCAACAAGGAAATTGTCCTTGACAGCTAGCGTGCTAATCTGAGTCTGCATAAAACCCTCCAATAAACTTCCTGCATGTTTCTGCAAGACCATAGAACTTGGCAAAATCAAACTATATACATAGATAAACACTAAACACCATGTGCAAAATTGTGAATGAACACTCAAAACATAAGAACTTTTATTGGGACCAAAAAACAAAAAAAAAAAACTTGCTTGTGTAAGGTTGAATTGAACCAAAATGGTAAACTTTATGTATAGGTAACTCTACTACCTCAGTTGGCGCAACATGCCCTGAAAAATTGAGGACCTCAGACAAATTGCCCGATAGAGAAGACCAATGCATAACTGAATAATTGGACATGAGATAGACGTCATGTTTCGAAGTAGCCCAAACCAGATTTCTGAGCTGTACGACAACATGATTGAAGGTTATCAACAAGGCATACTTATACTTATCAACAATGTAATGATAAGGGAAGTGCTAATATGTCACTTGCATGTCAACTAACCTGAAAATGAAGGATTGTAGGTTTAACCAATCTTGTGTTGTGGAAGAATTCATAATAGTTGCCACCCTTCTGCGTTAGTTGACACTCCTAATGTCGAACATTGCATTCATTAGTAGTGCCCACCAACTTCAATACTCAATTGGTAATCAGAAATGAAAACGAGAGAACTTAAGAGCAAACTGAAACCTTGTCCACAGCTTCCCCAGATAAAGGGATATTCTCATAATTCTTGTACTGTTCAAGCCTCGTCAATCTGTACTTTTCCCTTGTTATGTTTAACCTATCCCATGGAATACCCTGAATATCCTTTCCCTTTCGTGCTTGAGCAGATGACGTATCTGACACCTGGTTGAGCTTTCAAGATGAGAATTTCACGTCCTGTCAATAAAAAGCAAAACACAAACCACAGGCGCCAAGAGAGGAGGCAAAACATACCATGTCGTACTCGTCAAGAACCATATCTCTACCATGATTTTCTTCATCTGCATCCGCATCAACATCCTCAACGAAATCAGACATGTCACCTTCATCTGCCATATACTCAAACTGATGAGGCTGCTCAAAAGCCATGCTCTATCTGCAATCAAGTCCAAACTCAACATCTTCAACAGAACACTAGTACAATTTACAAACACCCCCCACACACACTACAGACACGCACTATCATCCTTCCTTTCACCATACATACATTATGTATAGACAAAGAAAACAAAAAGAAACCCAAATACCTAGGAAATGAAGGTAGAAGAGCCCCAAGCTTCTACTGTCCTATCCGAAATTTTCAAAAAACAACTTCCCATGCAAAACCCCCGTCAAATGTTCGAAAACAACTACTTTCAAATACAAAAAAGAAATTGTTACTACATCATTTGGCACATGATGAGTGCTATGAAGCTATCAAAACTTGAAGCATAATCAAAGTGGGGGCATGCACACACAATATATACAACCCATCATGAACAAATAAACCACAAAAATACAAACAGATTGCAAAGAATCACCAAAACAACAAAAGACCGAGACTTGAACACAGAGCTCAACTGGGTTTCAAAATTCATATCAAACTGTTCAAACCAAATTGAAACAATAAGAAGAACAAGAACAAGAACACATACATACATACCCAGATAGCCTATGAAAGAAATTGAGAGAGAGAGAGATCAATGACCTGAAGAATGAAGCCCAATTTGTGGATGGTATGATTTGATTAGGGCTCTCTCTATCTGCGTGCGGGTCCTTTTGGGAATGAGAAAATTAAGAGAGAGAGAAATGAAGTCGTAGAGGAACAATCAATACTAATACCAATAATAATATTAATAGATATTATTAATACATAAAACAAAATGATGAGATGATATTTTTGGGTATTGCATTTTTGAGTGATGATGATGATGATTTGAATGTCACGTGGAATTTGTCGGCAAAGTCTCTCTCTTCTTGTCTAGTTAAGTGCGTCTATTCTATTGTCACCTCACAAATCACTTTGATTATGAAATAACAAAATATCATGATATAAAATTATAGAAATGGACAATAAATTGTTACTAATTATAAATTTTTTTTTCTTTCTTTTTTCTCTTTTTGTTTTAGATGAACACAAATTTCATAACTTCAACCCATATTTATCATATTCGGTTGTGAGACAGAAGACATTAACATTTAACCTGAAGATGAGGTAAACTGTTTGTATTTTTTTTATTTTTTTTATTTTTTTTTATGATTCATCTATCATTTTACTCATTATTTCTCATGTTGATACTTTGTATGTAAATTATCATAAACAACTACTATACCGTATTTACGGACAACTGATAGATTAGTTTAAGAAACTTAGAAGTATGGAAGGTGTCGCTGCTAGAGATTCATTTACAGACATTGTGCATCTTGATATCGACTGATATCATTGAGTTGTTAAATTTGAGAGTTTTTTTTCTTGTTCTTTAACTTGGATTTATACTTTCACGTGAATTTTGTTCACTTAGTGATTTTACTTACCTTTAGCAAATCTGAATTTGACAAAATATATAGAGAAAATGTAGGGTGAACAAAGTAGAATTGAGAAAATGGTTTTTTAGGTATTGTTAATAGGTGAACAAAGTAGACTTACAATAAAAATTATATGAGTGGGGTGTGAAGAGAATGCGAAGTGAGCAAAGTGGTTTGTGGGGTGACAATAGACGCACCCCTTGGTTATTGGGTAAAGACTTTAACATCACCATCATCATCATCAAACTTGAAGCACCAACCAGAGGAGCAAGCAAATCGACCAAATGAGTACTACTACTTCCCACCCTAATGTTTCTTTTCTTCTTTTACAATTTACCACGTTGCTTGGTGTTTTGTGTTTTGTTTGGGACGAAATCACAAATGGTGTATCAACTATACATCTATTTAATCGATAGTATTTCAAGTGTAATACTTGTCACAACTGGTATCTGAATTTTTTCGAGTCTGTTTGAAGTAAAAGTAGTGACAACAGATGCTTGGGTAAGAATTTCAATTTCATGGTGGAGACTGTTTGAAGTAAAAGTAGTGACAACAGATGCTTGGGTAAGAATTTCAATTTCATGGTGGAGATTTGGGAAACTTAGGTGAGGTTGAGGCGGAGACAGAGTTAGAGTATTGCCTTTTAAAGTGTTGGTATCAGAGTTCTATTTGGATTTATAGGTCCATGAGTCCAGATAATGGTTATCATCTAATAACAGTATATTTCGTCCAAAACAAAATTCTAGTAACAGTGTATATACCAGTTAAACCAAATTCAGGCAATTTATACCCTAAAACAAGAAAGATATGGCCGCTTTTTTTTTCTTGTTACATAAAGGCCTTTTACAACTAGGCTTGTTTATAATGGGGACACAGCATGCTCGAGCAGATAGAATTGAAAGTCTTTTAACACACGAATGGCCAGCTTTCCATGCTATCCAAAAGAACCTGAATCCAATCTCAGAAATGCATTATGATCAACTTGATTCAGTTTCTATCATAAGGAAACCATCTTCAAGGTGAAAGCTTGCCAATCAAGTACTTGCCAATCCTAGAATCGTCCAATAATAACCCTGGAGTTTGACAGGTAAACACATGTAAGAGCAGACCCAGTTGCTATATTGCACTTCTAATCCTAGTAAATTCTTCAGTGCTATTCTTTCTTACCTCGTCGATGTCATTCTCCTTCCAGTTGAAAAACAAACCAGCCTAGAAGCTTCAGACAACAGGGCTCACTTTACAGACCTCAGCATTGAAACCACAATCCATTAAAAGCAATAGCCATGCTCGCTGCTGTTCAGAGAGTTTATCCCTGGGGCCTTTAACTTCGACAAGCTTTGCTTCACCTCTGTATTTTCCATGGAAGCGCCACAGAAGTAAATCCGGCATTCCACTTGACCAACTACGATAATCTTGTGCAAGATGTCGACAGAATGCAGCCACACATGGGCCCCCGATGCATGTAACAGCTGCACGAAGCTCAGGAAGGGAATGTCGCCTCCGGTTAACTCCTCTACATGCTGTTCCCTCATGTAACTCCCATGAAGAGATGAGAATCTCCTCAGCCATACCATCATGAATTTTCTGTAGGTGAGAATCGATATGGTTCTTTCTCACTAGATAAAAGCTATCAGTCTCCAAATCCAAGGGAGCAGTCTGCAAAAAATGAAGTTCATGGTTTTTAAATCTATTGATGAGAGCAAGACCTGTCTATTGACAAAAAGACCATATGCAATAAATAAAACAAATAAAAGAGAACAAAATTAAGGGAAAATACGTTTATTTCAACAAAAAAAAAAATGATCACAACTAGTAAACCATATTAACCATGAGACATTCAAAAACAGCAAGGATTGGACATCTCATATTCAAAGATTTTTTTTGATATGCCTCATATTCAAACAATTGAAAAAATGTATATGTGCAAGATCAAACAAGTCCTTATCTTTTTGCATTGTATGCAATGTGTATTACCAGATCAAATTATAATACTGGGATGAAATTGGCACCCCGTTTTTTTCACAAACCATACCCACTCCATGATTTTTTTTCTCACTAGACATGTGCATGGAGAGAGGTGTAGTTTGTTTAAAAAAAAATTAAAAAATATACATAGCATGATGTGCTAGGAGCTCATGAGTCTATGGAAGTAGTTGACATCATAGTTAATCTAATACTTAACCTATGGTTGTAAACCTACCATAGAAAATAAGGGCTTTACTTTAAGTACCGACAAGAGTTTTGGAACTGGAGGTCCACAAAGTTATTGATACCATTGTCTTATGAATATGCCAGTCTGAGTAAATACGTTAGCAAATCACAAAAAATTAAGAGTTGGAACCATGCCTGAAATTTGGTGCGGAAGACATCTGGTACACTGGAAAATATAATATCCCACATAAGAAGTCCAAAAATAGTCAGCCAAATGCCACTCTCTGTATGAACACCCTGCCATCCACCTTCCTCAGCATAGTACTGCAGAGCTAGTTGCTCTACACCACATTGCTCCCCATTTTCTCCATAAAACCTGCTCTTCATGCCTATTGCACAATTTAAAGGTCTCCCTTGAACATTGACCTGACTTGATGAACAGAAAACGTGAGTAGGAAAACATAGACCATAAGATGTTAACAAATTAGAAACACAACATTTAACTTTACAGTTAAAAAGCATACAACGATGAAACAATTACCTCCATGATCTTCCTCTTGACAGACTCTGCAAAACTAGGAGTTTTCCATCGCCTTGGTGGTTTTCCCAAGCGAAGGACTCTCCTTTGAAGTGCCACTCTTGAACCAGCACGCACCCATTCATCTAGTAACCCTTTTTCAGCTACCAAAAGGCTCTCATTCAAATAACCCATGTGCTCCAAGTCAATGGATAACCGTAGTGTCCAGTATCCTCTTCTACGATCTTGAGCAAAACAATTCAGTAGCCTTTTCAGTAAATAGATAGCATCACTGTACCTGAGTCGAAAAACTAAGCCATTCAGTGTGCTAAACAGAATACTTTCACACATGTAATATAAAGACCCCTACTCTATCCCCTAACAACACACTTCTCCAGCATTTCAAGTGGCAAATCCAAATTCATCAATAGCAATCCTCCAGACATGTATGATTAGTGACACAATTAGCTTAGCTATTACCAGAGAATATAGCCGACTGAAACTCAATGTAATGAGCAAGCATGTATTCATGTTCTCTAAGAACATTATTTGGCCATTCATGGTGACAACCACAACCTTCAAAAATATTACGTTTACAGTATGTAGCATATGTAACAACAGGAATCTTATTCTAGCTCATACTATTCTGCTTCACACCTACAGTCTGGAGATTATAGCCAAAGTTCTTGATTCACATCAGTAGCTCTTGCTTTAATTTTTCAGTTATGTCCTTTGGAACAGCACTAGTGGACCTTTCCAACACCCCATACTTCCACCCTTGAACCATTTATAACCTAAAACATCACTGTGAAATCACTGCACCCTTATCCTAAAGAAATGAGGCTTTCTGTCCCAGGTTAAACTCTAGCTTCAATCCTGAGTCTCTCCTTGTGCTGCAAGTTAGATCGGAGATTGTGAAAAGTGATATCGCAATTGGTTTTTTGGGTGAATGTTCTGTTCAGTTTCATGGCCTTACGACAAGAAGCAAATTTTGTGTTGAGGTCTGCAATGTTTCTGGTAAGCACAGCTTTGAGATGAATCATCTGTTTATGTGAATACCTGTGACTTCCCCATATTCTGCAACAAGTAACCAAGTTAGGCATTCATAGGCTACACCTTGATCACTCTGCCGTCAAACTTGTTCACTTGGTTATCAAAAAACGAATTCCAATATTGATGTGGCGAATGTCTCTAATGACAGTGGACTGATTATAAGCCATGATGGTCCAGTTTTATTAAGACCAAGTGATATCGGACATTTGACTTGGTCACTCTGCCATCAAACTTGTTGACTTGGTCGTAAAAAAATAAAAAAAAATGTCAATATATTGATTTGGAGAATGCCTCTTATGACAGTGAACTGATTATGAAGCATGATGGCCCAATAATATTAAAACCAAGTGATATTGAACAGGTTACTAAAGGGTGTTCTCTCAAGTGTATGTAAATCCCAACCAGTACTCAAGATAGAGGCACCCTCAAAAACATGAAATCCGTTTTGATAAACAAGGAGGGGAACAAATTGGATAACCAGAATTTTTCAGTGTGTATCCCAAAGCCTGTCAAAGCTACCTCTTCACTGAGGAAGTTGGCAGTTTTATCACATAAGTATAAGCATAGCACAAAAACAGACGACTCATCAATCAAGACTGTGCTTCACAGAATCACGATATAAATAAAGAGATATAAAACTGAGCACAAAGTTCGCCACACCAAAACCAACTGCCAAATCATTTCCCATAATCCATATCCCACATGAAAGACCTCGAAGTTAATATATACAAGAAAAAGACCGAGGCAAGTGTCCTTAATTGCTTGAAGTTGGAAACAGGATCTACTTCTAGTTCAGAGCAGCTTATATTCAGATATTATTATTAGGGTGTGAAATGAATCACATAGCTTGTCTTTGCTTGTTGCAATGGATCTTCATAGCCGAGCCCTACAACAGTCATCTGCCTCCGAATACCAGAATTCTAGAAGCTATCTCTAAAATCAGGACTTCCTATTCTGTGTACTTGGAGCAGTGGTGGACAAAAGACAAGTGTGCTTTGGAAATAAAGAACCAATAAAATAATAACATGCAAAAAAAAAATAGTTTAGAAACTAGCTTTATTGCACTACAGTACTAGTAGTTCCGAAATTCTGTAAAGGAATATAATTGCTTGCATACCAAACTTTTTCCTTATACGGCAGATATGATGATTTTCAATGTCATTTAAGTCTTTAGTTCAGAGTGTGCAGTGATTCATAATTATAAAATGTGCATATGAGATCCCAAATTTTTTTTTAAATGAAACAATAATGAATTCTGGTTACCATATGCATAGTGAATAAGATTTCAAAACATGCTAATTAAAGCGATAAAGACTGATATAATATTTGCAGCAGAGGCATTGATATGACCAATGATATGAAATCAAGATGCATACCTACACTCACGCTCAAGAAAAGAAATTCCTAGTAAAACCACCTTTGAGTAGACAAATGTTGCTGAAAAGTGGGCAAGGAACGGAGCCATTGCTTCAGACGTCAAGGATTTCACCGGATTGGATAAATGGGAATCAGCTATCTTTATGCACTTTAAGACCAATCGAGTGTTGCTTTCATCAAGAGCTTCATCAACTATTTGTGCCACTTCAATGGCCTGCAAAACAAAACCATTAGATATAGTAAAGACAAGTGTGTGCATCAATACTTCTGCATAAAGACAAAAGGACACCTCTTCATAGCCAAGCAAGTCATCTCGAGATGAGAAAATTTGTTGTGAGACTATGCACTTGTAAGTTGGATACTTGACTATTCCCAAATCCACCAGTAGAAATGCCGACAGATCCTGTTCACCATTCAGGAAGAAAAGTCTCTGCATAAAACAAAGAAACTGTCAAAAAAAATTGTGTAAAAGCATTTCTTTATTAACTTTAACACTAGCCATAACGTAAGCACCTCGGCACGCCAGATAAGGGACTCCGCATTTGAAGATATTCTAACACAGGATCCTGTTCTATGCAAAACCATACTAGGTAGTAATGGGCTGCACATTAGAAAACCACAGGAGAGAGATCGTAAATACACTAATGAAGTTACATTATTTACATATCAAAGGGAACATTAACACAAAATATAAATACCATAAGTCTTCTTTGTAAGATATAAGAGATGCAATGAGATCCTGCTTTCTTAGGCCACGATTGCAACTCTGTAGCCTCAGTAGAAGCGCCAGAATTAGAGCAAACCCATCAGATAATAAAGAAAGAAAATCATGAGACCACACTCCTATCAAAGAGCAGTAGCATGTGAGTACAATATTTCAAGGTAAAGTGTTTATCAACAACAAAAAATTGTTCAAGAAACATCACTAAGCATTCATAAATATTCGTGTACCCGCAAACAAGAAAACATGAGTGCACACAAAAACTATTATGTGACTTAATGTAACAGTGTGAAGAAAATGTTTGACCCGTATCTGTCCACACAGTAACTCTTCATGTGTAGTCATCGAAAGCCAATTCATCACTTTTGGAGCATAAACTAGGGACACAACCAAATTTAGAAAGATCCACCCGAAATGCTCCACTCAATTTCAATCAAGGATGAATAAAGGCGACTAGGAACCAAAATTCCAAGTTCAGTGACATACTGGGCAGAAATTTAAACCAGAACAGTTATTATTCCTTCAAACAAAATTACGAGAATTTGATACAGAACCTAGATAGATTGAACTTCCAGTTTGCCTATGACCTTCTTTTAGAGAAATCACACTAGAAAGCCTTTCTAAGTTTGAGGCAGTATATTCCAGTGAAAACTCCCTAAAGTTGTGAATTGTGGCTGAGGTGGTTATTGCAGGTTTTGTTTGAAGAAATTTATAGTACATATGCAGAAACCAATCTCAGTTGGACAAATATAAACTGTCGATGACCCAGGGCTTCCTTTTCTCTAAAAGATACTTGGAGTCATTTTGACATTCCAATATTGTGGTAAAGAAATTAATGAGAAGATCACTAAAACAACATCTGCAAACATGATGCCAAAAGATACATGTTAGATGTCTACCTGCTTAAGAATGCACAAGATTTCACGCAGCTCAGATACAGTGAGCAAATCCAGAATCTCCTTTATATCATCATCCGATAGATTATTTGTGACATTAAAGCAATATGTATAGCCTGTCTCTGCAATATCACAAAAAAAATTGCCATCAACCTTAATCTGAATTTTGAAAGAAAACATACAGCATATCCAACTGATACTATTCTATTACCAGATAGCTCTTTCACTGCTTCTTGGGGATCCAATACTTCTGGGTATGAAATAGTAGAGAGCCGAAACCATGGGCCTTACCAAGAAAACCATTATAATAAATCAGTTTCCTTTTTGGCACAATGGGGGATACTTGATCAGTTTTGAGAAAAGAAAAAGGACAAACTTTAAGGTCATGCAGATACAGCACAAGAAACTATATTAAATGAAAGAAAAAAAGAGCCTTTTTTTATCAACCAATACTAAATAGACCAGTCCTCTTTTCAGCGTATAAGTGACCATGATGATACTGCTCAAATTTTCTTATTACATAACACAAAAGTTACATCCTAACTGAAAACTACTATAGACTATAGGCCACCAAAAGGAGCGATTTCCACAAAATATAAGGTTAGGAGACTTAGGATAAGTACTAAAATTTCATATTCTCTCACCAGTGAAGTTTGAACAGCATACTATGTTGTGAAAGATAGAAATGTGAATGTTTTGTGATGGACAGCAAAACTAGGACATACACCAGAAGCCACATTGTACATAATATGAGGGCTATCTTATATTGTGCCCACTACTATAAAAAAACTGGGGACATGGATTTCTAAAAAACAAAAATGGCTAGCTTAGACAACCATGGCCCCAGTTCTCTTACAGTATTCAGCAGAATAATTAAAACATAACACAACCATGCCTGTGATTAACATGATCTGAAAGTACACACCTTTCCGTGTATAAAGCCGAACAAATAGCCTCTGACTATCATCTGACATTGAAATAAATGACTCTGCCACACAGAAAGATGTAAGTCATAACTTGTAAAAAAGATTAAAAAGGAACCAATACGAATATCACAACATGAGCATTTAAAAACATACCGATGAAGTTCTTTTCATCATCTGTCAATAGATGAGAACTGTTTCTCAAAACCTCACGTATGAAAACACAAAAGTTATCCTGATATTTTATTGCACAAGGCGGACAGGACTTAGTAGATTCAATTACTTGCTGAGCATTTCTCCATAAACATTTGAAAACATTGTCATCATTAAAGTCATTAGCATCACTGGTCTTGTGGCAAACAATCTGTATTGGGACAACATCAATAGAATGCTTGGGAACAGAGGTCACACATCCCTGAAAGGAAACCCACAACGATATGACAATGGAAGTTATTATCCATAGCAGATGACTGATGTACAAATTTTGACACAATCTGGGATTTTGCATGTTAAAAACCAACAGAAACACATGTTCTACAAAACATACATATAGTAAAATAGAGTTGCAGAATAATTTCACATGACATGCATATTTCATAATTTCAACACCCATTTAATAGTACAGCTTAACGTAACAATGGTAACATAATAGTAATAAGTATCAACAATATTAAACCTCTAGTAGTTCATCAGAATATTCATGTTCTTTTATCTCGCAAATCAATCAATGACTAGAGCATGCAAGACCCAAAAATTAGCGGAAAATAAGACTAAGCAAGCAATGCAACTGCCTCAAAGGTTTAAGATAATATATCCAGCCTAAGAAATATTACCTCAAAATTTAGACGATACTGATCTATAAGAGGAGACAAGTACTCAGCTAGCTTGCGAGGGAGAAAACCAAGCACTTTAAGGCATCCTGAATCTGAATGAACAACCTAACCGAAGAAAGATGCATGTATGCCTTCAGATTTTGAGTAAAAGTTGAATTCAAATCGAAAGGAAAAAACGCATATGAAAGCGAACAAACCTTGATAGCATTGGGATCCTTAACATTATCAGGGTCTCTTGAGAGATGAATGCTTGCACCAAGATATAACTCGGTTTCATCACCAAACCTGTGGCCAACAATAAAAGTTTCAAGAGTCACCCCATATATGTCGTCCTGAGTGATGGTCACATCAAAATCTGGCACATCACTGATCTCATCCTTATTGATTGGGTTTCTGGACAGATTGTCAACCTGATTTTGACATTCTTCAACAGCTGTTAAGTTAGACAACCCCCATGACACATCTTGTACAGGACTCTCATCATGAGCTGTAGGAATAGGTCCTTTCCTAACTCTTCAGAGTCATAGGAACAAGTTTGAATTTTCGACACTGGACAGAAGTTCAACTCTAGAAGAGTACGCTGGGTAAGCTTCCGTTTGGTTCCTCTAGATAGACACTCATCTGCAAGAAGCATCCAATTTGGTTTATTGATCAGAATCTGCTGAAGTTATATCATGATATAATTCTTAATTACCATTCAGAAACCTAAGCTATATAAATCCAAGAGAAGTCTATAGTGAAATTCATAACACCTTACATTGTGCAGTAAGTAAACAATACTATTGATTCACATATAAAATGCCTGACATGAGCGGAGAAACACATGTATAATGCTGAACATTTACTATTATACAAGAATTAAAAAACGGTAAGCTGTCTATTTTATGTAGAAAGTAAAGATTTGCAGTTGTAATCCACCAAATGAAAGCCAGTATGAGTTAAGAGCTTCCCCTCTAATGAAGCAGAACAGTAACAGGATTATGTCTAAACTGATCAGCAGATGCCCAAGGGAAGCTACTATCCATTTCTAACCCAAAGTAACTCCTCCTCCTCTCTGCCTTATGTTATTGCGAACCAACCGTCCAAATGAGAGACAAGACTACACACTTCCATATAATGACGGCCTTCTTATTATTCCCCTCTAACTAACAATCGATATTAATTAAATCCGCACAAGAAACCAACCACACACTAATAATTGAGCTCATGATTTCCTTGCGAAACGAAACACTCAAACCGTTGAAATCATACACCCAAACCGTGTAGAATGAAGCCCTTTTAGAACGAAATCACACCTCAGGACATAAAATGTCTAGTCCACTAATGTTTTCGAGAAAGTTTGTAGCTTTTTATCTCAGTTATAAGCCATTGTATTCTTCTTAGAGAGTAAGATATATCAAACAATAGAAGTACCTAGATGAGAATTGATGAGGCTGTTTTGGGGACTGAGTTTGACACCGCAAACAGGGCAAGTAACGGAGCCTTCCACCACACCGTTATCTTCTCCTTGATGATTCGAAGAGCTTTGTTCGTCCACTGACACAACGATGTCCAGATTCAACGAGCTCTGCAAATGCAAAACCCAGTTTAAAATTGGATGAACAAGAAAGAAATGGATGAAAGAAAATAGGTAGAGGTACCTGGGTAGGGGCGGAGAGGAGGGAATGACGATTGGGAAGGAAGCGCCGGCGTTTGCCCACCAATCGGGTCAGGCTCTCTCTTCCCTTGAGCATTTTCAGGCTTGGACCCCTCATCTTTCAATTGGTTTTTATCTATATATATAGGCTCTAGGCTCGGTGCCCTAATCTCCCTCTCCCTCCTTAAACCAAAGTCCCGCCAAGTGTCTTCCCCTTAGGCCTCTCTGCACACCGTTTTAGTGAGAGAAATGTTGAAAAACGACCTTTTTTTTTGCAACCCAACTCATATCTGAAGGCAAATTTACTCTATAGAAAAGTAGAAACAAACCGTCACACTGTTCATAAGCAACCCTCTGAATTTACCTTCCCGTCACTATTTCCCACTTATTCACAGTTCTGCTATTGCATCTTAGGTTTCTAACCACCTCATCAGTCCCTCTCTCTTTGCGCTCTCCACCACTTTTTTCCTCTCGCTCTCCACCGCATCGTTCCCTATCAAAGTGAGCGATCTGGTTTGCTTTCTCAAGCGATTTGGGTTGTGATCTGCTTCATTAGAGACTAAAAATTTTGGGTAATTTTTTCTTATCTTAATCTCGTTGCGATTTGGTCAGCGATTTCTTGATTGTTGCTTCTGCTTTTGTTTTCGATTCCTTTCTTTTGATTTGCCACTGTGATTTCTAGCTTTTTCTATTGGTAGGATTCTGCAATTTGCTGGGTTTAATTGGGTTTGGTGAATTTAAAGCTTCGAGCTGACTGTACAATGTATTGTCTCTCAATTTGGTGTGTGTGTATATATATAATTGTTTTAGAATTCCCTTTATACTTTGAAAGCCAAAGCCAAAGCTTTTTTGTTTATAGGAATTCATGAAAGAATGAATTAATGAAAAACCTATGAATTTACTAATTCATTTGATAAAAAATGTATATACTTTCCTTTTGTTTTATTTTTTATTTTTTGAATTGATGTGATAGGCATTTAAAAGATTATCTTTACAAATAAAGTTCTCATTCTCTCACATCTCATACAGTACATGATAGAGCTCTAAGCTCCTATTTGGACGAATGGATGGTAACCAATGTCGACAAAGGATCTTATGCAGTTATCAACTATTTACAAGATTATGGTATGAACCTTTATATTGACATTGATGACTCTGGGAGATGTTAGAGTTCTTTGATAGATGAATGTTATATTATATTGGCATTTGATTTTTATTTTTGTTTTGTTCTTTTTGCAGGGTAATCCTTAATGAGCAATCCCACCTTGATGTGTTTTTCCCATACCATTTTTTCCCAAAGTTTCATAGACTGCCTTTAAGGCATTCAGCAGTAGAAGGTCCATTTCTTTTCTATTTTTCTTTGAATATTCATTATTGATGAATCATGCAATAAAAGAGAAACATGATAAATTATGATGGCAAGCACTAACTAATTCTAGAAAGTTACATCTTCACATTCCTTGATAAATCACCTTTTGAAATACCACAATGAAACGCAGCTAGAAATTTGAATTTTAATTCTGATTTTTCATCTGATGATTGGTTTTCATTTCGAATTTTCAGCTTTGATGGTCTCTACGTTTTCATTATTTTCTATTAATTAAGTTGTCAAGGTATGCTTATTGTTTTATTAATTAAGTTGTTTATGATGTACGAAAGCTTTTATAAGGCTGGGGCTTACGACTTCATTTGATGGAAGCTTTTGTTGTCCTGCAAAGCTTTGATTTTTCTAGGATAGTGATTGTAAAGGTTGAGGCTTTTTGTGATCAAATTAGGTATTTCATTGTGTGATTAGACGTCTTGATAACAAACAAAGAACTATTTTTATTGTCTCAAAAATAACAGAAAATAGAATAAAGAACATAGAAATGGAAGAAATTTTATCTCCTATGTGGGTGTTCGTTTTAATAAAAAAAGCTACGTTTGAGGTTATGAAATCATGTTCTTCGTCATTATCTGCAGGTTGTTGTTCTTGGGGAAATTGTGTCAGAGTAGAGTCTTTCGTTTTCTAACTTTACATAGAATTGCATGTTCTTGAACAACAAAGGACTATGGTTTGAAAAGTTTTGATAACTTTTCTTCCGAGGTAAAGTTTAGTTGTTGCTTTGATTCAATTGACGGGTTTTTTTTTTTTTTTGCTTTCTGGTATATTTTAACATTTGTAATTGATATTGGGGGTAGTTGTCTATTTGGTTTAATCATATTCTATTCTTATGTTTCATTTCATAATTATCATCATAAAGGTACATAATTACAGGTACAGAGATGTTTAAAGCAAAATCGTAATGTTGCTTGCTGAAGTCATATACGCAAAAAGGTGAATGTGAATCGTTTATAGTTCATATAATATTAGCATTATTATAGGAGATATGTGTTGATGTGGTTAGTAACTTAGTATTCAAAAACACAATGTAGTACATTGAGGAGATAAGTTATGTTAATCTTGCGGACAAACCTTTGATGGCAAAATTTGTGGAGAAGTGATGACAGCTTCTGCCTAAAGCTACTGAATGCTGGTAATTTGATGTTACACATTTGTTGCAACTTTTTGTTTTTGGTGATGATGTTCATAGCATTTCAATTAAATTTTGTTTAACTGCTTCATAATATGCTTGTAGGAGGAAAGACTACAAGAGGGAAAGGCATAAACACAATTGAAAATGCAACTTGCTGAAGAGACTGCTTATACTGAAATGAAGTGTGTTTAAAATAAACAACCTATTGTAGATAAATTAATTTAATATGGAAGTTGTATGGATGTAGAGTGACATAGCCGTTCACTTAAACTGGTGCCATGTATATTGTTATGCTTTCAATTGGCTTTAGTATAGAAGCTGATGTCTCATCCGTTCTTTTTATGTTTTAATCTTGCAAAAAAGTTATTCATCTATTTTAAAGTCTAGAGATTTCAAAACTCCAAGAGTTGTGTCTTTTTTCTTTCCTTGTAAAACATTGTATCGATAGAGATAAAGCTCGGTGAGATATGTGATCTTCGACTTCCTGACCACTTCGACTAATTATATCGATGTTATTTCACTTTACAATACAAGCAACGTGGCTTTAATTGCAGCAGAAACCCGCAGCTAGACGCCGGCAGCCTTCCTAGTCAATAGTATTTCATGAAGAAATGACTTCGCTTAGACTTTAGAGTAGTCATTACCACGATGCATACCACATACGATAGCATAGTAGAAGTTGACTATTGATATAAAGTTCTAAACCGGATTTCATTAAACAAAAAGGTTGTGAAATCTACATATCTCAAATTGAAATTCACACCCCCTTTTTCTTTTTTTAGTAACTTAAAATTTCTTTTATAATGACTTAAATTTTGTCTTTTTATGAATGTGTTAACCAAAAAAAGAAAAAAAGTGTGTGGATTTCAATTTGGGGTGTATGGATTTCACAACCCTAACAAAATCCATCGATAAGCTACTTTTTTTTTATTGAACATTGATAAGCTACTTGCATAACTTAGTCTAGAATCTAGAGTGGCTGTTGCCAGTGGCGTAGCCACAAATTTTAGACGAGTGGGGCACATAATAAAATAATAATAATTATGAATAAAAATAACAATAATAATTTTTAAATTTAATTCCAATCTATTACAATGGTAATTGTCCTTGACGAGATTTTGAAATCGTTTCATGATAATATCATCACCTATAATAGTAAAAATGTTCTTCTCGATATATGAAATCAAACAATCATTCATAAACTGGTCACCCATTCGATTGCGTACGTAATCCAGTCTTCAAAAATGTTCATACCAGAAAATATTCTCTCTACACTTGCAAGTGCAACCGGTATATAGATGTTTTTCGTAAAGATTTTACATCAGACTTGAAATTCTATTACCATAAGGAATAGAAATACTTGAATGACACGTTTACTTACCTGAAATAAAATTGAGATGTGTAGGAATAATTACGGGATAAGGGAATTCATATGTTTACTTACTCATGGTGGAAAGAGAATTGTTGTGGGTCCCACCTCCAAACCCGGAATTAATTCCTTGATAACCCCGATTTGTAATACTAAGGGGAGAGATAGGTTTGGGAATGATACCATCCGGAATGAACTATTGGTACCCAAAATATCCTCACATAATTACAATAACCTCAAATTCTCTTACTTTTTTAAAAGGTAGTTAATTCTAATTCTCTATTATAAGTAAACAACATCAATCGTAATTAGTTCCATTCTTATTCCAATTCCATGTGGTAAGTAAACAACTCAATGGAATTGAAATCTCCACATACTATTCAATTATGTCTACCATTCCTTCCATCTCCTATTCTTGATAAATTTCATTCCAAATAAGTAAACGTGTCAAAAATTCTATCACCAAAACGAATAAAAAAAGAAGTGAAACAAATTTGAATTTAATGAAGAAAAGAGTTTTATTACTAAAGGAATGAGAGAAAAAAACTATTATAATATATTAATATAATTTAATTGAAACAATCACTCATCTTTTGACATTTTCATCATCCATTAAAATAAGAAAACAATAGAGCAAAGAGAAAGATGTGTTGATGTGCACATAAAGAAGCCAAAACTAATTAATATAATAATATATATAGAAGAGAAAGTGTCAGTTGTCTTAAACATTAATAATTTTTTCATCCATAGAGTGAAGGTTCATAGTCTGAGGTGGCACCACGACAGCCACAAGTTTTAGTCGATGTTTGACTAACTTGAGTTTCTCTCGTTAATGATCTGGGTTTTGTTTCTTTTTCTCCCTTCTACAACACACCAAGTTGAATCCTCCATCCCAGAACCTATACCATAATCATGATGAAGCCACTACACCTTCATTCTATGTTCTTATCTTTCGTCTTCAATTTACGTCCAAAAACATTTCGTCTTATAGCATTTTCCCCAAAAGTAAAGTAACCTAGAACCTCAAAGCTTTCATTCAACAAATCAATGAAGGCCATAAGCAAAGCCAACACTTTGCCAAACTTATCTTCAATCTCAGAGACATGGAGATCAATCGGGATCACTCACAATTTTTGGTTTTTGGATCACTCACTCCCGAATTGATCAAATCAGGATCAAATCAGATCTTAGTCTTATTTGGTTTTTTCTTCTTCTCCCACTAACAGGCGCGAGCACTGCAAACTCTGTTAACTAAACTGTTGGTGAAGCTTCACTTGATGAATGGAAGAACCTCTGCTTAAACACATAGAATATTGTCCATGTATTAATATAATATTATAAATATATAAATATATGTTTGATTTAATCTATGAGGCACATGTCTACGGCAGATTTTGTCTGAAAAGTTTTGTAGGGCACGGGACTCACTGTGCCTCTGTGTTCCTCCGCTACCATTTTTAGACAAACAAGGAGTTGTGTGGGACACTCACGACGTTACATAGCATAGAATTTTCTCATTGATCATATTTCCGCTCACCTATTCAAGTGAGCCTATAACCTGCGACGACTTAGCTAGCATATAATATGTTATTCACGATAAAATTACACTTTTTTTGCCCTTAACAGTGGGGCTAGAAGAAGTCATACAAACAACAAGCTCCCAACTTCCTTGGTCTTCTTCATTTTAGCCCAATTTTTTGTTTTTTTTTTCATCCCAAAGGTTGACTGCGCTTTTTCTTGACATTGTTAGAGTGGTTAAATGCATTCATGCATACACAAATGTTCCTTGATTAGTTTTCACAAAACCTAAAGCCTTGGTCGTAAGTTTAAGGATCATGATTCTTTTGAAAGTAGCAGTAGCACTGACAGTAGCAGAATCATACACATTCTTGAGCTTTTTGGGCAATGAAAGAGGAGAGCCAGGTCTCTCCCTTTTAGCGGCACATATTCATCATTTTCAACAAGTGTTGGCATCAATGCAAACATATTAAAAGATCCTTCTAATTATGCAGATCATGCTCTGTTTTAGTATGCTTCTCGGAGGTAAACAAACCCTAGTCACAAGAGGCCGAATAAGAGTTTGAACTCCCTAAAACTTGAACTAACCATCGACCAAACTAATATTACAAAAAAACTTACGCAAGTGTGCTCTAACAATGAGGGAAAGACGAGATGCGCCCCTAGGAAAAATATCATTCATGCGAAATCAAGTTACAATAATCATAAACATCAACTATATGTATAGTGCAAATTTATAAAAAGTGTTCAACCAACATTCCTAAATAGCACATTCAAGTAGCACAATCCTTCAAGTAGGAAAGCCACCCAACATGTGTTTAAGGATACCCTATCACTTTTCAATATTTTGACCAAGTGTTCATTAACAATCTTTCCTCCCGTCTCAGACACAACCATAGCCCCACTCTCACATGCATCAAGATCTTAAGTCCAAATAACTCAATATAAGGTGCTCTATTCCTTCTACCCACGGAGTATGTACCAAAATGTGCTCTAAATATTAGATCGACCATTTGTTATTTTCTTATTTTTCAAGCTCTCCTTGCTCTTGTCTTTTAGATGTTTCTCTTTGTGCTTCTTAAGCTTTGTAATCATTTTGTACAAATCTTTAGAATTATGAGATTTCTTTCGTGTTATCTCTAACATCTCCTCAAATAATGCAATTTTACGTGCCGTTGTTGCACATATCTTGTCAGCCACTTCGTATATCTTCTTATCATCTCCTTGTAGCACAAACAAAATGTCATGTGGTGTAGAAGAAGAAAATTGGCGCCCATCTGATACTATATATAGTATCACCATGTATGCATGATATGACGGTTGTTCCCCTTCACACCCTGAAAATAAAGCTCTTTAAAGATTTTGTTAATCACAATGTCTTTGAACTGCTGACAAAATATGAAACTACTTATTATCCTTAACAATAACATACATGACATGACCGTTAGAGTTCTTGCTGGAGTTGTGTCATAAGTGTTTGTTCCTTAGTGATAATAAATAAGACTCTTTTTCATCAGTTAAGTCATTGAGAGAATGAATAGTAAGCAATAATATAGACAAGTTGTCTCAAGTTTTTGTTTCAAAAACAATTAACTGTTTCTTTTTTTTATCTTCATTTTATTATGGATGTAGATGTGTTTTGTGGTTAAGTGAAACACTGCTGAATTGGAATTTTTGATGTAAAACCAACTAATTTTTTTTAATTTAAAGAACAAGAAAGAAGTGTTGAATGAAAAAAAAAAAACGATGTGTAATTCTGTCTCAAAATTTTGGTTATCGAACTACATGTATTTTTTTTAAAGGATTTCAATCAATTACATTAAAAAATTACCTAGAAAACTTATTTTACCATAATAACAACAAGTATGGGTATCAATTATATTGATTTAAAATATTCTTCTAGTCCACCCACTCTAAAATCCTAGGTCCGTCATTTATCTTCAGAAATATTTACATTAGAAACCCACCGATATCATATAATTTTTAGAGAATTCAGTGGAGAATTTCGTACTATAGGTTGATGTATTGCACACTCTTTCATATAACTCGTTGTACAACATCAGCGGATACATGTCATGTGACCGGTCAAAGGTATATGAGGATTTAGGAGCCGAATCATACGAATATCGTTGGGCAACGACTCGCGAAACAGTTGCAGCGGCGGGATCCAAGGCACCTGAGGAGCTGACAACAAACGAATCATAGAAGTTGGGATCTCAAACACTGAATCTTCGTCGTCGTTATTGTCGTTGTCCACCCCATAATGTTTTTGAGTTCAGCTAATGATATTGGGATGGAACGAGAAAAAATATTTTCTGGCAAAGAGAAGAGAGTCTTGTTAAGTTTTGGATAAATATCTAAAGATGATGATTTCTATTACCAGCCCCAGTACCAAATTTGTGACCAGACCCAAAATACAAACTTGAAGGGAAGGAAACGATTCTACTGGTTCAAAAACTTGATGGTTTGACTAGGTTCTTCCTTCGTTAAATACAAATTGAGTTGAAGATGATGATTAAGGTGCGCTAAACTAATTACGTTGTTTCTTACCATATGTAATAATCCATTAAAGAGCACCCATGTGGCATATATAGACCCCATCACAAAAATAATACTTGGGCTACCATCATCATCATCATCATCATGCGGGGCAATATCTTCGTCATCATCATCATATTGCATATCAATAAGATCCACATAAACATGTTGGAAGGATTAGATTGTGTTCAATTTGATATTTTTCAAATTTGGGTTAATGTTATTACTTGAGGACAAACAAATGTTTAGGTTTGGGGGTAATTGTTGAGACACAAATGACTTATGTAAATGTGCTTAAAACTATTGAAGTTGTCTTATGCTTGCATGTGATTTTATTACCTTTAATCTAATTCTTTTTAATTTTAAGAAATAATGCAATGAGAGGAAAACACCCACATTATAGTTTGAAAGTGACATATTTAATTGCCTTAATGCTTGCAAGGGAGGCAAAAAGTGAAACCCAATGCCCCAACTCCCATGCATTTGTCAAAAAATCATTTAGTCTAGCTTAGTTTACATTTCTTGCTTTAGTTGTTGCAATTTGATCGAAATCAAAACCAAATCAAAATCAATCACCACATATTTGCGCTACCTACCATGAACTTTGATTCTCTTTTTAGTTATATATTGTTTGTGAATGTATAATTGCACATTCTTCTAGCTTACCTTTGGGGACTCCCCTAGTTAGTGTGAGATTTCTCAATCTTTTGGAGGAAGAAGAGAGACTCAGTTGGAGTCTTTGATTAACTAGGGATCTTTGATTTGAGAAACAAGATTGGGTATATGGGTTAACGTGTTATGTTTTTAAGAGGTGTGCATTTCTATCCATCAGATTATTTCATTCATAATCCAATGACTGACGTGCTTTCATCCTTTTCTATCCCGCAAAACCTGTCCCGCAGGTGAGCGGCCTGGTGAATCATTTAAGCCTTGTATGTTTTTCTTATTCTAATAAATGCACTTGGTGTTCAGAGAGATGTATGAGAGAAAATTATCGAAGTAGTGCTTGTAAACATAATTCTGTAATAACTTGGCTTTCTTTTGATCTTTGCCCCTTTTCAAATTTTGGCTAATAAATCTCCACCACTTGCACAATCAAATTTCTTCATCTGCACTCCAAAGTTAACCTATCAGAATTGGATTCACCAGCCATGAATTGAAACAATAAATTTAGAAGATAAAAGTTATAGGAGAATGAATGAAAATGAATATAGAACTATGGATCACAATTTTTTTTTGTGTGTGTGTGGCTTGATGAAGATATGATGGTACATAGTATGCACGATGGATCCAATCCCTGCCCAAGATTATGTTGTAAGGAGCTGTACAATCAGTAACGAAGAAGAATTTGAATAGCTCGGAAGGCCCTAACTTCATTTTGACAATCAAAACTCAGGAAGTTGGTAACATTGCCAGCAAAGCTCTTTACCTTGAGATTACTGCTTAGAATCTCCTCCTTTGGGATCTTGAGTGCCTCCATTATTCGTACTGTGATGATGATAACTGCTGCTCCATTATCTATCAGGATCTTATTGACCTTCATGCTCTCCATCTCAGCAGTTACATACAATGACTTGAGGTGCTGAGACATAGCCACATTAGGCTTGATAAACATCATAAAAGCCTTTTCAAGTCAGACTCTTCATTAACTTACTTGGGTTCGTTAGCCTGTAGTACTGCATTTCTTCTGTCCGTAGCTGAACTCCCAATAACTTCTGTGGTAAGCACTATTTCCTCCTCTTCAGCTTCCATGTTCAAGAAAATATGTGATGACATTGGTCTGGCCAGAGCATACTTTGAGGACAAAGTGTACACCATGCCGCATTCAACTTCCCACCCTGTTATGCCAATTTTCTCCTGAATCTCTGGTTCCCAGGTTAGGTTGAGCATGTTACAATCCACCTCTTGCCCTTCTTCACCTTGAGCTGCATATACCATTTCATCTTGCTCGTCAAGTGCCAAATCTAGGTATGGCTCTTCATTCACCACTTCTTCTATGCCCGGGGAGTTGGTTGCGAACTACTTGGTCATTTGCTCGACCAAAGAAACCTCCTTGTCAGGTTCCTTTTCAAAAATAGCCTCAGGTGTAGGCTTAGAGATAACTTTCTCAAAAGTCACATTTTCAACTTTAGAAACCACCTTTGGTCTCCATTCATACTCTTTTGCTCGCACCTCTTTATCAGATGCCAGCTCAATTCTCGCCCTCTTTTCACGAGGTGTTTCAAGAACATCTTTGGTCCCGGAAGATGAAGCAGCAAACTTGTCCTTCTGCATAACACTCATTTTGTTGAACATTGATTCTCTCTTTCTATGTTCACCTTCATTCTTGTGACCAGAGACCCCAGTAAAAACACTCTCTGCTGCGAATCGGCTCTTGCTTCTCCTGGTAACGCCTAACACACATGCAAGGCTTAGCTTTCAGTTTCTCCAATGTTCTCCGTAGCTGCTCGGAGTTTGCTTCAACTGTTCAGGCTTAATATCTCCTCTTTCTAGTGTCTCCAATGTTCTTTTCGTTGTACATACATTTTCTACACATTCCTTGTTTGTGTTGGGGTTGCTTCAACAATCCTTCCTCTCTCACGAACGTACTATGATTCTTCTATGACTACTGTAGAAGCTGGAGATATGTATGGCTTTGTAAGAATATCATGCTGAACCCTTTCTCGAGGTTCTTTCTCCAGCCTTGTCAGTCATCATCCTCTTAAAGAGACTACATTCTCTAAACCTTTCGTTCACCTCCTTCAGAGTCTTCACCTCTTTAGGACTTGTTGGCTGATAGTTTTTCAGTGGCGAATGAATGGTTCTAGCCTCTGCTGACTTGATGGCCTTCTCAAACTCCTTGTAGGACATTATTATGCCACACTCCATCTTACATCGGGAACATAACACGATAGTAGAAGCTTCAGGAGAGGATTCTACCCTATTTCTAGATTTTTGAGGCTCATCCTTCTAACTTTTAGACGGGTCAAGAGTCAACTTCCTTCCACTCTTGTTAGCGAATGCAACACCTATTGTTGCCACATCCACCTCCCTATGGTTGTCGAAAACAATCTGACCCTTACTGATCCATTGTTGTATCTGATCTTTGAGTTGTACAAAAGTAGATGTGTGATGAGTCCAAACATTATGGAATTTGCAATAAGCTTTACATGCGATTTATGCTTCTGATGGGACTGCCCCCATGAGATCTATACAACACCTCATTCAATCAAAATGCAGTGTGCCAATTTAGCATTATACGTATATTCCAGGAACTTGGATTTAACATGCTTTTTGGGTGAAGGTGACACTGGTGCAATCTCAACCATTGAAACAGTAGGAAAAGGATCGACGTCAACCCAAGCTGCTGTTTTCTCATTGTTTACTTCCAACATCCCTTTGTTAATCCAGGTTTGAATTTGGTCCTTTAGCTTAATGCATTCTGAAGTATTATGGTTCCACAAATTGTGATACTTGTAGTACTTTTTCCCCTTGGTCTGCTCAGGCTTTGGATAAGTGCAAAGTCGTGTCGCACCCTGTCTTGGGCAAATAACTCATCTAAAATCTCAGGAGCCTTGTGAGCATTATAAGTATAAGATTCATATTCTAGCTTGGTGTATGCTGTAGATGATATTTTCACAGGCTCTTTGGACATCTTCAAGCACCGGGATTTGACTATTTATCTTCCGCCTAACTCCACTGCTGCAACCTCCTCTTCATCATCATAAAGATGATTCTCCTAATAAGCAAAGGTTGGTATGTGTAGTAAGGATCCAAGTGTGAATAGATTGTTGACACAGTTCTATTCCTATTTGGACCCATAACGAGGCTTCAAAGTACCAGAAATGTAAGAAGTGGGAGGCCCTCTTGAAGAATTCGCTTCCTCGTCATACTCATTCAACATAATCTGGTAACTACCAACTTTGTTCATCAAATATGCCATGCTGGAGAAGTGCATATCATGATGCTTGGCCCTTTACATGCCCTCTAGGCTCTTAATTGCTATGCGAATGACATCTTGATCAGAAATTAGAGATTTGCACTTGGCTTGTTGTATTTTAAACTTCTTCAGGTACTCCACATATGACTCCATGGACTGCTAATACATGGAAGTTAGAGTAGACAAATCCACTTCTCATTACATAACACCAAAAGTGGTTCAGTAGGCCCATCTGGAACTGATCTTAGGGCTAATTTGGTGTACCAAGTCAAAACTGACCCAGATAGTGAAGAACCGAAAACTCTTAACTTGAACATGTTATCATTCTCATACGTGCCACACTCGCCTTGGAAATGAGAAATATGGGTAGCAATGTCCTCAGATCCCTCTCCAGAAAAGGTGGTAAAGCGAATTTGTCTATAATTTTGCGGCCACTCTGTATGTGTCACCCAATATGCTCAAGATGTCTTTCCAACCTTTGATCAATATTGCATACATCATAAGTCACCTCATTCCTCAACTTGGTTATGTTTTGGTCATTATTCTCCATGTAATGGGCAAACTGTTGATTCATTTGGTCGATCTTTTTGTTAGTGTCTTGAGTCACGCTAGTCTGCACCTGCTTCATGCTTTCCTCCATGTCCTTCATTCTTGTGTCCATGGCCTGCATCATTGTCATCGTTGCCTTCACGCTAGTCTGCACCTGCTTCATCGTTTCTTCTGGGGATAAACCTCTATAGTTCGCTAAGTTATGCGGAGCAGAAAGCAAATGCTTAGGTTTGTTGCATGGTAAGAAAGCCCTCGAGTAAATGTTTTCACCCGCAATCTTGACACATTATGTCTTGTTGGTCTGGGCGTGCCAGATGTTCGGAGTGAATTTCGAATTCTCGAACAATCAGCTTTTGAGGCGTGCCAGTAGTTAGATACAACTTGATCTTCTTTCTTCGTTCAAGCGCTTCTTGACTTCTCAATCAAGCAATTGAGTGCATGTGTTGATCAAACCTGTCATTGGATTCTTCCTCAGACCTAGCAAAAGACCATTAGGATTTCTCTCTGTTCTCCGTAGAACAGCCAGTTCCTACTTGCGCCGATAAGGACAAGCAGAGCTTCAAATCAGGATCAAAGATATTTGCCAAAGACTTATCTTTGACAATGGATATTTGCAGCAGCAAGCTACAACAATGGTTTTTTGCTGATTGATGCTCGTGATGAGGCTTTATGGAATGGTGGTGGACTTTTGCTGATCGTTCGAGCTTGATGAGTGAAGCAGAAGTTGCCGATTGGGCGGGCTTTTATGGAATAAAGACCCTGGAAGTCTTTTTGTAGGTAGGTGCTCTGAGGGAGGGAGACTTGATATTTGCAGAGTGCAAAGTTGTTTGTATGATTGTGTGTCTGCTCGTTTACCTCGACCCCCTTATATTGACTACTAGGGCTCGTTTTTCCTTGCGGATCAAGGCATATCGGACCTCTAACCAAATTAGGGAAGAAATCTCCTCATAAGATTGTGGAATAGATTCTCAAGCAATCTTGCAATATCTCACCGTGCATGACCTACTAGGAAAGAAATATATTCACAAATATTTGACCGCAGGTGTTGGTCCAATAGGCTCAAAGAACTGGGCTAGCTAGGAATGTTAAAAAGGCCCAAACAATGAGATTCCTATTTTGTAAATAATTCTCCAACTTTGCTGTGTAAGCATTACCAAGTTATAAGCATATAAGTTTTTGAAACTCATACCACCTTTATGCCTAGTTAGAGACTATACTCGCTCCTAACTGAATAAATATTTTTTTTTTCAGAAATATCTCCTTAAAAGAATGAGGCACATAACTAATGTATATCATCACAAAGACTTTTTGGAAGTAAATAAATATGTATAGCATAAAGTGACATTGTTTACGCATCTGCATTAATAAGCATCTCTTTTTCATGCTGAGCTTAGAATTTTGACTTCCACTCCATCAACTTCTTTTCCATTTTCTCCTTGATATAAGTAAAAATTGCAGTTTTGGATCTACATATTCTCATTGATAGACCCAAATATCGATCTTGTTCAGGTACACATTTGAGGCTGCAAGTTCAATTTGCTGGTTCTCCTTAACATTGTTGCTGAGAGCCACACTATTCTTAGCAAAGTTTATTTTTTGTCCAAAGAGGATCTTGGATATACATCAAGAAGTCTTATATATTCAACATATTCAGTGTCGTCTGCAGTTCCATAGAGGATGCTATCTGTCTGCAAACAATACACCCTCTCTTCTTTTCTTTTGGTTACATAAAATTTAGGTGAGAGCTTGGAAACAATACACCATCTTTTGGTAATTATAAATCAAAGAAAAAGTAATTTGAAATTTAAAATACGAGATGGTACCACATAGCAAACACCAATCGAGGTATGTCCACCGTGTCTTTTGGAATAAGCCAAAGAACATAATCAGAGGCCATTGATCAACATGCTTTGCTTTGCTTGGGCAGAACGAACTTCATGTCCCTAAACTAACCCCACAAATGAGATAATGGCGTCAATTTGCGAAATGGGATTGAGGCCTGTTATGGGAATGCTCCATTTTATTTTTCACGGGTTCGAGCCGGGTCGTCGGGTAGAATAGCCCAAAAGGGGAGAAGCAGGGTTTAACCCGGAACTAAAAATTGGGTATTTGAGGCGAACTGTCATTAATAAGCAAACAAGGGGAAGCCGCCTCAGCCAGTCACTACTCTTTCTCTGCGCTCCTAAAACCTCTTCCGACCTCGCTGCTAGGTTTTTCATCGTCTCTGCTAAAACCCTCAGCAGCTTCCAGCCTTCTTCTAGGTATTTCATCTCTCTCTTCCTCCTCATTCGGTTCTCTCGCGGAATTTTATTTTGAAAGAGCGGTTACAGCCAGTTGAAAGAGCTTTGGTTTGTAATCATCTGCAAAGAAAATTTGAACTTTTGTTTTCATCAAACTGAGCTTGCTAACCAAAATTTGCTGTATTCTAGTGTTCGAATGTCTTATTGGTTACTTATCTTTAAAATTAGGTTTGATTGTTTATGAAATATCGGTGTTTATGGAATGTTACTCTTTTCTCTTGGGGAATGTTGTTCTACTTTTCCTGTGGCTTGTCCAATGTCTAAGTTGCGTTTGTATCTGTTTTTTATTATATATTTTTTGTTTGGTGTGTAGAGTGGAGTTTTGATAATCGGTGATTGGTTGCAGAATAGGAGGTGGAAATGGCTGGAAAATCAAACAAAGGGAGGAACCGGAGAGCGTCGAACAATGTTGCAAATTCATCTGCTGAGGTGGTGGTCCAGTCCGATGCTCCTGTGAAAGACAGCTCAAAAGATGACTCTGACTCCATCAACACCAATGCTAATGGTGTTCCGACTGTGCAAGAGTTGGCTAGTGACAAGGTGGAAGTAAAGGATTCTGAAACTGATGTCGCAGGCGGTGAAGCAAAGCAAGGTGAATCTGAAATAGAAAATTCAGCTGGCCAACCTAAGCAAGGTGAATTTGCTGATTTGGGTCTTATAGTATTCGGTCCATAGTAATGATCTTCTAATTAATACGTTGTTTTCCATTATATCAAACTGTTACTCCTAGTTGACGTGCTATTATTGTATGATTAATGTTTTTGTCTATTTCCAGAGAACATAACGCCGACTACATTAAGTCAATGAGAACCTGATGTACACATGCATATGCATAACCTTTTGACATTTATGTAGATTTGCACGTGTTAGTACATTTGTGTACTAAAATTTTGTATGCGTAGATATATTGAGATAGGTACAAAATAGTAAATCCATACAAAGTGAAGATTTGATCCACACATTATATGCAACTGAACATATGCTTTACACTTAAAAAACCCTGGTTGGATATTGTAGTAGACACAAATACTGCATGAACATATTAGCAAATGATGACATATGGATATATAAGCTTGCAGTAAAGTTCTCACTATTGCTATCTTTGGATTTGTTTTCGGACTAAAGTCGACAGAGGTTTCCAACTGATCAATGGTGTTTTGTTGTCTGTCTTTTGATCAAAGAGATGTAACCTTTCTCATTGTTGTTTGTTCTGAGAGTGCAGGTGACCTTCATCTTTACCCTGTCTCTGTCAAGACACAAAGTGGCGAGAAGCTAGAACTACAAGTGAGTTAGCTTCGATGACATTACTTGTACGCCAACTCATTATTTTGTTGGCTGCATAATGCGGAATCCTACCTTTTCTTTTTATACTGGCAATATAGGATGGAGAATACTGATTTATTCATGTGATCTACAGTTGAACCCAGGAGATTCTGTTATGGATATAAGACAATTTCTGCTTGATGCTCCCGAGACATGCTTCTTTACATGCTATGACTTGTTGCTGCACACCAAAGATGGCTCAACCTATCATTTGGAAGATTTTAATGAAATCTCTGAAGTTGCTGACATTACTATTGGTGGATGCTTCTTAGAAATGGTTCCAGGTATAGTAAAATGATGTGAAGTTATGTTTCTTGGGAGGCTGATTCTGTGTTTTATTGAGGAATTTTCAGACTCTGATAGTATATTTTGATTTGAAAATTGGTCTGCAGCTTTATATGATGATAGATCTATAAGGGCTCATGTTCATCGTACCAGAGAATTACTCTCACTTTCGACACTTCATGCGTCACTATCAACATCGCTTGCATTACAATACGAGACAGCTCAGAACAAAGTAGCAACTACTGGAGGTTTGTGATGTATTTGATTTTTCATCTTTCAACATGAATTCAGTCCTTTTGTGTGTTTATTAAAAATAATACCTTATATTGATGTTGCAAAGTGTAACTAGACAAATTTTTTATGTAGACTCTGTCAAAACTGAGGTCCCTGAGCTGGATGGTTTGGGCTTTATGGATGATGTTGCCGGTTCGAGTAATTTGCTCTCATCACCCTCAAAAGAGATCAAATGCGTAGAGAGTATTGTGTTTTCATCCTTTAATCCTCCACCAAGCTACAGAAGGTAAGAAATTTGCTTGTATTTCATTGCATAAGTTGACAAATATTTTGATATATATTTTTCTGTTTCTATTCAAAACTTCTTTACTAGCTAGTTGGTGTTTTTTTTGTTAGGCTTGTTGGTGACCTGATTTATCTGGATGTGGTTACATTGGAGGGTAATAAACTTTGTATTACGGGGACTACAAAAATGTTCTATGTCAATTCAAGCTCCGTGAATAATACCCTTAATCCCAGGCCTAGCAAAACTTATCCGGAAGCGACCACTCTTGTCGGGATTTTGCAAAAGATCAGCTCTAAGTTCCAAAAAGGTAATCCACTGATTTTTGAATTTAGTTTTCAAAGTTACAGCAGTTAATCAATCACCTTACTATTTTCTTGATTTACAGCTTTTTGTGAAATTTTGGAGCGGAGAGCTTCTGCACATCCTTTTGAAAATGTGCAATCTCTCTTACCACCAAATTCATGGCTAGGGTTACATCCGGTTCCTGGTGAGCTCAACATCATATGACTTCCTTTGAGCAAGTTTGACAATGTCTTTCATAATATGCCTGCCTTGTACTTATTCGTGGTTGGTTGCCCATGTCTAATAGGCTTCCATTTCTTCAAACACGTTCTGTTTGGTTCTTTGGATATATCTGTTAGTCTGATTTTGTGCACAAGAATACAATTAAAGGGATCTTCTATTTACAGATCACAAGCGTGATGCAGCTAGAGCAGAGGATGCATTGACCCTCTCCTATGGTAGTGAGCTAATTGGTATGCAAAGGGATTGGAATGAGGAGTTGCAATCTTGTAGGGAATTTCCGCATACAACTCCTCAGGAAAGGTAATGTATAGTCTTGTAAAAGTTATGCAATGTCCTAGCACTTTTCTGTATGTTAGTAACTCTGTCACTTGAATGTAGTTTTTGGTATCTTCTTTATTTAACTTTTCTATTTTGCAGAATTTTGCGGGATAGAGCTCTGTACAAAGTGACATCAGACTTCGTGGATGCAGCAATTAGTGGTGCTACTGGAGTTATCAGCAGATGCATACCACCTATAAATCCAACTGATCCTGAGTGCTTCCACATGTTAGTCTGACGTAGCCTTTGTTTCTCAACTACATGTTTTTAAGAAATTCTGCTAGAAACAGAGCAAACAATAATTTTTTTGAGCTGCCTTGATGGCGGTGAGTTTATCTTAGTATTTGATGATTTTAAAACTATCTCAGCTCCTCGATATGCTAATTATTGGTACCTTTTATTTTTCCCATAATGTATGTTGCTGCACAGTCCTGTACGGAATCATCTAGTCTCAGTGTAGGTCTATCAGAAACAGTGGCACTCTAGTTTTTCCTGACATTTGCCAATATCTTTTATTTTTATGTTTTCTTCATAGGTAGTTCCAGAGTATTGGTATTCTCATCCATCAGTATGTATTGTTATATCTTTAACATAGTATGGTTACTTTATTTTGGTTGGTTGTCGTATGCATGCAATTTATTTAGTGTTTTGGTTGTAGATTAAATTCTGATGGCTGCAAGAAGTTTGTTGTAAACAAATCTGGTTAAAGTTTCATACAATCATATTAACGATAGAGTTTTGTTTTTCTGATTTATTTTGGTTATAGGTATGTTCACAATAACATATTCTTCAGTTTCGCTGTTGATGCGGATCTTGAGCAGCTGTTCAAGAACCACATGTCAGATTCTAATTCGAAGATGGGGAGCACCGGTTCTCTACGCAGTTCTTCTGAAATGTCTACGGGCAGTTTGTTGCATAAAGAGAGTGAAATCCTCAGTGAAAAATGTGATGCGTCATGCGCAGGGGAATGCCATGATGCCATGGAGACACAATTGGGCGAGACTGAGCAGGCTACTTATGCTTCTGCCAATAATGATCTGAAAGGCACTAAAGCATACCAGGAAGCAGATGTCCCTGGGCTTTATAATCTTGCTATGGCCATAATCGATTACAGAGGCCATAGAGTAGTAGCTCAGGTGTGTCTCAAAACTAATATCTTCCAGTATATTTTCTAATTTCTATATTCATGGGGGCATAATTATGTACGGGGTTTCCCCCTTGTAAAGAGGTCATCGCTTGGTGACATTGCCCAAGTTTCTGTATCCTAACCTTCATTCCACCAAAATATATGCTTTTCCCTTTGTATACAAGGTATATTCTCTTATGAGATAGTTACCAGTGTGACAAAAATCCATGTTTACGATTTTTTATTAGCTACCTACTTGAGATCTGGTCTTTTGTAGACATAAAGGATCCTTTTCGCCCCACTCCTTTGCACGTTTATATTTGTTATCTTTGAAAAGAAGTATTTTTTGTTGTCTGATTGTTTTCTTTTGTTCATTCTGTTGCAGAGTGTTTTACCAGGCATCCTTCAAGGGGATAAATCAGACTCTCTTCTGTATGGTTCTGTTGACAATGGCAAGAAGATATGCTGGAATGAGGAGTTTCATTCCAAGGTGAGGATGCATCTGATGCTTGGCTTATTACCCACTCTGCCAGATTCATTAATCATTTTAAGTAAAAGCCTAATTACACTATCCTTAATACTAGAATTTCTTGTGCAAGTGCTAATGTTTACTGTGCTAGGTGGTGGAGGCTGCTAAACGCCTTCATTTGAAGGAACACACTGTCCGTGATGGATCTGGAAATGTTTTCAAATTAGCTGCTCCAGTCGAATGCAAGGGTATTGTTGGTAGTGATGACAGGTAGTCTATTTTTCTGTTCTTTTTTCTTTCTTCGTCATATATGATATTTGACTTCTCAAAGCTCCTTTGTTGACAATTTTCGTTAAGAAAATTCTTTCTCTGTTTTGTTAATTTACACTAACAAAAAGTGCCCCAAGTATGTGGGGCACCCCATTTCAATGCTTGCACTCATGAAGCTCTCACTTGGTAAATCTGGTTGCTTACAATTCTGAATCTTTCAGGCATTATCTTCTTGACTTGATGAGAGTAACTCCTCGTGATGCAAACTTCACTGGGTCTGGTTCTCGATTTTGTATCTTGAGGCCAGAACTAATTACTTCTTATTGCCAGGTAAATCATGAATATATATCTGATATATGCACAAGAATGTTTTGGTTTATCATGAATATCTAAGATGAGCCTTTTGGGGAGAAGGTCCTTGATGCAGAGAAATCAAAATCTAAGTCTATCTGTGAAGGAGAGGCTCAGGTCACCACTGATGGGCCAAATGGTAACCAGGTGAGAATGATGATAGTATTTATTATATTGGGAAATGTTATGGCAGTGGTGAGCTTATGATGAGAGTACACTGTTCAGTCTATTTTGGCCTTTTGGTATCTCTGTAAGGTCATATGTACATTGATTTTCATGTATCGTTTAATCTCACATGAGGGCGATAATGTCACTAAGACGTTGAATTTGTGGTGCTCTCCGCAGGACATGATAGAAAAGGAGAAGATCAGTAATGCTGAAGAAATTGTCTCTCCACCAGCTGCAATCTCTGAACCGCGTGAGGAAATTCTTTTCAACCCTAATGTCTTCACTGAGTTTAAGTTGGCTGGAAGCGCAGAGGTAAATCTTGGACTTTATGATTGACTTTTTTACTTATCTATCTAGTTCAAATAATACCATATGATATCTTTTCCACCGTATTTTCAGGAGATAGCAACAGATGAAGAAAATGTGAGGAAAGCCAGTTCGTATCTTATTGACGTTGTTCTTCCCAAGTTCATACAAGATCTTTGCACACTTGAAGTATCACCCATGGATGGGCAGACACTAACTGAAGCTCTCCATGCTCATGGAATTAATGTTCGGTATATCGGAAAAGTAAGAATTATGGTTTTTGGAGTAGAACTTTATTTTATGCCAGGCTAATTTTTGATTCAAATTCTGCTTCTGTATCTTTTGGATATTATGTAACAGGTGGCTGAAGGGACCAGGCATTTACCTCATCTTTGGGATCTTTGTTCTAATGAGATTGTGGTTAGATCAGCCAAGCACATTCTCAAGGTGATATGCTTTTCTATCTACTGTTGTGTCATGAAATTCCTTGCTAATTGTACTTTTGATGGAGAACAGCAAGTATGTGCTGCTAATTTGTAGTCATATGCTCTGTGTGGCTCAGAATTTAATCGAGTGTAGTGATTATATGTGGTTTCTGCAGCATCCTTTTTCCTCCTATGTTTACACAAACCATTTTGTTTTTACATCATCTATATTGTCCCCAACATGACGTGATGAAATAAATAAATTCCTCGCAATTCATGGCCTGATAGAAATATATAGCCTTTGGTTGATTATCTTAAGGGTGCCATCTTCTGCCTTTTGCATTCATTTTCTAGTACCAACAAAGTCAATGTTCTTGTGATCAGGTTCTAGTGCAGATTATATGCATTTTTTGGACTTCATATTAACATCAAAGTCCATAAAAAATAATCAATTTATTCGCCGATCTTGGATCATTTCAAGGGTGTCATCTTATGTCGTTTTCAATCATTTTCTAGTAACAATAAAATCATTGTTCTTGTTATGGTTATGCACTCAATAAGTTGCTATTGTCTTGAAACACACGTAATTGTCGTTGCTCATTATGTTGCTGGTGTGAAGTTGTTCATATATTGGCTATCTTTTATATTTGCAGGATGTCTTAAGAGACACGGAGGATCATGATATTGGGCCCGCAATCTGCCATTTCTTCAACTGTTTTTTCGGAAGCTATCAAGCTGTTGGCTCAAAAGTCACTGCTAATAGTTCTCAATCTAGAATCCCTAAAAAAGTATGTTCTTTATTCCACGTCGACCTATAAACATTAATAGTAGAAGAAATACTTTTTGTTGTAATATGTATAGTATTTTCTTAGTTACGTGTGCCTCTATAGTCAACCTGTTAATCAGCTAATTTTTTATCGGTTTGATCCTTTATCCAAGTACTGCAATCAGACATTGCAACGATAACTGTTAATTTGAACTTCTGTTACCGAATCAATAGTTCATTATTACCAATAGTTTGATTTTAGTTTAAGGTTTGAAGAAAGCTTCGTCATTTACATGCTTTTAACTTCAGGAACAAGCAGGTCATCAATCTCCTGGAAAACGGTCAAAAGGACAAGGAAGATGGAAGGGTGGAGCTTCTATGAAAAAGAATATATCGTCATATATGGATGTTAGCTCAGAGACTCTATGGTCTGACATTCAAGAATTTGCCAAACTCAAATATGAGGTATTTTACTCTCTTCAGATATAGTTGGACATTCCTGAATAACTTTTTGACTTGCGTAGAAAAACAATCTTTTGACACAAGGATTATTGTTTTTATTTATGTCGTATAAAAACAAATATATCGTCATATAAAATTATTGTCTTCATTTGTTACTATTCACCTCCTCTCCAATTATGTTTAATTAAAAATTGATTCTTGGAGGTTTTGCAATGTTATTTACATATGATTTGTGTTTATGTGTCATATCCATGTTATTTATTGTATTGGGTCGCTGATTCTTAGTCCTGTATATATTTTGGAGTGCTGTGAATTTGCATATTTTTTAACCTAATCTTCATTCTTTATAGTTCGAGTTGCCAAAGGATGCTAGGACGCATGTAAAGAAAGATTCAGTTATCCGTAATCTCTGCCAAAAGGTAATTATGAATTCATTGCAGTATGATTCCAAAATCACCTTAGCTTCTTAGTAGTCAACAACTTGCTTTATTTCTCTTGTAGGTTGGCATTACAATTGCAGCTCGCAGATATGATCTCAATTCTGCTGCACCTTTTGAAATATCAGATATATTGAATCTTCAACCTGTAGTGAAGCACTCAGTTCCTGTTTGTTCAGAAGCCAAGGAACTCGTGGAAACAGGGAAAATCCAATTGGCTGAGGTATTAACCCTACTTTGTGGTTTATTAATGAATTTTCCGAGAATACATCTGGCAGAAATATGTTACCGCCTACGTGTCAGTGCTATTTCAATGATAGCCTATAATTTACTTTGGAGTAGTGAAAGTACCCATGTACATAGTTATGAATTATCTAGATTGTAAAGAACTGTTCAACTACTAAGGTGTCTATCATTTTATGTGGTGGAATTGTTCAGAATTTGCAAAATATAACTGAAAATTTGCAACTTTGCATTTCGTAAAGCAATGAGTTTATTTACAATTAGCAGATGGAAATTTTCTCTTGCCATGGAATGGCATTGATCATTTATTACATTTTATTTGTTTATTGCTAGGGAATGTTGAGTGAAGCCTACACAGTATTTTCTGAGGCCTTCTCCATACTGCAGCAGGTATGTAACTTCACTTGTGCTGTTATGTAAAACTTTTTGTGATAATATTGACTTGAAAACTATTATTTCCTTCTTTCTGAATTTCAGGTTACAGGCCCAATGCATCGAGAGGTTGCTAACTGCTGTCGGTATATTTCGCCACTTGTCTAAAGTTTAGTTCTGATTGAAATTATATATTCATGGGCTGATGTGTCCTTGTGCTAAATTTCAGGTATCTTGCAATGGTTCTGTATCATGCAGGAGATATGGCAGGGGCCATAATGCAACAGCACAAGGAGCTAATTATAAATGAGCGTTGCCTGGGTTTGGACCACCCTGACACTGCTCACAGGTAAACTTCTGCTATTTATTTGTCTCAGGAAACCAAAACTTGGGATATAACGAAGAAAAGTTGTCATAAATGAATGTGGATGTAATGTTACAAATGTGTGTGAATGTATATATACGTATATTATCTTTTTACTTTTTTTGTTGCAGTTGGTTACTTTTGGTCTTTGTTTCTCTATTTCTTTTTTCCCAGTGTTCATTGTTTCCCCCCATTGTATATGATCAGTGCCCTAGCCTATCCTATCATTGTTTTACTTAACTCTTATCTATCTTAACTTTATTTCTGGAACTAATTGTTGGCTCCTTCATCTACATCATTGTTACTGCAGCTACGGGAATATGGCTCTTTTCTATCATGGACTTAACCAAACAGAACTTGCCCTACGACATATGTCCCGAGCATTGCTCTTGTTAAGTTTGTCATCTGGCCCAGATCACCCTGATGTTGCAGCAACATTTATTAATGTCGCTATGATGTACCAGGATCTTGGCAAGATGCCAACTGCTCTTCGATATTTGCAAGAGGCTTTGAAAAAGAATGAAAGGCTTCTTGGCGAGGAACATATCCAGACTGCTGTATGCTATCATGCACTTGCCATTGCATGTAATTGTATGGGCGCCTTCAAGCTCTCCCACCAGGTATGTTTCTCTAATAGAAGATTTAAATTCATGACAGTTTCATGTTCCACAAGTTTCGAGTGACACCTGATTTGAAATTAAGACTGTTTCATGTTGAAAGTAAGCTTAATTTGTACATTACACTAAAAATAAATGTAGTCAACTGCTGAAATCAATTGGACTTGTGGCGGTTAATAAAGAGTTGAATAAATAGTTCATAAACATAAATTCAGATGCCATACTGAAATTAGTCCTTTTGATTTATTGAAAGATGATTTCTGTTTAGTCGTAGCAACTTTGAAATATAACGGATTGAGTTTGACACTTTGTGTGGCAGCATGAGAAGAAAACTTATGATATACTTGTCAAACAATTGGGTGAGGAGGACTCGAGGACACGCGACTCTCAAAACTGGATGAAGACATTTAAGTTGCGAGAGCAACAGGTATGTTTAGTATTTTTGAGTTTCTTATAAGGTGTAACAGACGAAATTGGTTCCATATTCTGAAAATACTAGTTTCTTATTACTAAACTATATCCTATTCTTTTATAAAAGATGAATGCACAAAAGCAAAAAGGTCAAGCTCTGAATGCCGCTCAAGCTCAAAAGGCAATTGACATTCTAAAGGTATTTTGGATGCTTCCTGTTACTGGTGATTGGATATTTTATTGATATTGAAAGATGTGGCTTGTTTGCAGTTTCCCAAATTTTATGTTTTTTTGTTGTTTTCAATAAACATATCAGAACTTCTTGCTAACATGTGACTTTGCATGTCAGGCCAATCCTGACTGGGCGCAGGCACTTCAATCTGCTGCTATAGCCGGCGGGTCTGGGAGTTCCAACGCTTCTGTGAACAGATCACTTAATGCTGCTGCAATAATGGGTGAAGCTTTTCCCCGAGGGAGGGGAGTTGATGAAAGGGCTGCACGAGCAGCAGCTGCCAACAGAAAGAAGGCAGCAGCAAGGGGCCTTTTACGTCCACACAGTGTTCCTGTCCAAGCATATAATCCACTGACTCAGATCATCAATATGATGAGTGCTGGTGGGGCCCCAGGGTCAGTGCAAAATGGAGAAACTAATGGATCAAGGGAAGCCAACAACCATCCTTCAAATGGCCCGGCAGATGCGAAAACTAACCAACCATCATTAGAGCAGGAAGGTCAACCTCCAGTTGGGTTGGGCAAAGGCTTGGCAGCACTTGATGGCAAGAAACAAAAATCAAAAGCCAAAGCTGCATCATGAGACTTTGCGTATCAAAGATTTTATTAACTGCATAGATTTGGGTGAATTCAGGGAAGAAATTTTTGCCTGTTGGTTTGAGGATGATACATAAAACTTTTCGAAGTTAGAAGTTTTGTGCATGGAATCTGTGGATGTGCCCTGTATTTTTTATGATATGGGTTAAAATAAGCAGGCCGCAGGCAGCAGAAGAGCTATTTCTGAGGCATTAGTGTAACTCAGTATTGATATAATAATCAGGCTGGCTTAATGTTCCATATGTAATTTAACTTTTTTATGCCCCAATTTTGTATTTCCGGTACAAAATCTGTTCTATTGTTTCTTGGTAATATTTGTTCTATAGCAGTTTTTGAATTAAGGTAGAATGATCTTAAGGTCATAGGTGTCTGAATAGTTAAAGAAAATACTTCCGTCTGGGCTAGCATGTATTTTCCAACATTGACAAAACACGTACATACTAGTCCATACTAGTCCGGACGTAAGTAGGAGGTTGGTGGAGTTGTGGGACCTAGTGATCTTGAGGCATCACCTAGCTCTCATCCAACAGCTCCTCGGCCTCATTCCGGGCTTGTCAATCTCCAATCCGGTAAACCAACACCTCCTTGCTAGCGGCATCAATATGATGCGCAGAAGTCGTCTTAATCTGAAGATTGATGTCTGCTTCCCAAAACAAAGCAAGCCCCCAGGTAAGCCAGCGCTAAGAACTACCTTAGCCTCGCAAAACCTAGAGTCAACTACAGTTTCTCAAAGTCTTCTTTTCTACTGATTTTCGTCTCGCATAAAAACACCACTTGAGGTCTATTGTGGGATGTGATCGAAGATTCATTAGCATTGTCAAGATGCAGAACAATGGGGAAAATCTTGGGACGATGTCTCCCCTGGAACAGGTTCTGTACAGAACCCACATCCTTGAAGGGTCACAAATGTGCATGTTTTGTCTCTTTGGCAGGTTGGTGGAGTTGTGGGACCTAGTGATCTTGAGGCATCACCTAGCTCTCATCCAACAGCTCCTCGGCCTCATTCCGGCTTGTCAATCTCCAATCCGGTAAACCAACACCTCCTTGCTAGCGGCATCAATATGATGCGCAGAAGTCGTCTTAATCTGAAGATTGATGTCTGCTTCCCAAAACAAAGCAAGCCCCCAGGTAAGCCAGCGCTAAGAACTACCTTAGCCTTCGCAAACCTAGAGTCAACTACAGTTTCTCAAAGTCTTCTTTTCTACTGATTTTCGTCTCGCATAAAAACACCACTTGAGGTCTATTGTGGGATGTGATCGAAGATTCATTAGCATTGTCAAGATGCAGAACAATGGGGAAAATCTTGGGACGATGTCTCCCCTGGAACAGGTTCTGTACAGAACCACATCCTTGAAGGGTCACAAATGTGCATGTTTCTTGTCTCTTTGGCAGGTTGGTGGAGTTGTGGGACCTAGTGATCTTGAGGCATCACCTAGCTCTCATCCAACAGCTCCTCGGCCTCATTCCGGGCTTGTCATCTCCAATCCGGTAAACCAACACCTCCTTGCTAGCGGCATCAATATGATGCGCAGAAGTCGTCTTAATCTGAAGATTGATGTCTGCTTCCAAAACAAAGCAAGCCCCCAGGTAAGCCAGCGCTAAGAACTACCTTAGCCTTCGCAAACCTAGAGTCAACTACAGTTTCTCAAAGTCTTCTTTTCTACTGATTTTCGTCTCGCATAAAAACACCACTTGAGGTCTATTGTGGGATGTGATCGAAGATTCATTAGCATTGTCAAGATGCAGAACAATGGGGAAAATCTTGGGACGATGTCTCCCCTGGAACAGGTTCTGTACAGAACCCACATCCTTGAAGGGTCACAAATGTGCATGTTTCTTGTCTCTTTGCTTTCTATGTTTAACATTTGGATTCTTGTTTAGAGTTTTCTTCAGTTTTGTGGGATTTGTGTATTGGTTAACAAATTGGTCTAACACAATTTGGGTAGACCCTGATTACTTGATTCTTTACAATTTCATAATTCCAGTGGTTGTACATTTGACAGTTCATTTAGTATATGAGTTGGTTAGCGTATGTGTTAAAAGACTTCTGGTGTGTAGAACTGTCAATACCAGGCAAAGATCGACTTAAATGTTTTTCTATACCCACTAAAAATCCGGTGGACATGGCTGAAAACCAAAATCTGGAGGATAAAACATGTTCTGGTGTGGGATTGAAGGTTTATGAACCTGAGATGGGTGATCTTTCAACTGCGTCAAAGGTTACCTGTATTTAGCGGGAATGAAGTATGAATGTTTCCAAATTGCTCCAACTGTACTTAATTTTCAATGCGATTAGGATTCAGTAGTTAAATACTTGAATTATTGCACAATACATGAATATTTTTGTAGAATAATTTGAGAATGGGTTTGGGTTTCTTGATTGTGTTTTTTTTTTCTTCCCCGAATATAAGGGCTAGAAGGTAGCCTTTACGTCGTTACTATTAATGAAACTGCAGAATACAAAAGGAGGGGACATTAAGCCTGAACCCTATAGTGTAAGAACACCCTAAAACAATATCAAGAGACCCTACATCACCAAAATATTCTAGCAAGAATCATTTAGCAAAGAGTGCGTCATTGGTTACTCGATCTGTTTGGTTTGACTAAAACATAACGATACAACGGAAAATTAAAACTCATATAGAGCCATAAAATACTTTGTAAATCCCCTTTCCCATTATGCTCGAAATTCTCCCGCCATAAAGTGGTTGCGACCATTTGACTACGTAAGAAACTCGCTGCCTACTTAGGGCAGGCATGACACGCTGCATGCACTTGTCAGTCAGGACATAGCCCACTTCGCCTGACGGGGCTTATTAACGGCATAAAGCCACTAGAAAATAAACCAAATAAGTAAAACATGTAAAAAAACATAAACAAAAACAACAATACCAGCCCAGTTTAGGCCCAATAAGGTCCAAGCCCAAGCTCCACCACAAGGAGAGGACGAAGTCAATGCCAACACCGCCATCAAATTCCAATAGTCACCGCCTCTCCAGAGTCGCCGGACCACCACCGTCTTTGCTCGACCAAAACTTCTACGCGAGATTAAGGCCTGATCGTACCATGTCCTACACAAGATCGTGCCCAGATCGGTTCCAATCTTCCCAATCCAGACAACGTTAATTAGGACGAATCCGAGTCAGACGTCCTTTAGATCCCATCGATCTTTGCATTAGACCCGAGCTCCACCATGCCGTCGCGCCCATCTACCACTCCAGACGATCCACCGAAGACCAAACCAGATCAGATCTCGTCGAAACTTGGCATTGTCCCTGCTTTCCTCCATCCTCCCGTCGCAATCCGCCGCCGCACCACCCGATTAACAAAATCAAAGGGCCGGCTCCGTCCAGACCCATAAAGGGTCGGTAAAGGCCCATCCGACAACGGCAACACGGCTCGCTGTCGGATAGGGGAGGCCGGTTCGAGAGCGGAAGACCGTAAACACGTAGAAGTACGGACGTCTCTCCTTTCTCAGCCATCAATCACCGACGATGTCCCTTCTCTTGCCGGACGGACACCAGAGGCATCCCCGATGACTTTACGTTGAAGATGAAGGCCATGAAGATCATATTTGAAGTTCTGGACAACAACCTCCACCCAAAACTTCAGACAAGAACAATGACGACTGCAAACTGATATATGACGAGTCTACCGGAAAGAGGAAGGTCACAATCAAGGTCTGGTGTCCGCTCGATAAACGCATGGATCGTGGAAAATGCATGGACGCCCGCACTTTAGGGGCACTACAGACGTCCTCTTTTAATCCTTTATGTATGTGTGTATATATATATTGAGCTTTGGAAATCACCATCCTAGTTCCTAATGCTTTTGCAATTTAATTTCTCTATGGTAGGTTGAGAATGAACTACCTGAAAAGATTGAGAGACTTGTAAGATGTGAGGCTTTTGGTTATCAAAAGCTTTTGATGAAGAAGGTAGAGGAGAATCTGGGTTCAATTACTAATTCAAATGTACGTATTTTAGTGAATTTAAATTTGTTTAGTCCTTATGGTTTGAAGTCGACATCTGTTTAGTTCTTCTGGTTTTATTTTAATCTGAATAGTCCTTAAAGTCATAATTTTTTATCCAAATAGTCCTTATGGTTTTATTTTAATCTGAACAATCCTTAAAGTCATGATTTTTCATCCAAATAGTTATTTCGACAATTTTCTCAGTTAAAAGCTATAAGGACTATTTGGATGAAAAATCATGGCTTTAAGGACTATTCAGATTAAAATAAAACTATAAGGACTATTTGGATGAAAAATCGTGACTTTAAGAACTATTCACATTAAAATAAAACCATAAGGACTATTTAGATGAAAAATCGTGACTTTAAGGACTATTCAGATTAAAATAAAACCATAAGGACTAAACATATGTCGACTTTAAACCACAAAGACTATACAATATTTTACCCTATTTTAGTTCTTACTTGTATAAAGTCCATGGTACTCCAGGTTGTTTCTTACCATGCACACCATTTTCAGGCCCGGTCGATCAGTTCATGATTTTGTTATGGAACTTCGAATATATATACATGCAATCGTGCATCCATATCTCATCCAGCTTCATGTAGAGGAGGCATGTTTATTCATTCCCTGATCATTTTAAGTTTCTTTCTTTTATGAAAGATAATAAATAATTTTTAATTATCACCTCGTAAACTGAAGGTTGTTCTTTATAGCTAGGTTGGATGTTCGCTGTTCTATACGTACTCTGATATATTCATCTTGAGTAGTTAGTAATTGCTCTTGAAAATTGGTTTATCACAGTGCGGAAGATCGAAGAGATATTTGGAGTCACTTTTGAGTTTTGAGTGAGAATAAAAAAGAGGAAGCTGCACCTGTAGTTAATGATGATGCTTTAAATGATCTCTTAGCTCGCAGGTATGGATATATAGTTTGATCAACTCTGTACGTAGTTCATCTGTCTGCACTCTTCTTTGATATGCTTGATCATGTAAGTGAACCCAGCAGCCATTGAGAATTCATCTTTCCCTTTTGAGCATAAACATATATATCATAACTTGGCCTTTAAGAAAGGAACAGAAACGTAAGCGGTGGACAAGAAGTTCAAACCTATGAAGATCTTTTCCTTCTCTTCGTTTTCGTCCATTTACAACCAAAACTCTGTAACCCCAAAGAGCTTTAGCTAAATGAAAAGTAACATGCTTCTTATTACGTTACACAAACACCTTACATTGCAGACAATTTTAGTACCTCACCATTTTGTTTGACAGGCTTGAACTTAATTACTGCTTGTGGAGTTGTTGTGCACAGCGGTCTAGGTAAACTATCTATAATTAAACTCAGAGAGGGGCTGGATTCACAATCAGACGGCATAATATGTTGGATTTGATTACTGATTTTGTTACTGTGCAAATAAGCACTTTGTATCTTGCCTGATTTTGTCATTGTTACTTTTATTTGCCTAACTTCAAATTTTTTTTTTAAATTTATTTATTTAATTTTTACTTAATTTGAATCAGTTCCTTTCCAGAGCGGTGTTCTGTTTTAAAATTAAATAGTTGACCTCCTTATTTCGCTCACTTTCAGGTCGCATTTCCATATCTCAACCGTACAATGTCTAGAATATAGTGTATATATCATTCCTGCATAGTTTCATCTAATTTGAAGATTATTTGGGTACCGGATTAGATTAAATAAATCAAAAGAACAAAAGTTGTCCAAACAGAATCGTTTGCGTAAATCATGATTACGGAAGCTCAAATGATCTTCAAATTGGATGAAACTTTGCATAAATGATCTACACACTGTGTTTTAGACACTGAAATGTGGAGTTGTGGAAACGCGACTTGAAAATGAGCGAAATAAGGAGATCCACACTTTAATTTTAAAACGGGACACCGCTCTGGAGGGAATTGAATTTGAATATTGGATTATCATATGACGTTCTCTCTTGCATTGAGTGAGTCAGAAGAAATTGATGTCAGAATTTAGTTAGAAAAATTCAATTTTAAGGGTACATGATGTCGAAGCTAGCTGCATGTTATTCCTATTTATTTAGATCATTAGATGCATTGAAAATTAAGTAAAAAAATAAATAAATGCTTTGGAGAGCCTATCTCTCTAAACTTAGAAAGAAACTAAATATGCAATCCAGCCCCTTCCCACTTCTTTCTTGCCTAGATATAGATCCTTCCGGATCTAGATCGAAGACATGAGAGTTGAGGGTGGGTTCTCTTGGCCTCTTCTCTTCTTGATCTCTTGATATCGATCGATCCGATTTCCTTCTCACCTCAGTGGTGATTTTACTCGTTTTGTGGTTATTATTATGACTTATATTCAGCCATAGAGGACTCGGTTCCTCTTTTTTTTTGCCAAATTAAAACAGCAACCTTTTCAAATATGGAAACCTCCATCATTCCCCTCACCCACAACCTCACATGAGCTCCTCTCCATCTACCAAAGAAAACCACCTCTCAAAAGTGAGATTGATCACTTACCAAAAGGTTTATGGGTGCTCACGCATGGTGTTCCACCCCCATTCACCATCAGTTTTGTTCTTCGGCTTGTTCTTCGGTTACGGTTTCTGTCCCAATTCGGTGGCCTCACTTCCCTTTTGAATCAAGTCTCTTATGTGGATTTGAGAAAGCTATTGTATGGTGTGGATTCCTCCGATCCCTTTTATCCCTAATTTATGTGGGTTTCATTGGATTTTGTGTTGTTGGATTTTATTGGCAACAGTTATTGGACTTCATCCTGTTATTTTGACACATCTCGCGACCTCTTAGTCTCTGACAGCGGTGGCGGTGGCGGCGTCGGCGGCGACAATGTCAGTAGCGGTGGCTAGGGTTTGTTTAGGCGGCGGCGGTTGTGTTAGCAAATTAGGGTTTGATGTAAACTTTTATCTTTTTAGGGTTACTTTAGCCGGTTTTACTTTTTTATGTGGATTGGGTTGAGTGATAATTTTTCTTAAGTTAATTTATAATTGGGCTTTTTTGGCTCCTCTAATGGGTTTACCCATTTTATTAATGAAATCTTTCATTAATTCCAAAAAAAAAAAAAAAAAAGCATCTTTCATTAACATGGGTTTACCCATGTTAATTTTTGTGACTTGCAATCTAGCATGTATCTAAAGGTTGGGGGACAAATACTTAGTCTATTCACTCATTCCTTGGATAATTCTTTCTCCATCTTTCCTACAGACGGCTAGCTTATTACATTATCATCTTTTCGAAACATGATCATTCTTTAACATGTACTTTCAACGATTTTTGATATATGTATCTAGGTTGAAGCCAACTTTCTTCTGTAAAACTGAAAACCTAATTTTAAGCTAATCAATTTAAGCAGCGAGATTTATTAACACAATTCAAGAGGGAGTAGCCTCAGACAACTGATCATGATCTGACACACATCTTCCTCGATCAGTCATCACTCATCAGGAAGTTCTCCATCTCCTCTAAGCTCACTGTCTCTAAATCTTTATGATCATTATTTTTCTTAGCCTGGTCACGAGCTTTCTGTTTCATTGGGAATACCTGAGACTCGATAGCCCATTTTCGAACTACGTCTGATTCCTGTGAACCTTGATGATCATTCTTTTCCATAGCCTGGCCAGCAATCTGTTGCTGTAGGTATACCTCAGACTCCACCGCAGCTTTTTGAGTATGTTCGTCTGATTTTAGAGTAGTAGTACAGCTGGTTTCTTCTTCAACGAACTCATCAGGTTCAGGAAGGTCCCCATCTTGTTGATCATCACCACCGTCGCAACTCATCTCATCTTCTTCTTGATCTTCTTGATCTTCTTGATCTTCTGAATTCTTTTTGACCGATCTACTTTTCTTTCTAAGAATACAAAGAACGTAGTCTTTCGCTTTACGTTTGTTTCTCAATAAAGATGCATCAAGTTCAAACTCGTGCATGAGCCAGCGATCGTTTTGTGCCGAGTCCTTGTCGTTTCCGTAGCGAAATCTTCTTCTCTTGCCAATAACCCTTTGAGACGCCGCAAGTACTTCTTTGGGGGCGTCTTCGCCTTTCCAGGTGCCGCTGCCGACTGTTCGTTTTATGTGCTTGCCCTTTGGAGTCTTGGTCTTTAGCTGGGTGAAGAAGTAGAGGTCTGTCCTTTCTTTGTCTTTCGCTGATAATTCTTGGAAATAATCATTCCATATCTGCCATGGTTCTTTTTTTCCATACAGATCGCAGAAAGGGACAAGCTCTTGGGCAAAGTCTTCTCCGTCGAGTTTGGGACGAAGATAATGAACAAGGAGTTGTTCTTTGTCTGGCCTAAACTTGTACCCCGGAGGAAGATCATCATCAACTGCCATGGGATTTTGTACGGACGGACACGAAGCGCACATGCTTTGTTTCTTGTCTTCTTGAACAGTAACTAATTTCTGCTGCGTTGGGAATAATATGGTAAAATGATCGATTGACTACACTTGACAGAATTCCTTCATATTTATAGATAATGAAGGCTAGCTAGGTAAACCTAATCCAGGTGGGAGAAGACTGGAAAATTAGTTACGTGCACACGTACGTAGAGTCCGGTTAAACCTAGTGAATTGATAACTGATCAACCTTGTGGAGGCAGTGGAGCTACACTACACACGAACGTAAATAAGGATCAATCAACACCATCCAGCGCATATTGTTGAGCTTAATCGATGATGTGTGTGTGAATTATTACTCTAGCTAGGGAGTCATCGCATGCACGACATCCCACACGCACGCCCATCGTAACTCTAGGTTGCATGCATGCACCACTACGTACTACATCAAATCCTTAAGAAATCGTTGGAAATGCCAAACACATATTTGATATTTGTTTCTTGTCTTCTTGAACAGTTTCTAATTTCTTGGTGAGATGATGGAGTGTACACCTAACAGTATTCGTATATTTATAACACTACGGAATCTTCAGCTTCAGAAAACCCAGCTGAATCTTCAGCTTCAGAAGGTTAGAAGCTTTCTTTTGTGGCCCTCATCCTCACAAGCTGCTTGAAAGATGAAACTATCAACTGTAAAGAACAGAATGCTTAAACTAGGTGCAATTGGACACATTTTTTGTCCCTTATAATATGGAGATAACTGATCTCCTTGTCTGAAACCACGAGTTGGGATTATTGAAAGCAGCAAGCTCACCATTAAGTAAGACAGAGTACTTGACAGATATAACACAATTCATTATTGCCTCAATCCATTTAGTTTGTAAAACCCAATTTGAAAGCATAGCTTGCTGAAAGCCCCGACTGAATTATCAGTAATTAGCCGTTGCTATGGTTTTATTTTGCAAGTTGTTTGAATATTTGTAATTTGAGGCCTCCTTTCTGTAACTGAACTGTCCAAATTTTAGTTCAGTGTATTTGAATTTATTCCAACAGTTACTACGGACTATATATAATCTTTCTCCTGTAAGTTTCTTCCACCTGTAGAGCATCTTAGACTAGTCTGACCAGACTTCAAACTGAAAGTTACAGCTCACAAAACTTAAAAGACATTCTGATAGAAATTTTACACTACACTTCACTGGACTTCAATATGATCTCTTAGTTTCAAAATTCTCTACTATTGTTACTGTAAACTATCTGATTTTGCTAAAAAAAAAAACTAGGATCATAATAACTGTCCTTAGAAAAGTTAGAAGAACTACTAGTCCTTTATCTGCACAACCTCTTTTACAAATATGCTTTATGCTGGTTTAAATACGGTTGTCATTCTTTTTGATTTTTATTATACAGGCTTACTGCTTACATACTGATATGCTTATTTCTGACTTCCAGTAAGAGCCCCTCAAAGCAGATGCCAAATGAACTATTTCCCACCACGAAGGATGCATTTGAATGATGGAATCAGCAGAAGACTCTTCTGAAGAGATAATAGTAATTAAGTAGCTGGTTCCAACATCAAATATATAATTTTTTTTTTTTTAGCTAAGCCTGACTACTTTGTGGAATATGTACATGCCTATTTGAAATGTGTAAATACACATATCTGGTTAAAGTATCAGATAATTGAATCTGTGAGAAACTTAACTACATCAATGATATACCCGCGGCATTGCACGCGTTTGCTGCCTAGTAACAACTGAAGTTGCATTCATTTTAGAACAAGCAACTTGACATTCCTTCTGTTGATTTCCTATTTATTTATCAGTACTGACTAAAAGAATACTTGGTAAATGCGTATACCTTTTTTTTCTTTTTTCTTTTTCTGACTAAAAATGAAAATGAGTATGCCTATTTGCGTATACAACAGGAATAAGGTTGGCCTAGCTAATAAGTATTGTAGAAACTGAATTTCATTGATTGAATTGGTTTTACAGTCTCTGCATATATACAGGTTTCAGTATTGACATTCTAGGAAACTAGCTACAATTGTGCACAGCAATAAATATAAACATAGACTGGTGATTCTCCAATCAATTAGGAAGATCATAATTGATTGGAATCATGCGTGATATGTGCAGAAGATATGGGCACATTAATAAGTATACCTGTATCATGTTAACTTCCCTTTCTTGGTTGGAAGAATTTCGTAAAGCAAGACAGGCGGAAGCAAAACCGAAAAAGCGAGCTAAGGGTTCATGGAAGCCTGTTTTTTTTTTTTTTTTTTTTTGAGAAGAGAACAATACAATAAAACCCGAAGAAACAAAACAGAAGAAAATAAGCCCAAATCTTCCAAACAGACAAAAGAGGGGCTACACTACCCTAATAACAGACAAACCTAAGGAGGAGGAGAAGCAGCATCAAAGAGAAGAATACGCATTAGGGAGGTGGGTGGATTGGAGAACCAATCCACAGGACACACCCTGCGCAGCGCAAGAGAAGCCACCCAATCAGCAGCCTCATTTGCCTTTCTACTGGCCCAACGCCAGATGGCTTTTTAAAATTGAACGTTGATGGCAGCTTCTTGCCACAGATTACACAGGGAGGCACTGGTGGTGTACTAAGGAATAACACAGGTCAGTTTCAGGCGGCTTTTGCAGTCCATACAAATTCTATTGCTTCTGCTAAACAGGTTGAAGACGATACATTCAGGCGGCTTTTGAAGTCCATACAAATTCTTGCCATTAAAGAAGGCCTTGAAATGTTGAAGAGGATGCATTTAAGTAATGTGATAGCTGAGTTTGACTGTCTAGAAGCAACTGTGGATATTTACAATTCTCAGAATAGTAGTGTAGCTAAAGCTGGACTGATTGATGACATTAGAATAGACCTGAACACTTGGCAAAGTGTGTCAATCTGTCACACTCCTAGAGTTTGTAATGCAGTAGCTCGTCATTTAGCTAGCATAGCCTTTGAAAATAGGCACAGTCTTTCTGGTTTAATCAAGCTCCAGCTCCAGAATGCATTCTGGATCTTGTTTTCTGATAATAATTAACTATTTTAGTGGAGCTCATTAGTCTGCAGAGAAAGAGAACTATACGCAAACTATATCGTCCTCCTCAAGGAAATAATGAAAGGATATATTTTAGCCCCAGGTATTGACCTAGCTCGGATGCCATTCCTTATTTCACAAAACGGTTAGCTCCTTGATTTCTTCAGACAGATTATTAGCAAGCGCATCCTTCAGATTTCAAGGAGACTTATAGATGGTCATTGATACATGTTAGTCACTTGTTTGTTCTGTTGGACTTATATTTGGAACAAGCAATATGCACAAGGTCCTATTGATATTTCCTTTCCATATAATTTTCAATTTGGGATTTGTCTATTAGTTTGATTTCATACTTGTTAAGTGGAGTAGATGGTGTAGGATTTGATTAAATTTTCTGTTCCAGGTTTGCTTGTAGTGGCGTAGATGGCTGATATTGTTTATACATACATGTACTCGTTGTATCAGCTATGTATTGTGCGTGCAAAACGACTATACAGAATTAGATTAACACATGTTTGTCGAGTCATTTAAGTTATTGACACCTGACTTGAGACTCCTTTTATGTTATACTGTTGCCAAGATAGTGAAGAACCGTTAACCGTAAGCTTTATTTGGTTGTGGCCTAATCAAGATTTATTTGATTTATTCTCAGATCAATTGAGCAGAACACAAACCGTCTTTTGTTGATATTGCTCTGTCATGTATTCAGAACCCTCTTGGTGCAGGATTAAGGACAGTCTTGATCTAAACTTCGGAATTGCTCCCACATTGGCTTCTGAGTAATGGATGTCGGAATGAGAACGTCAACTTGAGCAGCTTTCCCATCTGAGGAGCAACGCTTTCCATTCTATCTATACTCCATTTCAGTAGACCAACTTTGCATCTATTCAATTGGTCCTCCATTGATGGTGGATATATTAACTCAATGAAATGAAATCAAGATCAACTACAAGCAGATAAGAAACATGATCCTGTTATAAGATAATTAGAATATTATTGTTCCTGTAAAGTAGATATTTACTTAGTCAGATGTTTATCTAGTCAGTTGTTGACTTAGTCAGTATTGTTATAGTTTGTGGTGGCATGTACCACAAAATAAGGAGAGATTCATGTAATCTTGTTATCTGTAATCTCCTATAAAAGGAGCTCACTCATTCTAATGAAAGATACAGTTTTTCCTAAAACACGTTATCAGCACGAAGCTCTAACGTGAGTATATTTTTTTTTTCCAACAAAAAAAAAAAAAAAAAAAACCTTGGTGCTCCGGAGCCACCCTCTACAGCACCCCAGCGCACCCTCAACAGCACCCCAGCGTGCCCCCTACAGCACCCCGGCGTGCCCCCCCCCTGCACCCCAGCGCACCCTCTACAGCACCCCAGCGCACCCTCAACAGCACCCCAGCGTGCCCCCTACAGCACCCCGGCGTGCCCCCCCCCTGCACCCCAGCGTACCCTCTACAGCACCCCAGCGTGCCCCCCCGCACCACCGATCAGTTCTGCAATTTAAAGTTCAAAAGTAAGTTTTATTATTAAAGTTGGTGTTTTCTGCAATTTAAATTAAAATAACATACTTTTTTACTCCTTTTTACCCGGGGAATTTGGAGATTCCTTCCCCTTTCTACCATTATGAGAATTATGGAACTATGTTCCTAAATGGACAACCAAGTCCATGTGAATCAAGAGAATTCACTATCGATTCGGACAAAATAGTTCGTAAATGCATCGATAAAAACGAACCAAGTGAGTTCGTAGACCATATATATGCAAAGGTCTAATCCAGATATTAATCTTGGAAAATTTATAGTTGTCGTGGATGTCTTTTAGACTACGAAACTAATACATCTTCTATTTTATTTCAGGATGTCTGAAACCAAGCTCGATTTTGGGAAATTGGACCCACAAGGCATTGAGTATCATCGATGGGTGACAGATGTGGAAAATGCATTGACTGCTAAGGCTATCATCACCACTATCCAACCACTCAATGAAGATCTTATTAATCAACCAACATTAACCATGAAGGCACAAGCTGTCATCATCATGAGGCGTCATTTGGACCCTGCCCTGCAATGGCAGTATATGAATGTCAAGGACCCTAGAGCTTTATGGCTTGCACTTGAAGATCGCTTTGGTAACGTTGCAGACACCCTGCTCCCGGATCTGAAGGAGAAATGGAACAACATTAGGTTCCAAGACTTCAAAACTGTTGTAGATTTCAACTCTGAAATGCTCAAACTTCGATCCATGCTTCAATATTGTGAACAAAATGTGACTGAAGCTGACATGCTCGAGAAAACTCTCTCCACCTTCCCGGTTCCTGCAAGGATTCTTGCACATCAGTACCGCAATGAGGTTAGAACCGGTAATATCACAAGTTTTAATCAGCTCATTCGGATTATGTCTGTTGCAGAAAAGCATGACAGCATACTTGTGAGCAATAGTTCAAGGCCAATTGGGACAAAGAAAATTCCCGAAGCGAACTATACAAGCACTTCAAAGGGGAAGCGCAAGGAGTGGAACCCTATTGGAAAGGGAAGATTGGAAGGACGTCTTGGTCCTCAAAACCACTTCAAGAAGGACCACGCATCGCGTGGAGGCCATGGAGGCCGAGGGAGAGGGACAAGAGAAGGCCGAAGAGGCCGAGGAGGCTATGGAGGCCGAGGTAACCCAAGTGGCCGAGCCACCTATGCTGAAAAAGGCAAGGCTAAGGCTTATGAAACTCGAGATAAGGGAGAAAACCGCGGTAATTGCAACAGATGTGGATCAAACAATCATTGGTACAAGCATTGCAAAGCTAGCAAGGGACTTGTTGATCAATACAAAGCATACCGCGAGAAGCTTGAGCTAGAAGCTTACAACAATGAAATAGAAGATGGAGATGTAGCTGATACTAATCTCAACATAACAGACTTCAAAATTGGCAGAGACTCGATTGATGAGACACCGGATTTTGATTAGAGTTTTCTTTAAATTTCCAAGAATAAAAGGCGTTTGTGCCTAATGTTTGACAATGTTTAGTCAATTTCTTTCTGGATTATCAACTTTGTTATATTTCATTGGCATTATCAATAAAGGCATTTGTTTGTAAACAAAAACTTGATTATATTCTGTCTACAGTAATTGATTTGTAGTATTTATGAATCTATTGTCTACTAGGGCTCACCTTAGTAGCTCATAATGTCTAGAAAAGGAGACTTTCGATAACAGTGTACTTGAGCGGGTTATGCCCCACCTACATCGATTTCTCCTAGCCTGGTTATGAGTGAAAAGAGCTACCCAAACGATTATAGATGAAATAACTACTAGCAAAGTCATTCATATACTGCTTCGGGATCAACTAAAGTGTTTGAATCTTTGAAAATCACCACAAAACGCAGTAAGTACAAAACCAGAATTTGACTGTGTAAATCAGTCAACTTTGACAGAGTATTGGCAACAGACCAGAACGAACCAGATTATGAATTTTATATGGTTGGAAAGCTACAGATGTCTAGTTTCCAGAACTATATCCGGTTTATCAATATCTATTTTATAGACAAAGTTATGCTTGTTTGAATACACAAAGGTCAGAAAACGATTTTCTGAAACAATTTTTTTTTTTGTTTGTAGGTATGTTTCCCGGAGAACTTGAATGTCTCATTGACAGTGGAACCACACACACTATGCTTCGCCATAGACAACTCTTTATCGACTTTATGCCTTGTCGAATATCTTTAACCACAATGATGGGAGGATCTACGAAATTGATCCAAGGGCGTGGTCAAGCCCAATTTATGTTGCCAAATGGCACTATCCTCACCATCAAGGACGCTCTCTATGCTCCTAGGGCCCTAAGAACACTTTTGAGTAGTAGAGACATCCGAGCCAACGGACTCCATACAAATACGCATTGTGAGAATGGAATTGAATACTTATGTATTACCTCTAATGATTCTGGAAGAAACCGAATATTAGAGAAACTAATGTGTCAGCCAAATGGGCTATGTATAACAACCATTCGAGTTGTTGAATCTAATCATGTCATAAGAAATGACTTATGGGATTCAGACACATATAGGCTTTGGCACGACAGACTGGGACATCCAGGTCGTGATATGATGATCCGTATTTTGAAAAACTCAAACGGACATCCCTTCTTCAGAGTGAAAGGAAGCAAGTATCGTCAGTTAGATGTTGATGCCGCTACAAACTCCCAGCGGAAAAGAACTAACACCAACAATGGCGTTTTAGTTCCATATCATGCTTCTCAAGTCAATGATGACTTTGAGCTTGAACCAACATCCTCATTGGTCATATCAGATGCTCATCGTTCATTCTGCAAAGCCTGTTCTTTAGCCAAAGTGGGATCGAGACCGTCCTATGCTAAAGACACTAAAGAGAACATTCCATTCTTACAACGTATCCAAGGTGATATTTGTGGACCTATCCACCCATCATGCGGGCCATTCAGATATTTCATGGTACTGGTGGATGCTTCGACACGATGGTCACATGTCGCACTTTTGTCCACAAGAAATGCTGCATATTCTAAACTCCTGGCACAAATTATTCGCTTGAGGGCTCACCACCCAGATCATCCTATTAAGTCAATACGTCTTGACAATGCTGGGGAGTTTACATCGCAAATATTTGATGATTATTGCATGTCCATTGGGATTGATGTTGAGCATTCAGTTCCCCATGTACATACCCAAAACGGTCTCGCAGAAGCCGCCATTAAAAGACTTCAAATGGTTGGACGAGCTTTGGTCATGCGCACCAATCTACCTACTTCTGCTTGGGCTTATGCGATATTACATGCAGCCATGCTTATTCGTTTCAGACCCGCTGCTAGACAACCATTTTCTGCGTACCAGTTGGTTACTGGATATGAGCCGAATATTTCACATCTACGCATTTTTGGTTGTGCAGTTTATGTGCCTATCGCGCCACCATTACGCGAAAAAATGGGTCCTCAGAGACGAATAGGTGTATATGTTGGATATGTGTCACCAACTATAATCCGCTATATAGAACCCTTGACAGGCGATCTATTTACCGCACGATTTGCGGATTGTCACTTTGATGAGACAACCTTCCCGTCGTTAGGGGGAGGAAGGAACAACAATGTTCCACAAAAACGACAGGAATTGTCGTGGTCTGTTCCCACTCTGTCTCATCTTGATCCCCGCTCTGCACTAGCAGATAGTGAAGTTCAGAGAATTATAGAGCTTGGAAACGTAGCAGATTCGATGCCTGATGCGTTTACTGACCTTGCCAAAGTGACGAGATCACATATACCTGCTGCAAATGTGCCTGCAAGGATAGACATCCCACAAGGAGGATGTGAGGCCGCTGCTCCCAATATAGGAGGCGGTACCACCACCACACTTGGTGGACGTGTGGTGGCTGAGGTCGCGGCTCCCCAAAGGAAAAGGGGGAGACCTGCAGGTTCGATGGATACTCGCCCTAGAAAGAGGGGGAGTTTGGCACAACTTAATCCATTGATCATCAACACTCAAAATCCAACTCATGAAATTATTCCTGACTATAGCTATGTCCGTGAGAAGACCAATTTGGAGGAAATTCCAACGGTTGATCCAAGTACAGCGAATAAAGAGATCTCAATGAATTATGCTAGCGAACATGAGATACTGGATAGAGAATCTGTGATCCTTGATGATGCATTTGCATTCTCAGTTGCACAGGAAATCATAGAACATGATGATATCGAACCTCGCTTTGTTGAAGAATGTCAACAGAGAGCAGATTGGCCCAAATGGAAAGAAGCAATCCAGGTTGAATTAGATTCACTAACAAAGAGACAGGTATTTGGCCCGGTAGTGCTAACCCTGCCAAATGTAAAGCCTGTGGGACATAAATGGGTTTTTGTTAGAAAGCGAAATGAGAAGAATGAGGTATTAAGATATAAAGCCCGCCTTGTGGCGCAAGGTTTCTCACAACGCCCTGGAATTGACTACGAGGAGACATACTCTCCTGTAATGGACGTTATAACTTTCCGCTACCTTGTCAGTTTGGTAGTTTCTGAAAAACTTGACATGCAGCTTATGGATGTGGTTACTGCATATCTCTATGGGGATCTGGATTCAGAGATATATATGAAAGTTCCTAATGGACTTCCATTACCCAAATCAAGTAGCTCTAAACCACGGAGCGCATTCTCAATAAGGTTGAGACGTTCACTATATGGATTAAAGCAATCTGGACGTATGTGGTATAATCGTCTAAGTGAATACTTGATTGGGAAGGGATATGTGAATAATGAACTATGCCCATGCGTGTTTATTAAGAAAACAAGTTCCGGATTTGCAATTGTCGCTGTCTATGTTGATGACATGAACATTATTGGGACTCTTGATGAGTTAAAGGACACTGCAAAGTATTTGAAATCCGAATTCGAGATGAAAGATCTTGGGAAGACACGGTTTTGCCTAGGACTAGAGCTAGAGCACCGTAGTAGTGGAATATTAGTCCACCAGTCAGCTTATGTCCACAAAATGTTGAGAAGATTTAACATGGACAAAGTTCATTCTGTTAGCACTCCCATGATCGTCCGCAGCCTAGATCCAAAAAATGATCCATTTCGTCCAAAGGATGAGGACGAAGAAGTCTTGGGGGCTGAAGTGCCTTACCTAAGTGCAGTAGGTGCATTACTGTATTTAGCTCAATGCACAAGACCGGACATCTCATTTGCTGTAAACTTGTTAGCTAGATTTAGCTCAGCGCCCACGCAACGCCATTGGACTGGCATAAAGACAATCTTCCGGTACTTAAAGGGTACGATAGATATGGGCTTGTTCTATCCCTACAGAGAGGCAAGAAGAAAGGCTTTCATTGCAGGAAGCAAGGACTCCACCAGTGAGGGTGCCGCCACTTGTTCCTTCACCCCTTTCACCAACAATCCATGTGATGTGTTGGTTGGTTTTGCTGATGCTGGGTATCTTTCTGACCCGCACAAAGGTCGTTCCCAGACCGGTTATGTCTTTACCATGGGAAACACCGCGATATCTTGGAGGTCTACAAAACAGACTCTCGTTGCTACATCTTCGAATCATGCTGAGATTATTTCTCTACATGAAGCTGTTAAGGAATGCATATGGTTGAGAGCCATAATTGCACATATTCGAAGATCAAGTGGTCTAAAATCAACCACAGATGAACCTACATGCATTTATGAGGATAATGCTGCATGCATTGAGCAGATGAAACTAGGTTACATCAAAGGCGACAACACCAAGCATATTTCGCCCAAATTTTTCTATAATCAGCAACAACAACAATTTCTCAAGATCCAAGTGAATCAAGTTCGATCTGAGAACAATGTGGCAGACTTATTTACTAAGTCACTAGCCAAATCCACATTTGAGAAGCATGTGAAAAGTATAGGATTGCTCAGCTTATCTAAGCTAACCTGATTGCTGGAATCAGAGGGAGATGTAGACTTCAGGGGGAGTTTTGACATACACATGAAAGTTTCTAAATGTGAAGGACACGTTGTACTCTTTTTTTTCCTTGACCAAGGTTGTTTTTATCCCAAAGGGTTTTTATTACTTGGTAAGGTTTTTTAACGAGGCAACTTAGATAAGTGTCATATTATCGTCTACGACGATCTGCGCTCTTTTACTTGTTCGAGGTCATTTTTTTTCTCTCTTGTCATGGTTTTAACTTGACAAGGATTCTAAGGAGGTATTACAGAAGCATCAAGAAAGCAACATCTACTCTATACGGAACAAGGGGGAGTGTTATAGGATAATTAGAATATTATTGTTCCTGTAAAGTAGATATTTACTTAATCAGATGTTTATCTAGTCAGTTGTTGATTTAGTCAGTATTGTTATAGTTTGTGGTGGCATGTACCACAAAATAAGGAGAGATTCATGTAATCTTGTTATCTGTAATCTCCTATAAAAGGAGCTCACTCATTCTAATGAAAGATACAGTTTTTCCTAAAACAGATCCCCAATAATTGAAAACTCATAAACGTTCCGTTCGCTGAACAGCAAAAAAGAAAAGAAGTTCTGGACTAATCTTATGAATTCAACACTACAAAATAGTAGAGAAGAATTGGAAACATATTGAGATCGCTCATAAACATGCCAAATTTACTATTGACCAACCATTTTGAGTTTACAGCTATAGACTAACCATTTTTAATGGACTACCCTCCTCGGGTCAATGATCTATGGAAAGATAGTGTCTAAATCTACATACAACAAGGCAAACAATCCAGCTATTATCACAAATTTGCAGAAAACATTTCAGACAGATTGTGTCCTGGTACGATATGTACAATTTTAGCATTCTTTTCTACCAACTACCAAGGATCCAAGTGTTGCCCATCTCTGCCTTTAAGATCATCTGCAGTCCAAAAATGACCATTCTCCCTGTAGTTTAATGTCTCAATCTTCTCATCACCAAGGTCATCCAAATCCAGATCGGCAGACTCTAACAACTCCTGGAAGCCATCATCATAATCATCATCTTCATCATCGTCACTGTTATCACCATTACAGACATCAATCCTAGTGTTATTAAGGTGAGCTTTCCTCCACCCTCTTCTCAACCTCTTGCTTTCCCTGACCAACTCCATCAACTTTTCCTTTATCACCAAGTTTCTTTCTTCTTGTCTAAAAGTGAACCATTCTCATCATAGCCCTCCACCAAGAGTACAGAATCCCTCTGCCCTTTCAAGCTCACATAGAATAACTCAGGGTGCCTCACAATCATCCCTCTCAACTTGTTGGGCAGACCAAACTCTTTTCTAAAATGTGTCAGGTGGTCTACTAATGTTCTCTTTTCAACCATCATGCCTAATATTTCTCTCACCACCAAACAAGCTCTTTTCTCTGCCTCAATTGACTCTTTTGGCATTTCCGAGGCAACGGTACTGTAAGGGCACACATCTGAAATTTCTCTAAATCTGATCAAAAAGTCTTGGTGTCGCCTCTTTAGATTCAGCCCCTTCCGAATATTCAAATGTTTGAACTTTAAAGGCCTGTCTACTATCAGCCCAAGCGATTGAATTTCAGGAGACGGCAAAGGTTTTGCCAAGTCTTGGTCCCAGGATACAAGCTCAAGTGCACGACCATAGGAGGTATCTATAGTCTTGAATTTTTCTGGATGGTCATTGCAGAGACGAGACCGAAAGTTAGGGTGAAGACCAAGATCAGGACCAAGGTGAACCAACTTTGACAGAACTAGCCGATGATGAGAAGAAAGCATAAGAAGTTTCTGGAGTTTGGTAGCCAAGGAATCAGAGATGGCTGATCTTAGACTTGATTCCTCAGCAGCAAGGGCAGCCGCAGCTGGGGTTAGACGGACACAGAGTTGTGATAATGACTTAGATGCATTGAATGGCATAGGGGCTGTAGGAATTGAGAAGACCTCAAAAATGGTAGGGTAACGATGGATCATCGAAAGGATGGACCGGGGCTTTGGTAGGGAAAGGTAGGATCGACATTTATTAAGAATCTGAAGTGGAATATAGCATTTTGGTTTGGAAAGGAGCAGTGTTTGTAATTTTAGGACAAACCGAATCTTGTTCTGTTTCACAATATGCCTGTCTAATGAAGGACTACTTACAGTTTTAACAGATGAGCAAGAAATTGGAAAAGAGATGTTTTTGGTTTTACTGATGTTTTTATGATTTCTGCTGACTTCAAATAAGCGAGGACTCCGAGGAAGGAAGTCAGAACTGAAAGAAGCAATGGGCAAAAAGTTTTGCGATGAGAAAGGCAATGACAATGCCATATCATGCAATCAGAAGCTTTCTATCCTACACTAATCTATTTCTCTGGGGACTCTGCTGGGTGTAACAATAACGTCATCAGTCTCGCATGGTGCACATGATAGTAACCCAGAGCACTTCTCCATAATGGTTTCTCATGACTGGGATGAAGCAAAGCTGTCATCATACAATTGTGTCTTATGCAGCCACTCATTTATTTACCATAGATGACAGTGTACTAAATCTTGTTACAACATTTTGTTATCATCTTCATCGTCATCTTCCTATACCCATAAACAATAACCAAGGTTATGTAATTTAACAGATGGAAAAACCTATATATAATGACCAAGGAAAATGGTTGACAATTCCTGCACCAACTTAAGGATTATAGCAAACACACCATTCAAAGTGGAAATAGTACAATTGACCAAAAAAAAGTGGAAATAGTACTCTGCCTAGGGAACTGACTTGTTTAAATGGAAAACGAAAAAACAGCATTAAACAGATTTAGAAAGAGATAATAATATACAAAATCTACATAGTAAGAACTCCATTTCTGGCATCATTTCAAATTACTTTCAATTCACTGTACTTACACCCCCACAGGTAATCCTTGTCCATAAAGGAACCTTTTGTTATATAGAAATTCACATGTACCATTAGCAATGAAACAAACACTAAGCTTACACCTACAGATAATGTGAAATCACTTCTGGCTCTTAAGCTAAAATCCCAGCCATTGCTCAATCACCGAGTTTTCAAGTTCCACTTATACAACAAGGAAAATGAAGGAAAAGAAAACCTCTGTCTAAAGAATGTCCTGATCATCATAACGAAAAGGGTAAAAATGGTTCCATCTATTAGTGAAGGTATAACCTTATTGTTTAAGGTCAAAGTGTATCATATTACTTTCATACTTGATGTCACTGAGACCTCAGCTAAGCATTATCAGAGACGAAAGAGCTCACAGAATGAGTGGTGCATTGGAAAAGCAAAGAAGCATAGAAGCCTTACACCACTAAGTCTACAACAACTAAGAATGAACGATGTTGGCAGAAACCCCAACCCTCAAGGATGAGATTCAAATCTCATAAACAAATGATAGAAACCTCAGAATCACAAGACTAATTTCCGAAAGAATGTATTGAAAAAAGTAAGAATGAAGCAAAACAAGTAGAATCAAGACTCACCCATTCAAAATCGAATGGCAAGATTTCATTCTAGCTCTCCCTCTTCTTTTTAGAAGACTAAACTAGTGAAGATCGAGCAATTCAGAACAAACAAGTGGAGAGAGGAAGGACTTGACTTACCGGACGGAGCTACGCTTAGAGTTTCAGCTTCATACTTGTGTGTGCTCCGCGATTCCCGTTCATGTCTTTTGGATGAAAAATTGTGTAGATGATATTTAAGCTCCGGTTTCACTTTGGGATATTTTTGTCTCTTTCTTACTTTTTTATTTTTATTTTAAATCTTACTTATTTTGATTTAAGATATTTTACGACAAAAATCGAGGCAATCACGGCTTAAGAGATTGTTCACTACTTCATTACTATATAAATTCTCATTCTGCATTACTTTTTTGTTTGGAAAAATCTATTAAAAGTTTTTAGAAAAGAAAAAACAAAATAAAACAAGAACGTCGCCAACAAAGTTAGCTTTTTAGAGAAGCTGTCAAAAGATAAAGCTCTTGGACCTCTGGATCCTAGACTCCTAGTGTGGTCTTCGTGATGGTCGGCTAGTACCAATATCTCATAAATTTTAACCAAGGCATCCTCCATCACAAGTTCACAACTCTAGAATAAATTATGTTGCACGGACACGGCGACACGACACGACACGCCGACACGGTAAAACTTAAAAACTGAGTTTCCGACATGGCTTGAACACAGCAAACAAAATTATATATTTATGTATTTTTAATAAATAAAAAAATAAAAAAATATGAAATAAGTTCATTACATTACCAAATAAAGTTCTAAATTCAATCTATTTTATAACTATAAGAAATAAGTAATCAGTTAGAGCAATTGATTGAATATAGAATAAGCAGTTTGAGCAACAATGAAGATGTCTGTAATCAGTTTGAGCTCAACATCATGAAAGAAAACATTGATGCCTTTCCTAGAAATTTCAAACCACACAATTTGATTTCAGAAATTCTCTTATTTGCACACATAATATCATAACCATATAGCATGAAATCACACGCTGAAACAAACGAAGGCCACACATTGAAACAGACGAAGGGCTTTCTGTTTGAATAACCAAAATCTTAGGTTTCTTTCATATCATCTGTAATATCCCTGAATTTCGATTTTCTATTTTTTAAAAGAAAAATTATTTTCGAGCTATTTTTATTTCGATTTTTATTATTCTTCAAATTTTTTTATGGCTTTCGAAAATTATTCAAATTTTTAGTTTATCGAATTTTATCTTTCGAGCCCATAAGATTAATCTAGACGTCGTTACGAGTTACGAATTTTTAATCTAGACGTCGTTACGAATTTTTTGGAGCTATTTTTAATGATTTTTGGAAGTTTGTATTATCTAAAATTTTATTAAAAATAGATTTTTAAGGTGGCTTGATCTGGACCATTGGATTTATTAGACCGCAAGATCTAGGTCGTATATTTTAGAGTATATACGAATGTAGATCAGTTTGGAGTTTGGACTCAATCAGTTCGAGCCTTGACCGACTCGGTCTTGAGCTGCTCTGCAGCAGAGGAGCTCGGAGGAGTTCTCCGTCGTTCGGCCATCTCCCGACGTCTAACTGGTGGCTACGGCTTCGTCATGTCGTCCCCAACGTGGCTGTGATGTTGGATTACGAAGAGGAGCTCCGGCGAGAGAGAGAAAAGAGGCAAAGGAAGAAAATATGGGTTCGTCGGTGATTTTCGGATTTCGGCCATGACGACGAGCACGACTGGTATGGATAGCTTCGTCTTGTCCTCCCCGATGTCGCTTTAGTATTGGATTTCCATGGGAAGCTGAGGAGAGAGATTCAAAGAAGAAGAATAAGCTTTTCTGGGTTCGTCGGCGATTTTTCGAATCCGGCCACGGCGGCGGGCATGGATGGTGCTGGTAGCTTCACCTCGACTTGGAGAACCTATCTATGTCTTTGGTTGTCCACGACGAGCTCTGAGGAGGGAGAATAGAAGAGTAGAAGTTTTGAGATTTTCTGGCGAGGGTTTGATGTTTTCCAGCAACCACTGAGTCTGAAACGAAGTTTTTTTGTTTTTTTAAGTCTGAAACGCTGACGTGGCGTGTCGCAATGCTGTGTCGGGACCGGTCAACGTGTCCGAGACGTGTCTGAAAAGTCAACTTTTTCATATTTTTCCGTGACACTCCGACACTCCACTGTCCGTGCAACATAGAGGATAAACAAACACTTGGATCCTCCATTTGCAATCTAATCTTGATCAGTTAAATGTTCTCCAAAACAAGTGTTTTGTAGACTTCATAAGCCATGCGATTAACACACCTAGCTTCAAGATCTAGAAGTGCACTATCAAAATTTGTAAACCCAATGATACATGAGACGATGAAGTATCCGGTATCTCCAAATTTCGAAGGAAGCTTTTGTTGAATCATAGATGAGGCCTCCTCTTTAAAAAAACACTCTCGTCATATTTATATGTCTCTTGTTTGTGCACAATTCCTTCAAGTACATGGCATATAAGATACTTGCTTAATGACATTCAAAAGTGAAATATTAATATCAACATTCACCTTATCTTAATAAGGTAAATGGGCTCTCGAGTATTTCTGTTAAATCATTTACCGCTATCAGAGAACTTCTGTAGCTGCTGTAATTGAAACTGACTCAGAGATGGTGCAGCAACAATTGTGTAGATCAGAGGGGATCAATACCTCCCTGTTGGGACGACTTTATGATGACTTAAGCTCCATTTTGGTATCTCATCCTAATATGCAGATTGTTCATACTAGAAGAAATGCTAACAAGGCAGCACATCTAATGGCTGCGCATGCTAGCTCTCTAGTGCAGGAACGTTTTTATTTTTCTTCACCCTCTTTTTTACTAGCTGTCATTGCAGCTAATGTTGTCATATGTAATTTTCCATTTTATCAATAGGGCTGACCTTTTCTACCTCAGGAAAAAAAAAAAAAAAAAGAGAGAGAGAACTTCTGTAGCTATGACAAAGATAAAAGCCCTCTTAAAAATAACCCAAAAAGATGAAAGCTCCCAGACTGCTTGAAATGAAGTCCCATCCAACACCATTCACCCATATAGGCTGTCATGAGGTCAACTATGAGAGCAAACCGTTCCTCAGCAACTCTTGAACCAAAAGATGTCACAATGAGCCAATCCCATATCCCTAAGCCATAATAGGAGCATCAGGAACTGGGTGAGGCTTTCAACTTCAGCTTGAACATTTTTAATTTGCAACATTAATACTAAAATGTGACACTGACATTGACATCCCAAGTAGCTTGAACAATTGTTAGCTCATCCGTGAACAAGAATGTTCAAGATCTTGAAGCAGGTCTTTGGTCAGGGAGGCAGTCCCGACAAACTAAGATCGTCTTTACCCAACATGAATTCACATAGTTATGGTAAACCATCCTAAGGCAGCATACTAAGATCACAAATTCAAGTAGATTCACTCAATAAATCCGATGAAATATCCTCCTCATACAACATAACAAGACTCGAGAGAGATAAATGCTAGCTCTCTCTGTCTCTGTGTCTCTCTCTTCTCTCTTCAGCAAGCATCAACCACCTTTTCTTTTGCTTTTATCATCCTGATGGGGAAAGTTCAGGTTCTTTAGAATTGTTGGCGTAAAAAAGAAAATAGTAAGCCACTGCCTTCATCAATGATCCACGTGAAACTGTCAAAAACCACAAGCACAATTTTAACAAAACTTAAATAAGGAGACCTTGAAGATGATTTAGTGTATCACAATTCTTTCTATGACCGAATGTTTTCTTCAGCGAGAAGGAATTAAGAATTAGTAGATAACTCTATTGAAGCTTTTATATACTTGTACTGATCAGTTCAACAAAAAAAATGATGTATTGATCAAACTAAAATTATATTTGATATGAACGATGTATTGCATATGCAGAAAAAAGAAGAACAGCTTCATATAGTTAATAAGAATTGCATTTTGATCCTTACTATAGAGGAGCTTATATATATTTGGACAAGTCATAGTTTAGGTCTATTCAAATTTAATAAGCATCGAAGCATTACGCATGTTGACCTCCATCTCAAAAAGCAAGCAACCTCGTTTCCAAATTTTGGGCAATTTTTCAAAAGAACCAAACATCTGTTAATATGAATTTAAGCCCTCTAAAACATAAACCTACCAGTACTTGACTGCCTTTTTTTTTTTTTAAACACAGATCACTTATTGCATGTACCAGATGGAAGTACTTCTCATACCCACAGAAGCTAAAATAGTGACTACTCAGATCCAAAATTAAACATTTCTATTAACCACAAACATGTCAAATAAAGACCAAACACATTCTGTAGAACTATATCTGAAGACATTATCAGTTTATATCTCACAATGAGCACTCATTCTTGCTGTATTCATAACATGTAATGCAGAGTGTAATTGATTGTATCTTCTACAAACAAAACAAAAAACAAAAAACAAAAAAAAAATAAAAACAAAAGAAAGAGAAGAGTTTTAGTGATTGCAACCCTACATCTAATGCTTTAAAATTGTTACTTAAATCTTAAAAATTTGTGAGTGACTATAGTCAGTTATAGAAGAAAGTCAGAAAGATAATCAAGCCGAGACGGTACCTCCATCTATAGTAGTCCAATTTGTATTGGTTCTTGCTTTAGACATTAGATTCACATCCGCTAAAATTGAACTTCACCACCAACCTTTGTCTGGATTGCATACTGAGATTAGCTGCTTCATAATCTCTTTCAACTTTTTCACTGGAGTAATCCTTGGTTAGGTCAGATTCACAATTATTCTCATCATCGTTGATACATTCTGTTCTTCTGTTGTTTCTCCCCCCAGTTCAAGAGGGTCGCTCGAAACACAGCACAATCTTTTAATTCTAAGAAGATCCTCTAATGTAGATGGCTTAGCTACATCTAAAATAGCAGCCATCGTCCGCTTCTTCTGCTTACCATTACGTCGCCTTTCCTTACGACTCATCTTTCTGATAGAACTCAATGTAGTTGTAGTTTGTATTGAAGTTGAAGGTTGATCCGTTGAAACTATGACACTGGAACTGGAAGCAACATGGGGACTAAAACTATTTTTGTTTTGTGAGCTTGGTACTGTAGCTGAAGGCTGGTCTGTTGAGCATATGATAATGGAACTGGAAGCAACTTCAGGACTTAAACTAGACTCATTTTCTTCATGATCGTGAATTCTATTAGAGGGAGAGGAAGGGCAATACTGGATCGAAAGTTCTGATAATGAAGGCTCAGTGTTCAATACACATTCACATTCATTCTCTTGCACAACAGTATCCAATGATTTGTTCCGAAAGAGACCACCATCCTTATCTTCTTGCTGAGCACAATGCAAACTTATAACTCCTCTAATTGACTGCAGAGCTGATTTATGGGATTCAAGGGGTGGCAACACCTCCTTGATCCCGTGACTGAGACACAGATGCAAGTATTTCTTTGGGAATGGCCAGTTGGAAATGACATCTCTCTGACGACAAGCAAGAACATGCTGTCTGAAAATAGAACTATTTAGCAACTAGGTAGGTGCATTGCAGCAAATAATCCAAGGTAAATGAATAGCAACTCATTACTTGACATAGCACAGTCGTAATAGTAGGAACTTCAAGACTGAAAAGAACAATAAGAATGCTCAACAACAAAACAACACCAGCCATGAATTTCAGTAGCGAAAAGTTCATTGGATGGAATTGAAGTAGCATTGGAATTCAGATCGCAGCCCTGATAAATTGAATGCTGAGACAAAATGTGTCATGCAAAGCAGAACCTAGAAATCTTATCCTACTCAGAATTCGAAATTTCAAGACAGTAGCAAAAGCAATTGAATGAATCAAGATGTAACTCTACAATTACAATTTACACATGAAAACAACCAGCAAATCATAGCAAGAATCATGAAAAAGAATAAAAAAAACGAAACTAGAAATCAAATAATCACCTCATAGAGAAAGGATGCTTATCGGGTTGAGCATTTGACGCTAATTGTGGCTGTGGGGGCAGAGGTTGTGAATCCCCAGCTGGGTTTTTCTGGTGAGGTTGCATAGTACGGTAGGAACAAAAAACCCAGTTCAAATTATGAGCTGAGGAATTTGGAATTCCAATTCTCCAGGCCAAACCAATTATGACGGCGCAGAAAACTCCAGGTACCCTAAAAACCCAGATAGAAAGAAACGAGCAGAAGAAGAAGAATCTCAAGAAACAATCAATTGAGAAATTAAGGAAGGAAACAATTTCTGGAATGAAAGAAGGAAACAATTGAGAAATATAAAGTTGAATGGGAATAAATTACAGAGGATGAAAAGCTACGCTAGCTCAATAGAAGTCAATGACTAAATAAGACGATGGCTTTGCGGAAAAGCAGACGGGAAGGAACTGAACTGAGGTGTTAGGTTAGACCGTTAGAGAAACTAGACTGAGCTGCGTCGACTGTCTTGTCGACTGTTTAGAGAGAGAGTTTCCTTTGGGGGTATCGTATTTGAAGTAAGGTTTCCCTATTTATTGTTCTTTCTCTTTTTAGGAAAAAAAAATGAATTTGGGTGATTTATTTACCCTCCTAGAAAGGGAAATAAATGGTAAAAGGTGGGCATTGGATGAAGTGATTTAGCGGCAAACCTGATCTGAGATCAGAGTTCTGGATTGCGATCATCATTGTTCATTGATAAACGAATGGCCTTTTGGTTCTGTACGGAAGAAAACAATTTCAGTGAAATCAGAGATGTAGATCAGGTTTATGTATGCGAGTTAGCTCCTCCAGGGCTTGTTTGTGTGTAGGTAGAGCCATGGTGGCTATGTTTAGTCTGTAAACATACCTACTGTGTGTTACCCATTTGCTTGTATAGTCTGGAATGGAAGCTATAAAATATGAACTTAGGATCCATGAGCTTATTCAGAGTTGGAAACATCTCTCTGCTTGCCTAGGTTTACTGGGTTGTTTCACAGCTAGCTTCTTTAGAATAGCATGGTCTTCCTCTTTCTATAATTTTCTCTCCGAAGCAGAACGGATACATAGATAGATATGGTCGCTCTATTTATCCTAGACTCGAGCCTTTGGATGCTCCCCTTGGGTGCCTTTGGTGCTCCCTCACAAGCTTCTGCACAAACTTGACAAGGAGAGTACTCAGTTAGCCCATCAGCGAACTGCGAGTGGAAAAGTCCTCATTATTTCTTCAAAGATTCCCGCAGAGTTTTTCTATATGGTCATTGTTTGACGAAGTTGATTCGTAGTCTGTACTTGTACGTAGTAGAAAACCAGTGCAACTTTAATTAATTGGGCCGCTCTCCGGCTAGTTCTGTATGTTGATCTGTATAGATCCTTCCAGTTGCAATGAAGAGCAGTGGGGATATATTGCATTTTGAGACTGATTGTTCTTTTTAATTTTGTAGTATTAATATACCCAATTTTGATCCTTAACCTGTTGCTTAATTGCTACTGGGATTCTTGGTTAACAGAGCTATTTGCCGCTGAAAACCTTGTGCTCGGCATTGTACCCTGTATTGAAAGAAATCAAGAATGCATACAAAGTTGACATGCATCAGTTTTAGTGAGCTTGCAAAATAGTGGAACTTTGTGTGCAAATGTAACCTGAGTTAAAGAGTGACCCTAAAAAGTTGGCATATTAGTTTTAGTTTATTGACAGACAGGTTGAGCGATCTTAGATTCATGCACCTAGTTCTTCCTAATCCCCAAAAAGATGGAAAATATATATAGTAGAGTAGTACAGGGGAGGGGGGGCGCTCAAATCCCTTCTTATATATGTTCTGTAAAATCGCTGATGGATGCAACTCGATCTCTGGTAACTGCAATTTCATAACAAGGTACATAAGTAGCTAGGTCTCTCTCCGGTACGTGCTTGTCATCCGCAGCTGGAGCAAACTGCTTTCTCTATGTTGCAGCACTCAAGAGATGTATGCATGGTACCAATAATATCGACTTAGAAGTGGCATGAGGAATCTGATGCATATGCAGCATTCAAACACCGGTTACCAAGTTACTGTGCTTGATTTATAATCCAACAACATTGCCTCTAAGCTTTAAAGATTTCAGTTATATAGATGCGCCAATTATCGTGCAACTATATGTGATGGAAGATACTCTCTGGATAGTAGTAAAGTATAGGGGAGAGGGCACTCAGAGTACGGTGGCACCAATGCTAGCAAGCATGTATACAAAATGTATGACATCGTGCGAGCAGATATATACAAATTGATCTAGATATATAGTTGGACTTGAAATTCCGCACAAATGATTGCAATCTGCAAATCTATACACATTACTTAGTGCATGTGGTTCCTAAAGGAAGTAACTCAGAAATATAGAAAGACAGAAATTAGGCTATAACATAAGACATATATATAAGAAACTCATTGCCTCTAACTGTATGTGCCTTCACTTTTTTGACAGTTGCTTGTTAAGCTGTGGTTTGTGTGGAAGTCACGCAGGGATAAACATTTGAATGACACAGAATCTCAGTCCCAAGCAATCATGCTTGGTACACAGGTTTGGTATTCTAATTACCTTAAGGAACCTATAGGCAGCGTTCTCTTTGGCGAACCTATGCTTTGTTGTATGTTTAGATGGAAGTCATGGAACCTTCGATATTTACTCAAGTTGAAACCATTATAGGTTTTTCGAGGTGGGAAAGCTATGAGCTTGAGCCGGGTGTTCTCTCCTGCACAGGTGGAAGTGTTGGCAGGAATTGAATTTGAAGCTTGCAAATTAGTATTATGATGCAGCACCAAATCTTACTCGCTGTGCACTAGTCTATTTCTTTCTGTTCTGCTCCGACGATGTACAGGTTGCACTATATATTGAAGGATTGTAAATTTGTAATTGAGGTTTTCACTTCTTCTAAAAGAACAAGAATGCTCCAAGCTAGATCCATCACTGCAAAATTTGATTTTCATATCTTCTAACAATTTATATATGTTTGTCATAATGTTTAGAAATTTGAGCGAAAGTTGAATCCGAAAATTGAAGGTAGCAGCTGTAGTACTATACAGTTTAGCTTTGTGTTATTGTGTAAATTGCTCTTTTCTTAGCTAGCTACATTTCTGGGTAGAAAGGAAGCAGGGTTAAATATCAAGTGGGTGAATTAGCCTTCTGGTTCTGCAACCCCGATGCAAAGATAAATTAATCCTACCACAAAATGTTTGATTTGTAGCTGTGAATTCGAAAGTAAACTCTGAAAGGACAAGGAGTCTTTAATTGGAAGGTAGTGCTGCATTTCATTTTGATACAAGTTAATGAACTTTCCTTTGGAAGTGGAGGTAGTACGTAACAGAATATATACAAAGTTAGCCATCTCCATGCAGCCCTGTCATACAGAAAGAACCAATTGATACATTTGAAACAAACCAGTAAAAGTTCAGGAGCACAAACTGCAGGGACTCTATATATATGTAAGATACTGCATAATTAATTGACTAGAGGTTCCTGATCGAAGTTTGTGTATGATCGATGTAATCTCTTTTGAATTTAACATTTCTTACCAAAGAGGGTGCAACTTGATACCTGGTAATGGGTTGTAAATGCTAGTGAAGGCTTTAGTTCTAAGAAAAGTCTTGTACGTTAGGTCTTGGATTGTTACAATTCGGTTGAAAGCCTCAAAGAGCTGAAGGAGGTGATTTGCTCAAGAAACATTAAGAAACTATATTACAAGAATGGTTCCTAAATATATATAAATCTTTCCACATATCCATTCTGTAACCATGACAGAATTATATATTCAGTCCTCTTCTTCTTGATCCCCTTCATCTTTCTGGCAACTAACACGATGGTCCTCTGTCCATTCTTCTCCACACCAATAGCAGAACTGAAAGTCGCACCTGAAACGACAATCATTCTGTTTAAGGATATCATGAATTCGAAGTAGATCCTAACCACATTAACCTATGAGGGTCTGACTGATTATTCATTTTAATTTGATGTCAAAATCAATCAGAGCAATAAATCATCGAAAATTATACAGCGCACCCGTCATCTCCACCGTCGATTTTGACGCGGACCTTTGACTTTTTCAAAATCGACGGTGGAGATGACGGGTGCGCTCATCAACATGTTCAAACTCCATCCCACTCCAGTGCATCGATTATGTCTTGTAGACTTCAATTTTAGTTCAAAGTTAATTTGGCTGCTCCCCAACAAGTACTCATTCATAGGTTTAACATATTTATAAATAAATTACTGACCTGCAAGTAATGCGCAAACAACCTCGAGTCTTCTCCACATAAGAGGTGCACTTGGGACACATCTTCCACTGCTGCTCCTTCATAAGAGCTTCAAAGAGGGATTCGTTCCACTTTTCCGCTATGGATTTGGGGAGTATTGAGGAACATGCTTCGAGTTCTATGACTGATTTACAGTCCTCCAATCCAGGGCAAGAAACGATGTGTTTTCCTTCTTTGATCTTTGAGGAGACATGTTTGTTTATGCAGCCGGAGCAAAACGAGTGTTTACAGCTCTCCACCATGAACGTCTTATCGGTTTCTTGCCTTTCAAGACAAAGTCCACAAAAGATTTCCGATGATTCTCCGGCCTTATTTGGATCTAGGGTTTCATGGTTTGGACAGGAAGGGATTACTTGATGAGTTGCTTGAATTGTTGTTGTCCCAGCTGGCAATATTGATGAGGGAGACGATCCAGTACTCGGAGAATCCATTGGAGGCTAGCTCTTGGAGTCTTGGAGTACTGCAATACTGTCGACGTACGTTTTATAGGGTTTTCAGGTTTTGTTTGAGACTCTAGAAATTCATCTCCGTTATACTTCTTTTTATACTGAAACTTTAATGGTACAGAGGGGAGCTTAAAATCTGATGGTATTATTCTACGGTTTTGTTTTCCTCATTTATTTTGATTTTAGGAGATACCTAGTTCCACTTAATTTACTTACGACTTGTATCCTATTTGATTTAGGCACCTATATGTATCAAATATTGGCCTTCTACCCTTATAAATTTGCAAGTTGTCACAAAATCACCTAAAATTAAGGAGTAGTTAATTGCATTAACAGTATATATATATACACACACACACACGGTCCGTTTCAGGTGCGGATTTCCATTTTTGTACCACTTTTCGATCGAATTTCCTCATCTCCACCGTCTAGTATCTAGATAATATTGTGTAGATCATCTCTGCAAAATTTCAGCCAATTTGGTGATTATTAAGGCCCTCAAACTTGTGTTTTTCTGGTATGAACATGAACCGGACAGAATTCAGTCCGTCAATTTGTTTTTCGATTTTGAGGGCCTTAACGATCACCAAATTGGCTGAAATTTTGCAGAGATGATCTACACAATATTATCTAGATACTAGATGGAGATGAGGAAATTCGATCAAAAAGTGGTGTAAAAATAGAAATCCGCACCAAAACTTTGGTGCGGACGTCCGCACCTGATCATCTTCGTATATATATAAATATATATATACGAAAATGATGTGAAGCGCACGTCCGCACAGTCATTAAAGTGCGGACATCTCTCCGTTCTCCACCAGACGACTCCGACGACGGCGCGCCTCTACCTCAGCTGACTCCAGCGGCATCCCCGACCATTTTTGCTCCCCGGTAAGTCTGTCGAATTCCAGTTTTCCTGCGAGATCGATCTTGTGTGAAGTTTTGGGTAGAGGTTACTGCCCATATCCTTCAAATCGATCTCGCCGGGAAAGGAAAGTGGTTGGGGACGCCGCTGAAGTCCACTGAGGTGGAGGCGCGCCATTGTCAGAGCCGTCCGGTGGAGAACGGAGGGACGTCCGCACTTTAAGGACTGTGCGGACGTCCGCTCCACATCCGGCCTATATATATATATATGTACAAAAACGTTCCAAAGAGGACGTCCGCACTCGGTTTAAAGTGCGGACGTCCCTCCGTTCGCCACCGTACGATGCCAGTGAGGGCGTGCCTCCATCCCAACAAATTTCAGCAGCGTCCACGACCACTTTCCCTCCCCGGCAAGTCCGCCAAATTCCAGTTTTCCGGCGAGATTGATTTTGTTTGAAGTTTTGGGTGATCAGCTCGCCGGAAAACTGGAATTCGGCAGACTCGCCGGGGAGGGAAAGTGATCAGGAACGCTGCTGAGTCCGCTGGGGTGGAGGCGCGCCCTCGCCGGCGCCGTACCGTGGCGAGCGAAGGGACGTCCATACTTTAAGCCGAGTGCGGACGTCCGCACCAGAACAGGCCTATATATATATATTGATAAGAATGATAAGTCAATACACACCTCTCATAACCTTTTTGCCAACTTTCCCAATATTTTCCTCTTTTGCCCTCCCTCTTTGTGCCTCATTTTTCTTTCTTCTGCACCCCCTCACTTATTCGCTCCTCACCATTCTCAATTTTTACAACACCCAGCACCACCTTGATCGCTCATATATTAATTGCTAGATCAATAGATGCAGTCATCAATTATCATCCAATTCAAGAGAAATGACTAAAAGGATCATCAATCATCTTTCAAATCGTGCAAGATGGTTTTGTATTTGAAGTGCATGACAGTTCTTGGTGAAATATGGACAATATTTCTATGTTGTAATGTATATAGATTAGTTTGGGAGCATATCTTGAAGAAATACTTTGAATACGTACTTTGCTCATCTTAGGTTAAGTTCGGAATTCGAAAGAGGGCTTATAAAGGAATTTGAAAAATTACAAAAATGTGGGATGTGTATTAAACAATTTGATATGTGCAAATAAAATCACTCCAATGTTAAACTTGTAAAAAATTTTATTCACACATTGCAAAATACTAGATACACATCTCTTTTTTCATACACCTAACATTAGATTTTGTGGGTATGTTAAATTACCAAAATATCAGATTTATTAGATAGTTTTCATTGACAATTTCTTTTCCTTAATTTTCTAGGTCTATCATATGGAAGTTATGCAATAATGCCCAATAATAGAGGCACCCCTTATAGGGCATGATAATTGTGACTATCTCTGGCGATGATCATCCTCCTCTGGAGGAGGGATGTTGGAAATTTGGGAATATAGGTCAGTGGGTTATGGCAATTTGAAAGAGTTTATGCTTCAATGCACATTGTAGCAACGCTATCTTTTAGACTATATTTGCCCCCATTACTTGTGTGCAAAGAGGTTGATGCAAAATGGTCTTATGGATACAATGAAGCCTAGCAATCTTGCTATTGTTGATCGGTGTCTTGCACTTACGATGATCAACCAACACTTAATTGAAGGTTTTCAAGAGACTCAAGGTTGCTAGAAACTATATATGCAGATTTATAATTTCTAGATTTTACTGGTGTTAAAGGAGTGTAGATGGAGAGAATGATTTAGGATTGCTCTTTGCCAAGAAACAAAATTTTCTAATATGCCAATATGCAGAGAACTATATATATATATAAGAGTAGTTATGTCTTTTCAAAATACTGACATACCTCTTCATATTGTGTTATAAATCTTCAGCAAGAGTTATCTATAATTGCCAACAGTCATATTTGTATTTGAGTTCAAACTCACATATACAATAGCAATTGATATGATACTCCTTTTCAATATATACATGTCTCTTGGCAATAATACATGCCTCTTGGTTTCGTGCATAACTGCATATACCGTTTCACAACTCTTCCTTTTATAATTTGAAAATCTCTAACAAGGGATTTGTAAAGCTTTGTTGGAGGTGTATGACTGAGAATTGTAGCAGTGGTGCATACATACCTGCTCAGCCGGAGTGTACCGTTTGTGATGAACTTGGTAGCCACTGGACTTGGGATTGTCCTACAGCAGGAAGATGGGATTCTGGTCCTACACCGTGCAACCAATCTAGGTAGGAGTCATGTTGTTTTCATAGTTGTTTTGTTATTCGTATGATCATGGCACTATGTGTCACAACATGTAATCAATCTATGATATCGAGCTTGATTGCTCTTTGCTATATGGCAGCAACTGTTTTTTTATCTTGATCCAAGTGTTGAAGGGCTATTTGATGAAGTTGATTCGTAGTCTTAACTTCTTGTAATAGAAAATCAGTGCCACTTTAACAAACTCTGCCGCTCTCCGGCTAGTTTGCTATATGGCATGTACCCTGTATTGAAAGAAATCAAGAATGAATACAAAGTTGACATGCATCAGTTTTTACTTTTTAGTGAGCTTGCAAAATATAGTGGAACTCTGTGTGCAAATGTACCCTGAATTAAAGAGTGACCCTGAAAAGTTGACATCTTAGTTATAGTTTAATGACAGACAGATCGAATGATCTCAGCTTCGATTCATTCACCTAGTTCTTCTTAATCACCAAAAAGATGGACAATATATATATATATATATTTTTTTTTATCAAAAGAGGTCATCTTTTATTAGCTCAGCAAGCAGTACAAAAGCGATCCCCCTCAGTGAGGGCGACAGAAAGAACCGTTCTGTAGAAACTACTACAAATCCATCCGAAAAAGAGCAAACTATAGTAGTAATCTCCTAGTACACCCACCTTCTTGTATGAAGCCCAAAACAAAGAAATTATAGAGCCCGACAAATAAGGGACCACCGAGTCTCTATATCCTTTGCGATCTCTCTCTCGCTCAAGGCAAGATAATAAAAGATCTAATATCCTTTCGCGAAAAAAGATATGAACCCAAAAAAGAAATAAAATTAAAAAACAAAATAACTACCCAAACCCAACAAAGCTCAGCTAAAGTCACCTTGATGGAAACCCTAGCTGTCACCTTGATAGAAACCCTAGCCGCCATCAACCAACGTGCAGCGCCGCCGGCACCCCACCTTGAAACCACCATTGTCGCCCTAACATTGTGAGACCCACCATCAACAGCCCAACCAAGGAGGTGATGCAGCCCTCCCAACACTTCGCCATCAACCACAATGACGACCTGAGGAAGAAGAAAAGAATCTCTAGGTTTCCATTCACCATCGATCCAAATGCCTGCGTCACCATCCCGCAGCACCGTCACATAAACCCCATCCTGAACCACCACGCAAGACCCACCCACCGCTGCCTCGCCCTCAATTCCATTGCCCTTGATAACAATTGAAAAGAAACAACCGTCATTCCAGCCACCATCAATCTCTCTATCACCACCAGAAACCAAAGCCTTCAACTTCGTCTCCCGTTCAATATGAAACCAGATCCAGTTCACCAAGCATGTATCGACGCCACCAACAACCTCCTCAACAGAAACAACAGGAAAACCGCCGAAACATGTATATAGAGAGGACCATCGAGCATGCCCACTATCACTCCCACAAGTTTGACGAGAGAGAGAAAGAGATGCCTCTCTCAATCGCAGATGCAAAGCCACTGCTAGCCTGACCTAGCCGTCGCCGAGAAACCTCTCGCACGAGAGGACAGAGAGAGAACATGTTTAATCTAAAATCCTTTTGTTAAAAGATGGGCAATATAGTACAGTACAAGGGAGGGGGGCACTCAATTTCGTAACAAGGAATATAAGTAGGCCTCTCTTTGGTGCTAGCTTGTCATCCGCAGCTGGAGCAAAAGCTAATGGTTTCTCCGCGGTGTCGGCGTGAAGGCCTGGCCGGATTGTGGGGGCTGCCATGAAACAAGGTCTATAAATACAAGTCCGGTCCGACCACGGAGAGGAAGGCTCAAGGCTATGGAGATTGGCAAACTAAGATAGATAGATTGGTTATCCATCATGGCATGAATGTATTTCCAATACACGGCACAAGCCTAGGAATAAAATCATGCTTCCCGCCATTAGGGTATGAAGGATCGTGTGGGACGGTAGGGAGAGCCAAATAAGGTCCTCCTTTTAGACTATGCAAATTGGTTGCCTTAGAGGCACAACTCTAATTGTTGTTCTTTTCTACTAAAAAAAAAAATTGTTAACCGAGAGTGAAGAATCTGTTCCCACCTGAAGATTAATATTGTTTCTGTAACTACCCCCAGGCTGAAGCAATGTAAAACGTACCCAGCATCAATATAAACTTATAAAGCATAAAACCACTATATCAAGATCCAGAACTATCTCTAATGACACCACCTGCACCAATTAGTGCAGTACATCATCTTAATCTATCAAGCATTTAACTCAAAGGGTGGCTCACACCGACAGAGATGCTCAGTTTGCACACATTTATGAGCAACAGAATTAGCATTAGCACGATTCCATTCATTAGCATAAGCGGAGATGATATAGTTATATTGTAAGCATATATAAAGGTCAAAAACACTCTTGCACCTCCTTTCCATATAAACCAGCAGCTGAAAGAAAGAAAAAGAAAAAATAAGACATTTCAATTCAATGGCTTCATAAAGTATTGTATCTTGGCTCCAAGTTTGCTAGGATAGAATCTGTGGCTATTCCAAGCATTTTTAAAGTATTTAGAAAGCTTAAGCTGAGGGTTAAAGCTTGTCATACCTGCTTCGCTTTTACAGTCACCAAATAATGAAACATATGGAGCATAGACTTATGGTTACATAACAGAATTTACAGAAGGGATCACAGCAGTATTTCTTCTAAAACGTTGCTCACTAGCCAGGAGCTTACCATGCACAAAAGATCGCAAGAAAACCTTGAGCTTAGGTGGGATAGGAAAAAAACTCATGCTTTTAATTGTAAACAAATCGTACTCATGCTAATAATGTAGAAAAGAAAAGCTCACCTTAGTACTTGAAAGGTTCATTTATTATCAGAACAAATAAAACCCCAAGTACAGACGCCATTGAAAATTTAAAATGGGCTTTTCCAGAAACTAAAAATTCTGAATCAAAAATTGAGACAAAAGACAAACAAAACTCACTCCACACAAATGGCCTCGAGCAACTTTTTGCTGGCTTCACTAACCTCCACATTCTCCATTTTCAATCGATGACGCATGGCTGGAGTTGTCTTTCCAGCTGCGGCGTAAGTTTTAATCAGTGACTCAAACACCTCAGCCCCTAAGGACTCTGTAGCCTTCTTCAAAATCTCCAGAAAACCTTCTGCACCCTCGACATCCTTAGTTTGTTCAAAGTGCTCCATCAAGGTTTTGATGGTCTCATGTGATGGTACCCACTTCCCACCATCCCCTTTACCAATAGAGATTGCATTGGCAACAGACTCAACTGCCAAGTCATATTCTGCATTCTTTAAATAACAGTCCACAAAGATCTCCCAGGTTTTTGCACTAGGCTTGGCTCCTCTCCTACGAGCCTGTTCCTTAAGCACCTTAGCCTTCTCTAGCATGCCCTCCTTAGCATAAGCTCCAATGAGAACATTTGCTACCCGAATATCATAGGTTGAGCATCGAGATTCCCATTCCCTGAAACATTTCTCTGCACCTGGTAAGTCTCTCAAGTTAACCAAGACCTGGATCATATTCAGATAACTTATGTTTGCAGTTTTAGGGAAAGCAAGCCTCAAGGAACGCCATACCCTGTGTACTTCAAGCAGGTTCCCTGTTCGACCATACAATGTAATAAGGAATTGGAAAGCTGAAAGATCACGGTGGGCGTTTTTCTTCTCCAATTCTCTAAGTGCATTTTCTGCCTTCTCAGGCATGCCAGCATCAACATAGATGGAAGCTAAGTTGCTATATGTTGTCCAATCGCTGGCAACACGACCATCCCTTTTCATCTCATCAATAACCCTTTCAACTCCAGATATATCATTGACAGCAGCTAGTGCCCGCATCCAGACATTATAAGAATATGAATCAAGCATCACATTGCAACCCTTCATTTCTTGTATAATAGCTGGGATCTTTTCCGGCTTCCCAGTTTTTGAGTAAAGCGTCATAAGGCTATTATACGGCATAGAGGTCAAAGCAAGGTTAAGTTCCTTCATCTTCTCCAGAAGAGCCTCAGCCTCTTCAGTCATCAACTCCTTACAGTAACAGTTAAGCAGGGCCCCATAACTGAGATGATTTTTGGACGATTCAGGAAGATTCTTGAAATAATCTTCTGCGGCAGGAATTCCTCGAGCTTTGGCAACAAGATCGAGATGTATAGCCTGATCACTAACGGTCTTGTTCATCCCTCTTTTAGCCATAGTCTCCGAGAGCTTTAGTATAAAACAAACAACTTAGCATCTATGTCTCGCATTTCAGATTAAAGCACATACATATAACAACTTAAAAGATCAGCTTCATCGAATCGAATCACATTTCTACTAATATGGAGCTGTGAAACAAATTCAAAACGGCATCGAATAATCAGGGCATACATTCCGAAGTGTAATTAGCTAGAAGTTAAGGTGTTTGAGATCGGAAAATTGAGGTGATTAGGGGGTACCTTGAGAGCAGGGTAGTAGAGTTTGCGCTGGCGAAGCTTCTTGAGAGTGTCGCCGACTTCCCATTTGAAGACGCGCTTGCGGCTCTTGATGAACTCATTGAGCTTCTGGCGGACGCTGACCTCGGAGCCGCCGTCTTTGAAGAGCCAAACGTAGAGAGCTTCCTCCACGTATTTCGACGATCGCTTCGTCACGCTCTTGTGCGCCCAAACTGCTGCATCATCGCCATTTTCTGATTTCTCAAAACAAATTAGGGTTTTTGAGCGAGAGAGGGTTTTGCTCAAACTGAAAATGAAAGGATTCTCGGGTTCTAACTGTTAATTGGGTCGGGTTTCTCTTTCGCAAATCAACTTGCAAGGAAAATAAAACGAAAAAGCCATGTAAACAACTTTAATTATAAAAAAAAACTTTAATTATAAAAATCAAAATTAAAAGCCGTTAAAGCATGTTGGTATAAGAGGGAAAATATGGTAAGAAGTTTGTGAGGATTATGAGCTAGTCACTGTTAATCCGTTCGGGAGAGATTTTCCCGTAAAGTGGATTGACCGCTAAGTGGTTTGTGGGGATCTTATAAGATACGAATAGAAGTTAGAGAGGCGTCCGGACTCATTTGGACAAACTCCCTCAGACGCTCAAGTTAGCCATTTGCGGACAAATGTGAGGAAGGAAGAGCACGAATGAGTTCCATCTCTGACGCTCAACTTGCAAACCAAATGTGAACCGGGTTGTCTGATTATCTAGTCAGGAGTAATCAGATTGCACATAAGTTCGGAGTCCCTCAAAGTTCATGTACTTTTTCTTATAATAAATGGAACCAGGCGTGGGGATGAGCCTCCCAGTTAGGCTGTGTTCCAAACATTTTACAAAAAAGAAAAAAAAAAGTTGTGTGTTTATTACTTTTGTCAGTATAAATTATTAGGAGATAGAAGTTAAGAATATTTTTTTTTTAAAAATGGATATATTTCATATGACGAAAAGATAATATCAATATTGACCGATGGGTCAAGCAAGAGTAAATATCCAATACAAATCTTATAGCTGGTCAACTGGGAGCAAAGCTTCGATACAACTCAAAAAACCAACAAAACTACAAAAAATTTACAAAACTCAAAAAACTAATGTTCAAATGGACTTACAAATTTATAGGATAGAAATCAATAACCTACAAAACGAAAACAAGGTGCTCTAACAAATCAAATCGAGACCTAGAGACCATTTCTATGTACCATTCCCTTGAAATGGGTTGTGTAGGAACTTGGTGAGACCAGCCATTAAGGACTCGGTTTCACATCAGCCCAAGTCAAAGGAGAGGAGAGAAAGTGGGCCTACCAGCCTAACCCCCACTGCTCTTAGACTCAAACCAACGTGAAACCAACACACCCAGCAAACTCGTCGGAGCCGCTGTCACCGCTGGTTCAATCTGGTGGTCGTCCAAACTGCCAGGCCATGGCCGTAGTTAGGGACGCTCGCTGCTACTCAACGTCGAACGAGATTTGTCAACAAGCCGGAGCGTCATTGGGTTCCTGGAAATCAAAGCCTACACCCTCACACCCTTTGCGACTGAACCAAGAGGCTCTTAACCGAAATCCACCTCGAAAAGATTGACGCCGGAAATCAACCTGAGGCAAATGGATAGCTAGAATCCCCGCTGCCCTACAACACACACCTCTTCACAAATCCTCCATCGAAGTGGAAGAAAATAAAGACCAACAGGTGTCGAATCCCAACCACACACTGAAGAGAACAACGCTGGAGATTGGTCAGGAACCAACAACAGCCACTACATGCCCTAATACACAAGGCCCTAGGGTTTAATATGCTCTGCTCCAAAATATTGGAGCGCTTTTTTGAAGTTAGGAACTTGAAAGGTCTTATTTAAGGTGTCTATATTATTATTATCAATCAATATCTAAGAGTTTACTCTTATTTTTAGGTGGATTTTAAATTTATCTTTTACAGGTTCATAAATGGTAAACCCCAATGCTTTTGATTGCGTCATCTTCTAAAACCTATGTAACCTTTAAGTTTATTAAAGAAGTTATTTAAAAAAGGTTTGAGTTCGAGGGCTAAGAGAGAGAGAACACGCCTGAAAACAAGCGATAGCTTCACCTATCTCGTCCGGCTGTGCGGCAGTGCAGGCGTGGGCCTCCGGCCTCGTTGGCGTTGGTCAAATGCGGCTGGACGGGAGACCAATAAAGGAGTTAGTTCTGGTGTCTGGACATGGTGGAGCAGTTCCAAGCTTTCTTGGTTTCAATCGGAGGAGGAGACGTGTCACACCCAATTTTTGAAAAATAATATATATATATATATATATATATATATATATATATATTGAGGTGTAACTCATATTTCAACTATGAAATAAATTTTTCATAATTAGAATATAAAAAAATTAAAAAAGAACAACTCAACAATAAACTGAAATCTATTCTTTATTTCAATAGATTCTCAAACCAAAATTACAAGAGTATATTAACTAGAGCTAAGTCTCTTATTCTACGGAAGCAAATGCCATACATATATTACAATAAGATAATATCCTTAAGAAAAACTCAACCTGATCTTTACCTTTGCCGATCACCTGAAGCAAGCTCCTGAATTGTTTTTCCTATGTTCCTACGACACCAGTGTATCTCTCCCTCTCTCTCCAAGTATGAAGTATGAACAGACTTCTGAAAACCTATCTCAAAAATGAAGCACTCTACCTATTTATAGTGTTTGGAAAGGAGAAGAACTTGGCGTCTAAGACACAAACAACAGAAGCAAAATTGAATTAAACAACTGAAATCTTACCCGTTTAGGTACTAGACTTTCTAGCTCTTACTGTGTAGCTTCAAGGAGTCATCGACAAATCCTCAGGAATTTGACACCTCTTGCTTGTTCATGGCGATAGCCGTGAAATTGGACTTTTCTAAGGCGGCAAGGTTTCGGATTGGGAAACATCTGGTCGGAAGGAAGAAGAAGAAGTCGGTCAAGGAGAAGAAGGCGGTGAAGAAAAAGTAGAAGGCGGAGGAGAAGAAGAAGACGACGTCGTTCTGCTATAAGTTTTGGGTTGGGGTTTGGGTTAACTAGGTATTGGGTTTACTATTGGGTCAAAGTTTGGGCTTTAAAACTAAAAAAAAATCAACCAAATACGATGAAATAAAAATAACTCTAAAAACAACTAAATCAATTTCAGCAAAAATACTAAATACTAAAAATTTAGAGTTAATATATATATATATATATATAGTTCATATCCAAAGCAAAGCTTCACTTTGAAATTAAAGTGTGAAGTTCCTTATTTGACTCACTTTTCAGTCATATTTCCACATCTCCACCTTTCAGTTTGTAAAACCTAATGCATAGATCACTCATGCCAAGTTTCATTCCAATTGGTAATCGTTAAGATACTGAATTAGATTAAATCAATGAACGAACCATAAATCTGTCTATTCAGAACTGTTTGTGTAAATAACGATTATGAAAACTCAAATGATCATTAAATTCAATGAAACTTGGCAAAAATAATCTATGCATTATGTTCTACAAACTGAACGGTGAAGATGTGAAAATATGACCGAAAAATGAGTCAAATAAGGAACTTCACACTTTAATTTCAAAATGAAGCTTCGCTCTGGATAGGAACTGTATATATATATATATATTAATTTAGATATTTAAAATTTTGAGTCGTCACAGAGGTTGACACAAGCAAGGGCGGTTGGGGTGACTTGAACAGATCTCGATGCAAGGGTCGATGGTGAGATCCGTTCTGAGCTTTGAGTTTGTGGGTGGATCCACTTGGATCCCGTCGACATATCACCGAAGTCTGGTTTGGTTGGTGTTGTAGAGGGTGAAGGGGGAGCTCCTCGTGGGCATCTGTGGGTTGTGGTAGTTGGGTTGCTGCAATGGCGTTGGGTGGAGGACCGAGTTCCGGTTGTGGTTGGGCTCCAAAGGCGACGACGATGCGGTAGTTTGCTGGTGGTAGGGTGGCATGGTTGCTGGTGCGGCTGTAGACTTAGGTTGAGACAAGGGGCTGGATCGAGTTGGCCTTGCTTCAGATTTGGGCTTGCTCTGGGCTTAACGAATCTTAGGCCTGGGTCTAAGACGGTTTATTTTTTGTTTTTTCAATATCTATTATATTTTCTTATTAGTAGTTGTACTAATAACTAACTGTCTTTCTTTGGCAGAACTAAACGGGTTTGGTCCCGGTTTAAGCACCTCGTGTGCCTCATCCTCTTCTGCTCTAGGTGGGCGGCGAGTTTTTGTTTCGTCAATTGGTCGTTGTCTCCTAGTGGCAGAATGAAACTAAGTGTCGTCGGGTTTATTATTCGGTGACAACATAATATAAAAGCTGGTTTATTAGACATCAGAATATGTAATTGAGTTACATGTCAAGTGATCTTTCCATTATGTCACCGCTATATAAAAGCAAATGGAGTAGTGTTTAGTGCATTTTTGCTAGTTGGTGCATGTTTGAGTACATGTTTGTTGTAGAGATTTCTGATATTATTTCAGGTATTTTGTAATCAGGGGTTTAGGTTTAACGTCATCTCTTTGTATTCAACAATTTCATTAATCGAGGCTTGAGGGCAGTCGCACCTAGCCCTTTATTAAAAAAAAAAAATTATTCTCCCGATTAAAAAAATTTTATAGTTATTTTCACCTTGACAAAAATATTGAAAATCCAGTTTGTCCGTGGAGTTTGTGAATTGATGGATGGTCATTTTAGTACATATCACTGATAGCATTGCATGATTTACAATTTTACATCCATAAATAAGGGAAGCAATTTCAGAGCTTCTTACAGGTTGTTATGATTGAGTAGGGCTTGTTTGGAAGGGATTACTTGTTCTTGTCAGATTGCTCAGATCCGTCGTACTGATCATTCTAGTACATTCAGCAACGCATTTCCCTGCTGGTCAAGTTCGAATCTTGATCATTGCACCCATGGTCAAAGAAAAATTGCCACAATTGCCTTCTAGAAAATCATTCTGGCTTACATGGGCGATGACCTGAGTCATTAGAGACACAATATTCATGTTTAAAAGTTAAAACTTTAAATTATTCAATATGAAAATATGAAATCATTTCTTTCGCTGTAGCCTGGATTTACTATCGTAAGTTTTAAAGTCGAACGAAGATCAAAATTGAATTGTCCATTGCAACATTCGTGTTAAAACAACATGGTTGAACAATTCGATTCGGTCATGAACATGTTTAACCCCTACTTTTGACTAAAGTCCTTACACGCTGGTGCGATCAACTGGACTTGATCTAACTTTTTCTATGAACCTCCCAATGTTTGTTGACACACATTGTTCTCTGCAATTCAGGAACATGAGGTTGGAATCGCTAATAATCACATATCATTTCCCGCGAATTGATGGCAAACCTTAGAATCATATACCATCGCACTAGGATTCAATGTATGGTGGTATAACCAATTCGTGATTACACTCATGGAGTTAACACCATCGTTACTCGCTACTCTTTGTTTAAGTTTACTTACTTCATTAATTACATTCGAGTGATCGTTTGCCATACTTGGAAAGCAGATTAGTTGAGCTTGAACATGGCCAAAAAAAAAGAAGAACATGGCTTAAATGGCCCTAGCACTATAGAGGTGATACATGCCATAACACGGGAGGACATTAACAGTCCCATAAATTCTATGACAGGAATGAAAGATAGTTATTGGGAAACGACTCGGGCTTTGGTACGTTTCCATTTCCAGTGTGGGAATGATTGATACTTGCTAAAATTGGCGATGCGAGGTATGACAGTCATCACTTCATAGTACGTTTCCGTTTCCGTTTCCACTTATGCGGTGGACCCACCTCGTAAGGTACTATGAAGTCTAGGTGCCAAGGTCCCTCCTGAGTCCTGGCTTGATGCCCGAATGTATTTGTGGCTTTACACTTCAGTAATGCATGTTTTGGTACATAACAGCCATCACTACATATATTAAATGAATAAGTAAATTTCCAATCTTGAGCTGTGATTGTGATCTTTGATTATTAGTATTAATTGTTGAGTTATTAGGTTATCGACATTCCTGAGTAATCGAATGGTTGATTGATGATTGATGTTTCGGTTTGCTGATCAAATTCTTTTGAAATTTTGATGATATCTGATGATTAGTTGTGGAGAAATTTTATTCACACGTCTTAATATAGTTAATACACACCTCTTCTATTTTTTATTTAAATTTTTTTCTTAAACTTCCTTTTATGCCATCTTTATTTTACTCAATACACACATTTTAACTTATCAACTTGTTCATACTGCCAACCAGCAACTGCTCCTCATGAATCTATTACTCTATTTTCTCACTCTATGATCAATACTACCAATTCAATTAAAATCAAATCGACCTGGTAAGCAAATGAAGCATAAAAGACTATCAACAAAGACAAAGTGATTGACGATTTTTTATTTTTTTTTCATTCAAATAACCTCTAAGATTTTCTACATAAAAAAAAACTCTAAGATTTTCAATCAATCAGAATAGTATGAAAATTTGATATCAACAAGAAGTTTACTGTAGACTTCTTAGATCGAGTTGTAGATTAATTTGTATATAAATTTTTGTTTTTTGTATTCTTTTTTTTTAGTTTTTTTTTTGTTCATCTTTATCAAAGGGATAAAATTGTATTAAAAAAGTTTCAAAAAATAGGGATGTATATTTATAAATCTGATATGTGTGAATAAAATTTCTCTTAGTTGTGTATTTATTCAATTAAATCTTAGTTCAGGGTGTTACAGTTTCTCCCTACTCAAAGTATCCATTAATAAATCAGCCTAGAAAATGAAAATATAATTAAGTTTGATTTATTATTTATTGGCCAAAAGATGAATATCGATCAAGGCTTAGAATATCATGCATTAGTCGAAGATTTCCGACCATAGTGACAAATACATTGATCTAAGTCTTCCTGGAGCTTCTGGATAATCTGATCTTTCTCAGCTATGGCTACTAACAGTTTCCTATTCTCTTCCCTCAACATCTCAAACTGAGATACAACCCCTTCAATCTGTGCTTCAATGGCCTCGTCACTCAGCTCAAACGCACTTTCTACTACCCTAACAACTCGCCACAAACTCACCACAACAAGCAAACCACCCCCTACCTTCTCCAGAAACACTTCCAACACCAACGCGCCGATCAAAACAATCCCATCAATGACATAACCTGGACGCCTCAAGAATGTGGTGCCAAGCCCCACAGCAAGGGAAATTGTCTTGGCAGAAAGCAGAGAAAGAATAGCAATGCCAACCCAGTGGTACCAGATTTCTTCTGTAGCTTTGTAGTGGCTCTCTTTTGGCCTGCAGCTGGTAGCAAGCAAAGATGAGGAGAGTTCAAGGATTGTGAAGATCAGATCAATAACGAGGAGACCGAGAGAAACTGCATGAACTGGTGTGGATTCAAGGAAACTGGCCAGGTGGGTTCTCCATGGAGCTCTATCAAGGTCTTGTGGTGGTGTGGAGTTGAACAAAAACTTCCATCTTTGCCTTCTGTACCAGCTCCCTAACAGATTTCGTATCGAGGATTCGACCAATTCTATAGAGAATGAGTTTGCAGTGGAAGGTCTTTGTTGCTGGATTTGAGAGGAGGACCCATTGTTGGAGAACGATAAAGAAACCTGGTCCATTATTAATAGATGGGATTCTCATTTTGTATAATTTTGGGCATATAAACATGATTATATGGCAAGAGATAAGTACTTACGTGAAGTGCAAGCTTGAGGTTCTTATGCTTTGGGGTCACGTTGAATGCCATATTTGCCGTTATATGGATGTGTCACCATGGGGGTTGCTTTAAGCATGAAGCACCTTATCTTCAATTCCTTTGTGACTAGAAGAAAACCTCGAGCTCACACGCACACAAACATATAGATACAGATCATATCTATGAAGAACTTCTTAGACAATGAAAATAGTGAGCAGCTAGCAAAAGGATAAGAAACTCATGGAGGGCAAACCTAACATTAAACCTAACTTCTTTAGTAATTATCAGTTGGATTTAATCAAGTTAAATAGCAGAATCGTATAACTAGTGATGTATATCTCTTTGTGAAACATGAGTCTCATCGATTGACAACCTGTTCAATATGAAGAGTTAGTGATAAGCTTTAAGTCTCTAAACAGATAAACTTTAATCAAACTTTGGACTCTCTATGGGTGAGCACAAAGTTAAGTTTAGGCCACTATATAAATGAGAGAAAATCTCTGATCACATACGTTAACAAAAGCGCGCATTTGGTTTCAGCCCCATTACTGAGCTTTTCGTATTGGGTTTCAGAAGTGCTTCTCTTGTGCTGCAGCTCTTGCTTTTGGTGTTTAGGATGTCGATGGAGCTAGAGATGGGATCTGGACATGGAGGAGTGCAGAGGACTGCTTCTAGTAAGTATTCATATATTCATTAGGAATCTTATATGCTTCTGCTATGTGTTGTGTTCTTGGTTTTCATGAAGTGTTTGATCTATGTGTTATGTGATGTTGATCTTCATTGTTCTTGGTGTGTTCAGATTAAGCATCATTCATATAACAAGGATTGACATACTGGATGCCATTTCTTAATTAAACAACCACCGCATGCCGACCTTTCTTGAACCAGAATAAGATACTGTTCTTTAAACTGCATTTCTTACTGATCAGTACCCATGAAGCGATTTCAATCTTTTGGGGAAAGTAGAAACTGCAAATAGATACTGTTCTTTTAACTGCATATGTAGCTACTTCTGGGAATTTAGTATACCAATTATGCTGTTTTTCATACCCCCATTGATCAGTTCCCTTGGCAACTTCATAGTAATTAATTTCCTTAACATGCTAATTGCATAATTAAATAGCAGTGAGAATGCTCTTGTATCAGTAACTTATGAACCAATAATATATAGGTCTTGTTCTTTGTTTGACAAGATTTGAACCTAGGACCTCCAAGTATTTCCCGACCTTATCCCTAAAATATTAATTAAATTCCATTGTTTACCTAATTTGAAAATCTTGGCCTGTTAAAATTTACAGATTGTGGATAATGTCTTGATATACAATGCGGAGAAGCTCATGGTCCGAAGGAGGCAAACAAGGTCCTTGTGCAACTCTTTCATCAACTGTAGAATCATGTTTAGGTTTAGAATGTAAACTTTCCAAGAAACAAAAGAAAAAGAGGGGAGCGAAGAAGAACTGGTTCAGATGTTTGGAGCAAGAAATGCTCAGGTGAGCCTGGTAGCCAATGAGTTGCATCTCCTTTACTGGTTCTGGATATCCATGGAGTTGTTCCCTGTAGTTCTTCACAAAAGGTGATACAAATATTTGTCTGCAGTCATGTTGGATTATTCGTTTCTAGATTTAGGGTGCTAGTGGAGTCTACAAACTGATCGTTATAGCTGACGTTTTCAAAGTGGTCAGCATATCAGTTTCAGTATTCTCTCTTCTGTATTCAAAAAAGCATTTTAGTTTCAGTCTAGCAATAGTTTGAAGTTGGGTCACTTGGGTGTTCATTTCAATCCAACTTGCTAATTCCTGGGTGTAAGAATCCGAACAATGGACCAACCAAGTACATATACCAACAGCTAAAATCAAGGGTTTTGAATGGAGAGATCATCTACTCCTAGCTTCACATGGTTTTGAATCATATGCTTCTCCCTTCAAATCAATTTGGCTTATCAAGTTTCTTTGACACTTCAATTGCGAGAGTTGTATTGAAGAGTTCTATAACAAGGAGTAAACACCTACAACCAGCAGCTCCTAAAGAGCATTTGCATCTGATTCTGTGCCATAGCACTGGAAAATAAGCTTCCTTCTCTAAAAACAAAACTGAAATGTCTGAGCTAGCGAAATGGTATCTTTGAATACGAAACTCGATTCTCCAGGGACTTGCATTATGCCTTGCTATTGTCCATCATTAATTTCTTGCTTAATACCTTACTGAAGAGCCATCCCTTAACTACCAACAGAGAAACTTTCAACATATTATAACCTCGCCATCCCTTAACCACCAACACAGAAACTCTCAACATATTTTAACCTCTTGGACATTATAATTCTCTTTAACAAGGACAGGATTGAACTTCATTTGTTCCACTTCCCATTTTTCCCTTTTGTTTTATCAATCATCTTGCAATGCCCAACAACAATGGGCGCTCTTCCTCCATTTCTCATTCACACCATTTCATGTCCTAAGAGTAGACGCTGGATCATAAACCAATCCTCAATCCCTGACCCCCACTTTCAACTTCTGCTTCTTTGTTTTTGGTCGAACCAATTGCTGTCGCTGCTTACTACTACTAGCTACTGATGCATATACATCATACTAACAGGCGTCCTGAAAGTGCCAGTTTTCGACTGAAGTGAGAGTTTCAGTAGTTCTTTATTTCAATGTCAGTTCTCCTGGTAATTGACTAATGACATAAACCACCTGCACATACATAATTGACATTAAGAATCTAATTATACGTAAAAAAAAGTTAATGATGCATATAATCACATAAGCTATACACTAATAGACGTACGATTTGATGCAAAATGTATTTCTGGTGAAGTATGATGCTACCCGTGTATCAATATGCGTCTCAGAGCGACCAATTTGTTCTATACATTACAATTCTTCAATCCCAACTGTCTTTATCCATCCAGGTGGGGGTACAAATGATTTAGTTTGAATTCTGAAGAGTTTCCAACTTAATTTACTATATACTAAACTGGGTTACTGTAAATAAGAACCGCGTGCTTTTACGGTTTTGCCCCGTCTTGCGTTTATTTACGATATTACCCCGTCGTCCGTGTCCAGAGGTGATAAAGAGATAAAGAAAGAGTGATCAGATTTTTTCTCTTCCACTGTATCGTTTTATCTCGCTCTCTCCTGCTCTCTCTTGCTCTCTCATGAAACTTCAATAAAGTTCTTCGTAGTCTCTCCTTCGTCTCAACAGTTTGCCCAGCTTTGCCATTTGACCTAATATATAAAGCCCCTTTACCAGAATCTTTTCCCTTTTCTCCACAGCTCTCTCTTGACGCTTTCAGAGTCATCTCTCACAAGATTCGCCGCATTAAAGACTGATCTCTTTTGGTATTTGATCAAGATCAACAACAGCAAGCACTTGGTAAGTTTTATAGCAGCAACATCCATTCACCAATCTGACTATGAATATTGATCTACTAAGTTTTTGTTATCAATGGATGCCGACCTACTATGATGTCGATCTACTAAGTTTTTTTCATGAATTTCCTTTGTTTATTCAGTCAATCATTGAACTTTTGATTGGGTTTTGTTGTTTCCCTATATTTGAGTTGATTTGGGTTTTTTTTTTCCAATTCAAGTTTTGTCTCTTTGCAGTTTGCGACCTCAAAGATCGATTGCACCAGTTCCAAGTAAATTGCTTGCATTTGTCAGAAACGCTGCTTCTCTAATCAGGTAAACACGTTCTCTGTATGACAATAGATGAATTTGATAATGAAGTTTTTTTGAATTGGTTTGGTTTTGAATTTGATTATTTGGTTGTTTAGGTAGACATAGACTGAGTAATTTAGTGTGGTTCTTCAGAATTGACATAAAAATTGTTCATATCAATTTTATTACTGTTTGGAACCTTGGTTGGGAAGTTTTGCTATTCAATAGCTACTAGATTAGATGAGTTCAAACTTAACTTAATTGGATATCCCTGCTGCAACAGGTATAGTAGAATTTTGATTCTGTTAATCATAGACTTTGAGTATTAGATTTGTATTATAAATTTGATGGATGCAGTTAGTTTTGTTTTGAATTGATTTATAGATAACTAATTCATATATTGATTCATGGATGCAGTTTCTCCTCAAGATCGCCAGCATCAGTGGGTAAGACTATATCTGTCCTCTTTTTCATCGGTCTTTGTTGTTCTCTCCTCTTCCTCTTTCTTTCGTTTAATTCTTTTCTTGATCTTTGCGTTTCTAGACAATTTGGATTTTTGTACAATACATCTTCAGCTGGGTTTTGTATAAATTTCAAAGATGAATATGTCATTACTCTTTTTTTATACATCCAAAAAGTAATCATATAATTAAGTATTTGATTGATAAGATAATACCATATGATCATATATATCTTAACAAATTGAACATAGAGTTCAGCTGGAATGCTTTGAAGTATTTATTTTGTTCTCATTGTGCAAAAAAATAAACAAGGAACTTGCAGGCCAGCTCACTGTCAATCTGAGATTGGTTTTTCCCTTGATTAGATGCAAAACCTGTTCTGCACCCTTTTTTATGTGTAAGCTCTTACTTTCCTATCACTTTGCTTTGAACTTAGAACACGCAAGGTTAGTTTGATTATCTAAATCTTCTTTTACAACATTTTAGATTCTAGAGGTCAACAACTACAGTTTGTTTTAGATTCTAGAGGTCTACAATTTATGTCTTGCATATGTGTCGGCTCTTTGGCTTCTTTAAAGTTCTGTTCTCTTACCAATACTGTGATCCTATAGTACAGTAATCTTAAATCTTAATGCAAATTTCTGGATGGCTTGACTTTATTTGGGCAGACCTCATAGTTGTAGAGCATAATTTTGTGTTTTGTATTACTAAGAATGTATGCTTACTGTTTTTCAATTAATCTTAAGTGTATTCATATATGTTTGCCTTGGTTCTTTTTAGACGAATGGCAGAAGCATGTAATGCTAAGCTCAGTTATGATTACCAACACAATTTGATGGAAAAAGTGTAATTTCATTGAACCTCTTAACTACGATCTACTACGACTTTGATACTATACACAAGGTTCCAATTCTAAGCACATGAAGCAGCTTCTTTTGCTGATATCATAGTCTGTTTAGATCTTTCAAGGGTGATGTAGCTTCATATCATGTACATCCCACTTTATAGTTATGTTTGGTCACTCTCCCGGTAGTTATGTGATATTGTACTATCTATGTCTTTGCTTGCTTATATGCATGTGATCACTTCTCATTTTCATAAAGTGCTACTCAAAACATATAGCATATATAAACATACAATTACAGCATCACTAGATCCTCTTTTATGTACTGCATGCACTAACATTTGTATTAATTGTTTACAGATCATAATGGCGGTGTACACATCAATTTCAAGACATCCAGCCTTTAGAAAACAATATCCAAATCAATGTGTGCATATGTAGGATATGGCGACTTGGCAAGCAAAAAGGTTCAAGCCTGTTGGGAAGTATGAAGGGTTTCAGATTGATATTAATCTGTTAGATGCTATGAGTTTTCAGTTGTATTACAATTGATATAGAACAATATTTCAGAAAAAAAAAATGTCGACTATACAGGTTCTTTTCTTGAAGTTTAAAGTAGATTTAGATGGTGATGTACTGATATGTATCTGAGGTTTAGTCCATGTTTGATGGGTGACCGTCATCATGAGTTATGTATCCCAGATTATCTGAATTGCGATTTGCAAAACTCTGATTTGTGGCGTAGATAGAGACTACTCTTAATTGGATTTGTTCTTTCTTTTGCAAAACATAGATTTGTTTTCTCACTAATACGATCAATGCTTTGTTGTTTAGTACCTCAATCTATGTAGATGCTGAATTTTGGTACATCCAAGTTGGAAAGAAGAAGAAAAGGTGAATTGTGTGGAAACATTTGGAAAACAAACCCGCAGCAAAGCGCGGGTCATAAATCTAGTGGAAACTGATAGAGCAAACTTTAAAGTCCTCCAGCTAACTATAAGACCCTTCTCAGATACCAATACATTATTCCAACCAACCTAAATCAAATAAATTGTTCATAACAACATACAACATGTGGAAACCATAAAATAAATATTCTCAGGGTCTTAGCAAATCAAGCAACTAACAAGACACAACTCTTAATCAAGCTGGAGGATTAAGAGTAAATACGAACCTGGAGGATTGGGGATTGCTATGCTGTGAGTTGTTAAATTGGACCGTGATTTCAATTACCGGTTATAGGGGAAGGTTCAACACAAAAGTTTTCATTTTTCAAGAGTGCATATTGTTAATGTAAGAGAAGTTCGCTTGTGCCAAAAGTGCCACTCACAATGATATGTTACACAACAGTACCTCATGCTATCTTATCCTATGGGAATGAGGCAGAACTCTGATAAAAGAATAAATGTTCATTACTTCTCACATTTAAACTTGATAATGATACAAAGTAACAATTTCCAGTCAATAATGAGTCTCAGAGCTGAGCCCATTCCGAAACAATGACTCATTACAATTAAAGAGACACATACAGGCTCATGTCACTGAAAAGATAACTGCCATATATGCTACTGGATGATTGTCTAGTGTTCACTAAAACTGAAAAGATGACTCAAGTCGCTCAACACAATACCGAAATTAGAATTACTGAAAACTGACCTTAGTCAAGCACATAGATCCTAGAGGCAATGTCTTGGACCAACCAATCAAATCCTACAAGCAGTCCCACACTGTGTATGCACTGCAGCCAACAATATTACAGTGTCGAGTTTTATCCATTGCCTCCAAGTTCAAAACCTAGGCATGAGTACAAGAGAAACTATAATTGATACTCATGATTGAAAAAACTAAAAATCCACATTATTATCTACATATATATTGGTTTCAACCAGATGAAGAAAAAACATTGAAAGATTTCACACTGAAGTGCTGCATACAAACTACTTAAAACTGATAAGTGGTCTGTTGCAATTTAATTTCCAAAAAGTGAATAGAACAACTGACAGAAACATATGCAGAAAAGAACAGAACTGTTTCTAGATCAAGGCATACAGAAGCAATGATGCATTCTAATAAAAGCTACATTCACCAACCGATACAAGCTGGCCTAGAGCCTGACCTTGGAAATTTCTTCTCGAGTAAGGGCACCTCTTATGTCCTGCTTATTAGCTAGTATCAATAAAGAGGATCCTGATAGCCTCTGTCATATGAGCAAAACAAGTCCGCGTCTTAGAACAATTCACTATAATAGTGGTAGCAAATCATAAGTCACAAAAGAAGGAAAACACAACACTAATACCAGGTTTTAAGACCAGCAACATAATGAATTATCATAGGTTAACTGAAGTGGTTAAGGAGATCAAATATTTTCAATGATGCATCTCAATTTAAAAATTGGTTAAAATCTAGATAACCTAAAGTTTCGGGATATCCAACATGAATCCATAAGTCGTCACTCCAAAAAAAGAAACACTTTGATAGAAAGCCCCTCACATCATACGAAATATGAGACATAGAAGAACCCCTGATAAACATTATAAGAATATGAACAGCTCCACAAAAACCATATTGTATGCTAGGCATAGCAGTTGACAACAATACGGTGCATTGTAGTTACCTCTTCCTTTAGAAGATTATGGAGCTCCATTTTGCAGTCGTCTAATCGTCTAAGATCAGAACTGTCAACCACCCATACAAGACCATCAGTCTGTTCAAAATAGTTTCTCCAATAAGATCGTATAGTTTCTCCATACGGTACTTTTTTACTGTATTTGATCCACTCCAACTATGTGTTACGTGTAACAAGTGCACATATGGCTTCTTTTTTTATGCCGACAGCTCTATGTTTGTTTATACAACATTCTGTTTCCGTTTGGCCGTTTAGGTGCCCTGTAACGTACGCTCTTACGCACTCTTCTTCACCTACCACCTCACCTCACCGCTGACGCCACCGCCACCGCCACAACCATTCACCAACCAAACCCTTATATATAAACCTCACTCTCTCTCTCTCTCTCTGCTTCATCTGATCATGGCGGGAGTGAGGAGGATCAAGCTGGGTTCGCAAGGCCTGGAGGTCTCGGCTCAAGGACTAGGCTGCATGGGGATGTCAGCCTTCTACGGCCCCCCAAAGCCAGAGCCAGACATGATCAAGCTCATCCACCACGCCGTCGATTCCGGCGTCACCTTCCTCGACACCTCCGACATCTACGGCCCCCACACCAACGAGATTCTCCTCGGCAAGGTAGGCCGTTGACTTGGTTACTATTTGTTTGTTTTGGACTTTTGGTTTGGTTTAGGAATTGATGGAGTTGATGGAGCAGGCTTTGAGCGGAGGAGTGAGGGACAAGGTGGAATTGGCCACCAAATTCGGGATCAGCTTTGCGGGCAACAATAGGGAGGTTCGGGGAGACCCGGCTTATGTGAGGGCTGCTTGTGAAGCAAGCTTGAAACGCCTTGGACTCGATTGTATTGATCTCTATTATCAGCATCGGATCGACACTCGCCTCCCCATTGAAGTCACGGTTTGTTTTCTACTCTCTTTTGTTAGTTTGATGATGATATTGATCCCCGCTGTTTACAAGTTTTTGTTACAATTGTCTTGTAATGTTGCTCGAGAATGAGTTGAAATCAACAGATAGCTAGATAGTATCAATCTGTAGAGTAAAAACAATCTTCTTAGTGATGGCTTAACTACTTGTCTTAGAGTTGCATTGTGTTTAATCGATGAGAAAGTAGTGTAACTGATGCTCCTAAGCAGCATTTGTGCCGTCACACTATTCTTCTTATGGATGATCTGACCTGGATGTACCTAAATATCTATTTTGGTTAGAACTTGCCTGGTTTCATTGCCAAAAAAAAGAAAAAATAGAACTTGCCCCTGGTTTTATAGCCACCTGCTTTTATTAGAAGAGATTAGAACCAAGTATACACAATAGAGAGAGAAAGAGAGAGAGTTGTCTTAGGATATATTTGGAGGGGACTGAGCTGGAGCAGGGATTGGACCATACAAGATGCTTATAAGTGGAGGGTGAATCCATTTTCATCTGTAGATAAAGCAAGAGAATAGCGGGTTTCACTAGGTGTACTTGAAGTACTAGAGTTTCCTAGTTCTAAAGTTCAATGATGAAGAGCTCGCTGCAAGACTAGCAAGGGTTGAGTCTCTAGTTCAGCAGGATTCTGAAGCTTTTTTGGCCTTGCTCTTCCGGTTGGATTTTTCTAGGTGGCTGCCTACTCCAAATGGTCAGTTCTTGTGCTTGTGCTCAGGGGAGAATTGTTCCTTCAAGTCTAAAGTTCCTTGTCTGATTTGGTTTGCCTCAGCTCATATATCCTTTGTGCAAGTTCCTTTCATATGAAAGGCCATTAGAAGGAAGCTGCTCACGGTGGATAGAATCAGTACCTTGTCTCTACAAGATAATGCCGGTTGCTCTCTTATGTAGTATCGGTTTGGAATCTGGGAAACACTTTTTCATTGATTCTTAGTACTTAGTAGTTAGTACAGTGAGGAGGGGTTAATCTAGTTTTACGGAGCAGTGGCATTCCTTAAATTTTCCCTCCATGGCTTTCTTTCTTTCTATGGAGAGCAGACCATTAGATGGACAAAAACTCTTGCTGCAACACCTTTAAAGACCTTTAAGATTAGCTTACTGTATTTAGCATCTGGTTATAGCGCATGGCTGAAGTTTCAGCAAGAAAGAATCCCCCTATGTAATTCTGAAGTCTATCATAACCACTATTAGCTGTAGTGTATGCCATCTTCAGGTTTAATTCTACCTTGGTAAACTTAAACATTGCTAACAATCAGAGTGTCAGGTCTCTTAGTTGCTCTTTTTGGGGGCTTACTTGGTTCTAGGTTTGGGAATATTTCTTTCCCCTCGTTAAGTTGTTTTCTTGTTTGCTCCTTTCATAGAAATTGATTTACGGAAAAAAAAAATCAAATAATGAAAACACTAGCAAAGACCAGCAACAAACCAAAGATGTGAAGAAAGTAAAGGCTTGCTTTCGATGATGATCAAGCATAGTATTCACTAGTTTTTTTGTTTTGGTGAATCAGGAATATCAGCATCCAAGGCCAAAATGGCAAAATTGGTGTTAAGTTATGGTTCTATAATTGATTTGGAATTGTGTAGTTATCTCCTAGCAACAAAAAGATCATTGCTGTTTAATGCATTTTATGTCAATTTGTAAAAACACATCAGGTGATGTATTATCTTATGCGCAGTATCTCTCTCTCTCTCTCTCTCTCTCTCTCATCTTTTGTTGCTTGCTGCATATGCATAGTCAGTTTTTCTTAGCATGGTTGTCATTCCTTATATTACTCTATTATGTCATTTACTAGGTGGGGGAGCTCAAGAAACTAGTTGAAGAAGGTAAGATAAAGTACATTGGTCTCTCTGAGGCTTCTGCTTCCACAATAAGGAGAGCCCATGCTGTTCATCCAATAACAGCTGTACAGCTGGAGTGGTCCTTGTGGTCAAGAGATGTTGAGGAAGATATTATTCCTACTTGTCGGTGAGGCTCGAAGGAACTTGACTATTATATTCATAAAGTAGCTAGCATATGATTCTAATACTATTTGATTCTAATTCTATTGTCTTAAATTTCTCAGTGAACTTGGCATCGGTATTGTTGCATACAGTCCTCTAGGAAGAGGATTCCTGTCATCTGGGGCTAAGTTCGTGGAAAATCTTGCCAACGATGATTTCCGAAAGGTTTGTTATTAATTCTCAAGTTCATGTGCATTCAATAACAAAAACATATGTAGCATCATCATTATCTTAGCATGAATGTCCTGAAGTTCTGTCTCCTTGATAGTGGGTAATTAACCTTGCAAAGTAATCTCTCCTAGTGCCATCACATTGTCTGTCTGCATTCCAGCGAAAATGTGGGTAGTCATAAAATTAGTTTTGCAATTCTGGTATCCAAGTAGCCCTATTCTACCTGTGCTGTCCAGTCCAGTGCATGATTAATTTTCTTGGATGCAAATAGTTTTATAATAGTTAAAGATAAGAAATATCTGAAGTAATCCCTCACTTCATTAGACCAAGGCCATGTACATATCAGCTTCTTCTCTCTACGTGCTAGACATTAACCAGAGTTTTGTGGCAAGTGATTAAACTGAATAAAAGAAGGCATTCTCAAATATCTTTATATGCTAGCGTCCTGTTCAATATGCGTTTTACACTGTCTTGGCTCAAAATTCTTGCCTTTTTGATAAAGTAGTTTGTTTGAATTTTCATATATGGATTCAACTGTTGCAGTTTCTGCCCAGGTTCCAAGGTGAAAATCTGGAGCACAATAAATCAATATTCGAGCGGGTTAGTGATCTTGCAACAAGGAAGGGGTGCACCCCATCTCAGTTAGCTCTGGCTTGGGTTCATCACCAAGGAAATGATGTGTGCCCCATACCGGGAACCACTAAGATTGAAAATTTTAATCAAAATATTGGAGCTCTGTCTGTGAAACTGACACCAGAGGAAATGGCTGAGCTTGAATCCTTCGCTACTGCAGATGCTGTTAAGGGTGGCCGATATCAGAATGACTTCAGTACTTGGAAGAACTCTGAAACTCCACCACTGTCTTCATGGAAACCCACATAAATGTGTGCCTCAAGTGATGAGTAATGCCTCTCTCTACCTCACGTACTTGGCCTCGCTGTTCTCACAATAAATAGTTTTCGCTGAGTGATATGTAATGTGACCTGGAGACAATAAACAGTTTGTGTGCTACTTTAATCATGTTATAGACTTATAGTAGAGTACAAATGATCTGGAGCAGGAAAATGTTCAAATGATTTCGTGTGGTGAAGTAGATGATGTGGCTTTAGCTTCAAATGTTTTCACTCGCAATTGACTGATAGTAACCACAAATTGGTCTGGACAAAAGCTATAGCTTCATCTACATCAATTTTGAACATATGGGTGGGAGGGATTAACCCGTGCTCAGATTAAGCTCCTCAGTACGAAGTATGACTTTCAAAAGTTTGATTCATCAATTTAACTTTTACAATCACAATTACATTAACAGCATGTCTCAAAATACCTTTCTATCTATTGTTTCATTAATCATAGTCACGAGTGAGGTCTTCCGTACCCTTCACTATTGTTTGGGGAAAATGCTTATTTGCACAAATATAAAAAAAAGACTCCAATCCAATGAAATAAAAGGTCAAGCGCCGATTCCAATAAATCTTAAGAAAATGACTATTATACCCACCCACAACTTTCTCCCCTCTTTATCTGAAACTCATTCTCTCCTATTTCCCTCGATCTGAAACTCATTCTCTCTCTCTCTCTCTGTTGCCGGAATCTCCATAAGCACGTCCCCACCGTCTCCTCCGCCACCTTCCCCTTCAAAATCCTAACTATCTCGCTCAGCCAGAACACCAGCGTCGATCCGCTTATGGAGATTCCTGATCGACGTATCATAGTCTACATCTCCGGCGCCGATCCGCTTCACCGTCGCTGGCTTCAACGCCTCCGTCGCCACTGACGCTAACGACGGCCATTACTAGTCGCTAGTCAGAGATCGAGTCTGTGTATGCAAACATCAATAACGTTGTTCTTCTTCTTTTTTCGTCGGAGTTCCTTGTTTTCTTTTTCGTCGTTCCTTGTTAATAAACATTTATTAACCACGGTAGAAGTTTATTAATTCCATGAGTTTCTAAATCTCATATATACGATCTTTCTAAATCGCACGTTGTTAGTCAACCGCGTTTCGTGTAAAAGAACAACCGCGTTTCGTGTAAAAGAAAATGTTAAATTAAGGTTGACTGATTCGATAGATGGCGTAATAAATTTAAAACGGGATGAGTTTTTTTTCTTCAATATATCTATTTAATTATCATGATTACATCGAACGGTGAAATTTTTATTTTCACATATTTATGATCTCAGATCGTCACGTGCATACTAAAATTGCATAATTTGTTTAGTAGGTTATATGGAAATGTGAATTTTTGTTAACAACCTATACAGAAGAAGTAAAATTTTCAAAAATCTTGTGAAATAAGATGTGATCAGGATAGTGAAATACAATTATAGTTGAAAAATCATAACTTCCGGTAATGCTTAGACCCCAATAAAAGCGGTGAATCTTAATTATGCTTAAGTGCTCCACCACTGAAGGGTTAATTTAACAAAAAATTTTTATGGGTTCTTAAATCTCATATATACAAGCTTTTGGTTCGAAAATGGGTAAGAATAGGGTGTCACACCGTTTCGTGTAAAAAAGATGTTGAATTAAATTTGACCGATTAGATAGGGAGCGCCACAAATCCGTAACAGGGTAATTTGCCTTGTTCAACACAAATAGTTAAAAGATAACAGGGTAATCTATGCTTATAAGTTACAAGGCTTTAACAAATGTCATAGAAAATTTTGATGACGTTTCCAAAGTCATGGGCCATTACAATCACAACATTATTAAACAGTATTAAAATATATCTCATAACATTTTTCAAACGTCATGACCAATATGTCAAATAATGAAACCTACAATGACATCATCAAATCGTCATAAATTTCAAACGAGATTTAGATCCATGACGTTTGCTTTCAAAAACGTCATAAAATGAGCATACAATGAGGTTTTCAGACACACATCATTAATTTGGTGTCATAGAAACTTTTTTTGTATCAGTGTTTGATAGGCGCCGGTTGAACATCTACATTGGATTTAAAAGCCAACAGCCCGACATCAAAATCAAGGCCCCGGGAATGGAGTCACGAAAACCAGCCCTGATTGAACATCTCTGAATTTTTTTTCGCCATGCAACTAGAGAAGTGTGAACCTAAAGATAGTTAAACTAAAACACTGGAAAATGAATAAACCAATAGTAATGTCAAATCTATGGTATACAATCAAATCTATAGTATACAATCTTCATCGTGAACTATTTACTAGCACCTTCATCTGGTACTTCCCTTACCCTCTTCTTTCACATTTATTCCTACATCCACATAATCTGCCACATAATTCCTTTTCATTTCGACAACAACATTTATATGTTTTGCAGCGGGAATCTTTACTGCAAGAGCATGCTTTTGACGATCTCTTTTTGGTCTTCATTAATGAAGGTTCCCACTCCTCCTCTGAGTCCCACTCATCTAAGACTGATTACGTGCATTTATATACACACAACTACTACTTTTACATTAAGATTTAGCTAATTTTTAAGTTAATTATAATGTAATTAATCTAATTTTATTTATTTGTAGGAAATAAGCGGAAATGTGGATTTCGAAAGAAAATAGTGCAACATTGGAGCAAAATGGAGATTCCAAGAATAATTAATTAACCAAGTAATTGATTAACCATTGAGTTGGTTAATTAACTTGGTTAATTACTCAATTAAGTCAAAGCTCCATCACGAGCCATCCCTTCTTCATTCATGAGACCAATTGCCAGCTGACATGTGGCGCCTTTACCCTCATCTCCTGCCACACCCGTGCATCCTAGAAGCTCAATTATACACATATATACATCATCTCTTATTCCCTCTAGAGGAGGCAGCCGCACACAGAGGAGAAGAGAGACAGTCGCACTGAGCAAAACTAAAGGGGAGGGCAGCAGCCCTCACCCGTCCATCACAACCCTATTCTCTCATTCACCATTCTCCTCAAGACCACTTCATCTTCAAAGGAGATTAGGAAGAAGCTTTCACCTACATCATCACTTCACCAACTCAAAGGATTTTGATTTTGGTAAAGAGGGGAGACTTAATATCAAGTGGGTTCATGATCGCTTATAGCAATCGTGAATCTAGCTTGTGTTTCCTCTTCACTCTATCATTTCTCTAATTTCTCATGTATTGGATGATGTATTTGATTATGGGTTGTGAGTGATTCAATTTTAGGTGTTAGGATATTGAAGTCCTAAACTCATTTTGTATAATATTGGTAACTTGATTGATATAAATGCAATTTCCATTGTGTATGCTTTGAATCCGAATGTGTTCGTCCTTAGAAGAATGTTTCTAGGCTTTGTCACCCTTGAGATAATGTTGTGGACAATTTGATGGATAGATTGATAAATTGACAACTTATTAGTCTTGTGCATCTAGGATTTGAAGTGTGGTAACCATTAGTTAGCTTAATTGTAGCTAAGCTTGCTTGAGTCTCTATTATCTTGCACTCTAGGCCTCTAATTTTGATGTTACGGCCTTAACCGGCGTAATGCTCATGTTAGAGAGTTAATTATGACCTTAACCGGTATAATCGATATACCGAAAAGATAAATATTGGTTTAGTAGCCTTAACCGGTATTAGATACAAGACTTGACACAATATGATATGTATTTGTGAAATTGGTATCGATGTTTGCATATGAGTTAGTGTGGATCACCTGACACTCCCATGTTCCTTTCATTTTCTAGTTCTTTAGTTAGTACTTTATTTTTCATTTAGTTTGTTGTCAAGTTAATTCCCCATTTCAATCTCCATTTTATACATCGACTTATTGTAATTAACCATCACTAGGCATTTAGTATTGATTAGCTTTTCTATTTGTTTTATTTTCTTTGCTTAGTGACTTTTGTTCTGATTAGCCTAGGATTGTGGGTTAGCCACTAATCCTCGTGGTACGATAACTTGGGCATTTATACTTCTCTATCTTGACAACGATATGTTCGCTTGCGTGAATTGTATCCAAGTCCGAGAACCACTCCTCCGTGAACATCTCTGATTTTGCTTAGTGACTTTTGTTCTGATTAGCCTAGGATTGTGGGTTAGCCACTAATCCTCGTGGTACGATAACTTGGGCATTTATACTTCTCTATCTTGACAACGATACGTTTGCTTGCGTGAATTGTATCCAAGTTAGAGAACCACTCCTCCGTGAACATCTCTGAATTTGGTGGACATCCAAATCAAGGATAATACCAGCCCGTTGCAAACATGCCTGAAGGGTAGTATCTTCTTCAGTTTCATACATATAAGAATCTTGTCGAGGACTAAAGGTTCCAAGCATTTTTATTAAACTATGCACTGTCCGAAAATTAGGGAAGAAATGTTTAGTTGCAGTTTGAATGTTTAACTTGAAACATTGAACTCTTCATTTTTTTTAAAAATAAAAAAAATGTAGTGTGAGCTGAGAACGAACCAAGGGCAACTTATATTTCAATGCATGAGGATTACACAACAAATACTAATGAAATTTGCATGATTCTCATCGAAAAAATAAATAAATCAAAGTCCCTTAATGATGTAAAAACAATCGGTTGTGGCGATGTGTTTATGCATGCATGGTTAGGGGCCACTCATTTCTAACTTGGCATGCAATCTGAATCCTTCACAGCCTGGTGGGATCACTAATGTATTAGGATTTCTTCTTTTCATTGTTTCATATACTGACATGTGCACCTTCACTAGATGAATCAAAAACGACGTCTTGGACTCTTTAGAAATATGTATGCATGTGAAGAATAAAATTCAAATTTCTCAATACGTGTTTGATATACCTAAGACTAAGAAAAAATATTGTTTTTTGTTGATAAAACCATTAATAGCAGCGAAGTTAGCTTACCATTTGTCTATACAAAGATTAATTTGTAGGGATTGATCAAGGATCCATGTATTTGGTTGTGATTTAGGCAAAAAATCACAGATGACCAAAATCTGACGACCAGAGATGTTAAACGAGGTATCCAACAAATTGCTTTTTCTCTTCTACTTTCTCTCTTTACGCACGTGACTAAGGGATGAGGGTAAAATAATTTCAAACTTTTACAAAAATCTTACTCATATCACTTTGGCAAAAGTTAACAAACCTTATATCAAAATTAATAATTTTTGAAGTGTTTTTCTTTTTTGAGGGAATGGACGTCAAGTGGTCAAAAACCTAAAAGAAATGGTAATTACAATATGACATGCCCGTAATGGAATGAGAGAATATGTCATGCAAGGTAACTTAAGAGCAACTTAATGAAAATACCATGTTTTTTCTAACTAAAAATCAAAGTAAACTAACCGAAAGAGCTTTGGGATTAGTTCAACCCTAACTTATTACCAACACTCGGAACTACCCTACGTAAGTGGGCTCACCATAAGGTCTTCCCCTTCATACGCCATCACGAGAGTCTGCTATAGCAAGAAAGGAAGCTCAAGCCCAAGATGAGGCACATACCAAAACCCTAGCCCAACATGAGGACCAGGCCCAAATGAAGGCCCATCCCATTTGCCATGGACACCAAGAGAATTGGGAACACAACATCCAAAACTGTCGTTGCGACCATTCGTCGCAACACCCATATGCACCACCATAGCCGGTATCTCCAGCCCCACCATAGGTCTCGAATGACCTCCTCCTGGCTTTGGCGAAGCCCTAGAGGCCATAAGTTGAGAACAGAGAAGAGGTAGCCAGCCACACCGTCTTGAACCTCCTCAAACAATGATCAACTAGAGATTCGCTGCCAGCGTGTTTCAACCATGCACCAACGACAACCGCATTCTACCACGACCTAGAGAAATTGAAGCCCAACAACCATGGCACGACCCCAAAGCTACATGAAGCGCCTCCTTTCACACTAGAATCTTCGCACCATCCAAAAATGAACCGTACCTCTGCCAGCGAAATCGACAAGACCAAAGAGAATGTAGATGCTCAGAAGGATCCTCCCCATAGAAGAGGAATTTGCTTGGCATCGCCAACCCCCGACGGGGTGGAATGTCCTAACCCTAGCACCCTGCTAGAAACTCTCATTTTATAATTCAGTTTGTTCCTGTATGCCTTTCTTGTAAGAGCAATGAGTTTTTCTTAATTCAGACAAAGATGTCCGAAAAGTTTTACTAATTAAATGAACATCTTCTATTTTTTATATTAAATCTTTGAATTTAATTAAAAATTGTTTCATGATATTTTTTTTAATCAAATACACAATCAATGTGTTATAATAGTACGAGTCGAACTCACGATCCCTCCACTAGACTAGATAAATAACTTTAAGATGTTGTCAATTTTCATCTCCCCTGTCGGTCAGTAATTCCAAAACAGACAATTTTTAACACTACACGGAAAAATATCTAAACGCAAACGCATATATTTATAAATTATCTTTTTTTTTTGAACCCGGACAGATCGGAGTGAGATCCACTATCGCGGATTGGGCATTTCTCCTCACTCGCCACGTGTCCTCACCATCATTTAATACCCAAACCTCTCCACTCCTCTTCTTCTCCTTCTCCTTCTCCTTCAATTCTTCATGGACTGAAACCAGAGAGAGACTCACGCGCTTCACTCGCTCTCCTTCTCCTCTTCGCTAATGGATTGCGTGCGTTCGCTTCATGCCTCGGCTTCCTCTTCCTCTTCTTGTTCACAGCTCCTCCGTCACAAGCGATTCGGATTCCTCCACAATCAGCTTGAATGCCGTCGAAGCGTCGCAGCGCTCGGAAATAAGAGAAGTTTTCGTTCTCTGCATCACAAATCCAACAGCCTTCGAATTCTCTGCGGTGTCGGCGTCTCTCCTCCTCAATCCATGTAACTTTCCGTCTCTGTTTCTTCCGCAATCGCTTTGATTCTTTTACTGCTTTGGTAATTTGTATTGATCACAGTAATTATTGTCGTTTCGAAGCTAAGTAGCTATTTAGTTCACTCTAGCATGTTTTGCTGTAGCCTTAGATGCAATTTTAACTACTTAAGGATATAGATTGATTTACTGGCCATAGCTGACTTTAATGCATGAAATCCGAGTTGTCTAACATTGAATTCGGTCACGAGAATTTGAATTTTAAAGGAGATATAGGCAGCTTTGTAATTGCTAGAGTGATTTGGTAACAATGCGACTCTGGAGGAACAATAAAAGAAGCATGTAATTAGTGTTGTTTTGAGATTGGAAGGTTGAATTTGGATAGGTGATGCTAAACTGGTTTGTGTTGTTTGTTGGTTGGCAGAGAGGAGCAGAAGGAAACCAAGATGAAGTCCAAGTCAAAGGACGGGCATGGCAAGGTTTGGCTTAATATTAGGTTGGATCACCAAGTTGAGTTTGGTGAGAGTATTGCGGTTTTGGGATCATCGAAGGAGTTAGGGTCGTGGAAGAAGAAGGTGCCGCTGAATTGGACAGAGAGTGGATGGGTATGCCAATTGGAGTTCAAAGGGGATGAGTCCGTTGAGTATAAATTTGTAACTGTAAGGGCGGACAAGAGTATGCTTTGGGAAGGTGGTGATAACCGGGTTTTGAAACTTCCCAGCAGAGGAAGCTTTGGGATGGTTTGCCATTGGAATGCAATAGGGGAGAATGTAGATCTATTCCCGTTGGACAAGGAGGATGGTGTTGAACTTAAAGGGTCTTCTGTTGCCGAAACTGCCAGTACTCCAGAAGTGGGGACTAGTCCTTTTGTTGGTCAATGGAAAGGGAATGCCATCTCATTTATGCGGTCAAATGAGCATCGGGATCGGGAATCAGGAAGAAATTGGGACACTTCAGGTCTTGAAGGGTTGTCTCTGAAGTTGGTTGAAGGTGATCGAAATGCTAGGAATTGGTGGAGAAAGGTACCTCTACTTATTGTCTTGTATCTGTTTTGTCTAAGATTTTCAAGTATATACTGAATTCAGCGTCGTTGTGCTAGCTGTTCTAAAATACAGTTCACGCTAATTGTCTCTTTACGGCTACTTAATTGTCTTCTTTTGTGGTTTTAAAAAATATCTTTTTCTTTCTCTCCATCTTTGAGTGCAGACGGGGTCTTGCCAAAATTTCTCTGTTCATGATATACCTTTTCCATTTTTATCTGTTTATTTTTCTTTTTTGTTGTTCTAATTGTGCACCTGTTAATCTTGAAGCTTGAAGTTGTACGTGATATACTACTTGAAAGTTCACAAAGCGAGGAGCGGTTGAGTGCTCTAATAAATTCTTCCATTTATTTGAAGGTTTACTTCTTCTGTATTTTTTTTATTCCGATTCCAGTTACTTTTTATATTGGTGTTTTTTTTTTCTTGCATTGCTTATGTCTTCTTCTTAATGCAGTGGATAAACACAGGCCAGATTCCCTGCTTTGAAGATGGAGGTCATCATCGGCCAAACCGACATGCTGAGATTTCCAGGGTTATATTTCGAGAACTGGAAAGAATATCCTGCAGGAAAGATACTTCACCCCAGGTGGGTTTTATGGATTTGTCTTTGTTTTGTTTGACATGAGTTTGGTATAATCATTGGTTTTTGTTCTAATTTATCATGTCACTTATCGATATATCTTTTTGTTCATTTAGTCTTTGCGTAAAACATCCTCGCAACACATAAGATAAGATTACATGACCTCACATTCCATCATTTTGATATATGCATTTGTTAAGCCTGGGGATTCCTTGCTAGCAACACATGTAGGGAAGTTTGTTCTTTGAGTTCCCATTAGTTGGTCTGTATTTTATTAGTTCCTTTGGCAGCTTAGATAATCCTACTTTTTAGTTTTGATCACTAAAATCTGTTTCTTTTTAAAACGCAAAATATTTAGTAACACCCAACTGACTTACCCCCCCCCCCCACCCCCCCGGTCCCACATGAATTCACTTCCTCCCCTTGCCCTGAGGCTTGAGAAATCCTACTATTGCTTTCCAACTCCTGAATATTTAGCATGCTACGAAACTTGGTTTATATATCTTAGATCATAAATGTTTTTTTAAACCTGTGTGCACTTTTCCCTTTCTTCTTACTTTATAAGTTCTTCATTTGTCTTTTCCGTTGTTTTTCTTATCTCAGTTCAAAGTTATATGTTTGTTGTTCAGGAAGTACTTGTTATTCGCAAAATTCATCCATGTCTGCCATCTTTCAAGGCAGAGTTTACTGCATCTGTGCCCCTAACACGAATCAGAGACATTGCTCATCGGAATGATATCCCTCATGACCTGAAGGTATACTCCGCAGGGCTTTTTTTTTTGGAAATATACTCTGTAGTGCATTTAGTTAAAGCATCCATGTATAATTCAATGACGTAGTATAATGAATCCCACACTAAGTATCATTTTTTGCCATCTAATTTAAATATAAAGGGAGGAAAAAAGAAGCTTGAAGTAGTATCATATTTCTTATTTCTACTTAATTATTTGATGTATTAACTATTGAACAAATGTATAAATTCCAGCAAGAAATTAAGCATACAATACAAAACAAACTTCACCGGAATGCTGGTCCTGAAGATCTCATTGCTACAGAAGCCATGCTAGCAAGAATAACCAAGAACCCTGGACAATATAGTGAAGCATTTGTGGAGCAGTTCAAGATATTCCATCATGAACTCAAAGACTTTTTCAACGCTGGAAGGTTTGGACACCAGAAACATTTTAAATTTATGCTTGCTAATTTTTTTTCCTTGTGAAAGTTAAATTTTGAATGACATCTTTTTGTCTTACTTTGACATCATTTTTAGTGTTGCCTTTTCTTTTAGGTAATCTCGTTTTGGTAATTCTTTCTAAACTGACATTAAATATATGCTACTATGGACATGGAATTCCCACTTGGTTTACTAAAAATGTTAATGTATAGGAAATTTGTGTAGACCCTAGGAGATGACCCTCGGTCATGGTCTTAACAGTTTTATCCAACGGATAAATGGTAGAATCAGTGAAAGTAAGCATAATAATGAAGTCCCTAAAACTTTAACTAGACTAGATCATCTTGAAGATGTCGGATATAAGACTAGGATGTGCTGCCAAGGAGTGAGTTCCCTACCTTGGGTGAACTAATGTGGTAACTAGACTAATGTATGGCTGAAACCAGGAGTGCCTCTCTTCTCGAGGGTTCTATTAATTTGTTAACCAATTTATTCAATCATAATCTTTCTGGAGGGTGGGTTAGGACTAGGATAGAATAGATAAGAGGGTTCGATTATCTTGAGCGTATTTTTATTTTATTTGAAATGAAAGAGTCGATTCAAATTAAAATGTAACAATCAATTTTTCCCTGAAGTTTATCATAAACTTCTTCCACTTGTATATGAGCAGTGCAGTTAATCTTTTACCGAATACAGTTTGATCATAAATGGAATTTAAGTCAATTATTCGGACCTTTGGTTTTGATTATCCCTTGTTGCAGCCTTGCTGAACAACTTGAATCCATCAAAGAATCCATTGATGATAAAGGCCGTTCGGCTCTTACACTGTTTTTGGAGTGCAAAAAGGTGAACCTTCATTATTCCCTTTCTTCAATTTCATAATTTGGGGCTTGAAGCAGGCATACTTCGGATCAGAATATGTGAAGTTCATTTGGGACCAATATTTTTGTGCTTATATCATATTAATTTCTATGCTGATATTTTTTTTATTGTGGTAGTGTAAGTTTCATGATCAAATTGTATGGTGATTCAATTTTCATTACATCTGCAACAACCTTTAAATCTAAGAAAGGTGCGATTCAAGAAAAGAAATTAACATTTAACACTATTATCAAGAGAGAACACTCGGTCAATGTGTCATCTGGGGAGACGGGTGTTGTTTTGTTGCTCATAATGTCAAGAGAAGCTATTCAATCTCAGTATTGACCTTTGAATTAATAATAATACCCAACCTACCTACATTCTCCTCATATAACCATTCTATTGATATTACCACTATGAGCCTTTTTGTGTGTGTGTTCCGTATTGATGGTAATCAAGAGGGTTTTTTTTGTTTTTAAATATTGTTATTCATCTAGGGTTTGGATGCTTCAGCAGAATCACGTAAAGTTATGGGATCTGATTTGTTGTTCAAGACCATGCAATCCTTGAGTGCTCTGAGAGACATAATTTCTAAGGGTCTTGAAAGTGGCCTTAGAAATGATGCTTCTGATGCAGCAATAGCTATGCGTCAAAAGGTGAGAAAATACGTTTTGTAATTCTTTCTTAAAGTTCAAAGTGAAACAATTCATATCGAGTTGTTTCAGAATTCGAGAATGTTTCTTCTAATCATTGATATTCTTTCTTCATCACTTTGAATAATACAGTGGCGTCTTTGTGAGATTGGACTTGAGGACTATTCATTCATCCTTCTAAGCAGGTAGGAATATAATCCTTGGCTTTAAAAGCACATTAAGAATGTAAGGATTGCAACAATTTTTTTTTGTTTTTTTGCTGTGGTTCTGTTGGGTGTTCCTTTCTCTTTTTTGGTTGTAGAAGTTTCTGTATAGTCAGTTTTTCAAGGGTCATACCAAGTGTATTGTTATTATTCTTGTCTAATACAATAAATGACAGTGATGCTGCAAAAACATTCTATATTACTTGTATTAGGGATTGTTGATATTAGAACAGTTAATCATGGCACTGAGCAATATTCTGGTTGTACGATTTGTGCATCACATAAGGCAACCAGAGGAACTTTTGTGAATCACAATGTATACTGCAACTGTTCAGGTTGATATATAGCAGTCATGATCCAACTGTTAAACTTTTTAACTTCCTTTATCTAGAGATATTGTCTTACCATTGTATGTTATATTTTGGCTGTCCGTTGTTGATAATCATTGACTTTGTTAGATTCGCTAATGAGCTTGAAGCTATGGGAGGGGCACATTGGCTGGCACAAAATGTGAAATCAAAGGATGTAAGCTCTTGGAATGATCCACTTGGAGCCCTTATAGTTGGTGTTCATCAGCTAAGGTTATCTGGTTGGAAGCCTGAAGAATGTGCTGCTATTGAAAACGAGCTCCTTGCCTGGAAAACAAGAGGTCTTTCTGAGACAGAAGGTAATTCATCCTTTTTGTTTTTGTATTAGGTTTGCACCATCTAGCTGGCAAATTGTTGATAGATTGTTTCCTCGGTTTAATCATCTTACATTCTTCCTTCTGTTCTATTCATGAAGCTAGTGAAGATGGCAAAACAATCTGGGGACTACGGCATAAAGCTACTCTTGATAGAGCCAGGAGGTTAACCGAAGAATATTCTGAAGCACTTCTTCAAATATTTCCCCAAAATGTGCAGGTATGTTTTGTCCGCATACTTTTCAAAAAAAAAAAAAAAGAAAAGGGAAAAAAGGAAAAAGTAAAAGAGAAACACTTATTGAGAGGATGATAATATAGAATTTGTCATTTCAGTGGGTAATGATTATGTGTGGACACTTCAATTTTTTATTTTTTTGGATATAAAGTTGTTAGTTTTGGACAGCCATTTGTTTGAAATCTCTAAAACAACTCTGCCTCACATGTGGGTCTCTTCATCATTAGAGTCCAACATGGGGAGTTTATACTGTATTTATCTCATGATCATCATGGTAATCTAGGATATATTCCTCGCTGAATCTTATTTATCTACATTAGTTAATTCATAAGCATAATTGCTACAAGTTCGGGACACGTGTAAAGTGGAACTTCAACAACTCTTGCAGGTATTAGGAAAAGCTTTTGGAATACCTGAAAACAGTGTACGGACATATGCAGAAGCTGAAATTCGCGCCGGGTATATCTTAATAATTTTAAACATCTATTTTAATTAAAAAAAAATCCATTTAATAATGGTGTTCAAGAGTAATATTGTTATCTAGATTAGTGTTGTTGATATAGAGACACTAGCATTATCTGACTAGCGGCCTCCAAATGCTATGCAGTGTGATATTTCAGGTTTCAAAACTCTGTACCCTACTTTTGAAAGCAGTTAGAACTACCATTGGTTCTCAGGGTTGGGATGTTATTGTGCCGGGAACTGCTATGGGAACATTAGTTCAGGTACCTATACAATCTTTCCAGTTAACTATTATCTGCAAAGCTTAGTCAACATGTTGATATGAACTTAGGTATGAGGTTACATGTTTTCTTTGGAAGTTCAAAGTTATGCATAAGCTGAGTACAGTTCAGAGATAAATGTTTGATATTTTTAATTGGACTTCATGCTGAAGTTCAAAACATTCAAGAACATTGGAGGAAGAAAAAAGAACAATAAAGAAATGAAGTAGATTGCTTTATTTTGAAAACATTAAGAAAGTTGGTAGATATACAGGGTGAAACAGATACTGCTAAAGTTATGTTGGACTGAAGATATTGTATGTGTTTGTGTACAAAAATAGACAATGCCTAGCATTATGTGTTTATGTATAGATTAGGTCAGATAGAAACTTCTAAAGTTATAGGTTTATGTGTACAGACAAACCGGGTGGGGGGAGGTAATCGGAGGAGGAGATTAATGATAGTTTATTTGTTCATTGTGTTTTGTGATTATTGATTAGGTTGTGTTTGTGATTACTGATTCATTTTGTGAGGTCACTGATTAGGTTTTTCTATTTCTGTTAAGTTTCTGATTTATGTACTTTCTTTTCATAGATTAATGAACATTTCTTTTTTCTGTTGTTTGAAACATATATAATCTCTAATTCGTAACCCCTCATAGGATGTCATGGGCTGGTAGTGTAGTACTGTTTGGCTTTGCAGTGTTTAGTTAACAGTTTCCTATAATAGTATAAAATTATAACTTCAGGTTGAGGGGATTGTCCCTGGATCAATACCCTCAAGTGTGGAGGGACCTGTTGTTCTCGTTGTGAACAAAGCAGATGGAGATGAAGAGGTTTGTGATCAATTTTTTCTTTCACTTGGTCCATAGAAATGGTATAAACATCTCAGTTACAATAGTATTCTTATAGTTACTATCTCTGGCAGGTAACAGCGGCTGGGAGTAACATTGTTGGAGTTGTACTTCTGCAAGAGCTTCCTCACTTATCTCATCTTGGTGTCAGGGCTCGACAAGTATGTATTGTCATCCAAATGTGACAATCGTTGAAAGTTTTTAATATATATGCATAGATCTAACCAGTAAACTATGATGGTGATCTACAGGAGAAGGTTGTGTTTGTGACATGCGAAGACGATGACAAAGTTGCTGATATACAAAAACATAAGGGAAAATATGTGAGGTAATTTTTCTGGACATCTCTAAAGAGTCTTGAGATTCATCATGTTCTGCACTTATCTTGTCATGACAAATGTGGATCACTCAATTCATGCCTGGTGGGCCTTACAGCTCTAATGGTATTACTTACACCCCACAACGAAGGCTAGACTGACTCTTGCTTTCCTCCTTTGCGAACCTTGGACCAATTTCAAAAACAAAAATAAAATTTGGAGAGATAAAACAATTCAAGTGACGAGGCAAACAGTCGCAATGAAAAAAGGTGCTTGGACATTTTTATGTGAGTACTTCAACTAATACAATCTTTTGGCATGCATGAAATGCAGGTTAGAAGCATCCTCGTCTAGTGTTGATATACATCCTTCATCAGAAAACAGCAATGGCAATGTTGCAGTGAAAAATCTTTCAGGTGTTGTTGCACCAAAAGTCGAATCCCGTCGAACTCTTGATTCTTCCTGGTCTGCTGCTAAAACATCAGAATCAAATCAGGTACAATTTCGATCCAATGCATTAAAATAGAATGGGATAGAGAATAGCAGCATCACAGCAGTAGGTTTCTAGTCATCACTCATAGAGATAATGAATAAAATATTTTTGTGATCACACTGTCCTTTGCATCACATGAAAGGCACTTCAAATTGCTCCAAGTCAACCCATGCTTCACCCTTGATCAAAATATCTTAGTTTTCACTATCACAAATTGTATTTTCATCTAGGGGGTATCCGCCGGTGGAGTTTTACTACTTGCTGATGCAAAAGCACATAATTCGGGTGCAAAAGCAGCTGCTTGTGGTTCTTTAGCTTCTTTGGCAGCGGCATCCGATAAAGGTAATATTAAATTTTGGTAATGACTGCAGTTTTACTTTCCAAGCATTAACTCAAATCGTTTTTAGTGCTCTTATTTTCTTTAACAACTGTATAATCTGTATTTCCTTAGTTCATGTCTTAATTATCCTCTTTTTTCACAAACGAATTGACATTATTGTCACCAAGGTGCAGTAGAAGCATTAGGTTACCATTTGAGTGCGTTAGTGTACGGTAGAAAATTGGCGCACATAATGCACTTCAATCTAATGACTAATTATTTCCTAAAAGCACTATCAGCTAAATTCTTGCATATATTGGTGGTCCCTTACATTTGGTTACTTGACTGTGGTTTTTCCATTGGCAGTTTTCAGTGACCAAGGGGTACCAGCTTCCTTCAATGTCCCTGCTGGGGCAGTGATACCATTTGGCTCTATGGAACTGGCATTAGAGCAAAGCAAATCCATGGAATCATTCAGGTCCCTTATAGATAAGATAGAAACATTGAAGCCGGAAAGTGGAGAACTTGACAAAGTATGTGGTCAGCTCCAGGAACTGATCTCTTCCCTACAGCCCTCCAAAGATATCATTGATAGAATCGCCAAAATATTTCCAGGCAATTCACGGCTCATTGTTCGTTCAAGTGCTAATGTTGAGGATTTGGCTGGAATGTCAGCTGCTGGACTATATGATTCAATTCCAAATGTTAGTCTTTCAAACCCAACAGTATTTGCAAGTTCTATAAGCAGAGTGTGGGCTTCACTTTACACTCGGAGGGCAGTTTTGAGCCGTCGAATTGCCGGTGTACCCCAGAAGGATGCTACAATGGCAATTCTAGTGCAAGAAATGCTTTCACCAGACTTATCGTTTGTGCTTCATACAGTCAGCCCTACAGACCAAGACCATAATTTAGTTGAGGCTGAAATTGCCTCTGGCCTTGGTGAAACTTTGGCTTCAGGCACCCGCGGCACACCCTGGCGTATATCGTCTGGAAAATTTGATGGGAATGTGCGCACATTGGCCTTTGCGAATTTCAGTGAGGAACTACTTGGTGCAGGCCCTGCGGACGGGGAGGTTATTCATTTGACTGTAGACTACAGCAAGAAACCATTAACTGTTGATCCAGTTTTCCGTAGACAGCTTGGTCAACGCCTTGGTGCAGTGGGATTTTTCCTTGAGCAGAAGTTTGGCTGCCCACAGGATGTGGAAGGATGTGTAGTTGGCAAAGACATATTTATAGTCCAGACACGTCCACAGCCCCTATAAATATCTGTGACTTTGTTAAAGTATATAACTTCAAGATCGGTTGGTATAAAGAAACCTCCTGATAGCATTAATCTGGGTGAAGGAAAGAACTGTGGTTTCAGAAGTTGTACCAGATTTGTGTACTAGTTGTCTACGAGAGTTGAGGGGGTGATCTAGCCAACTCGATCGAAGAAGGGATTTTCGACCCATGTTGTGGAAGGTTCTGGTATATAGGAAATAAGACGGCAACTAGTATCTTCCTGTATTAGCCACGGTTCTGGAAAGTTTAATAGGATATGATCTATATAACTTGTACTGGCAATGTATTCTGCAAGTTCCATCCCTTAAATCAGGCTCTGTTATCGTATAATAGTCATTTCAAAGCCAAACTAACTAATCATTTTGGAGTTAAATCATTTTGCTTGGAATGCGTATTCCCCAAACTGTGTTCCAAAACTTATTCTCCCGATTCGTCCATGAGCACCAAGCCACCAACCATTAGGGATTACACTTCCTTCCAGAGCTTACTTTATACCCAGAACTCACCGAGTATTTGCATATTTCTCATAGGACCAACTAACGCAGTCTTCTTTGCTTCCATCTCCAAGAGGGATACTTGCCATATTGTTAGCTTCAGCTTAGTATTTAGTTGAATGAGGAGCAGAACAGGGATGTGCTAAAACCATTAGGATGCCGAAGCTGACTGCCCTTGCATCGTTGTGCAATGTTCTAGGACGCTAGACCTTAAAGAGGAGGGTATTGTATCATTTGTTTTCATATATGCTCGCCACTCTGTGTATGGTATATCATAATTAATTACCCAAAAAAAAAAATGGTATATCATAATTCTTGGAGGTTAAGAAAATGGCCACACCCCCTATCTCTCCGGTTCCAAAGTCGCACTCAGCAATGTTAGTCTGCGTATGCTAATTGTCCGTGCTATATATGTCATATTTGTAACAAATTCTTCTGTCGCTTGGAATTGTTGAACTTACTTCCAGAGGTGCAAGGGACATAATAGTCTGGTTCATCAAGCAAATCGATGACATGATAAAAGCTTCAGAGGCAGGCAAGCAGCTATACAATGGACCAAAATACTGGACCAAAATACAAGCAGATAACCATAGCCCTATAGTAGTGAAATTGTGAATGTTGAGAAAAGGGGTACCAACAATGTGAATGTAGAACTGCAAACAACACCAGAACCAAGGTAAATTAGAAGGTGAATGCACAGTTTCTGGTTACATTTTATTATATGAATGCTTATGAATTCGAATAATATAAAAAAGGGTGGTGTGCATTTAGTTCCTTAGAACGAACTTGAAAATGAACTTTCGAAAGTTCATTCGAAATGAGATGTCATGTCTCTCCTAAGAATGGGCATATTTTCCCAAATGAGAGTGAACAATGTTCATTTCCTTCTCAGTAAGTGTGAAGTTTGGGGCTCATCAGAGCCTAATGCTCTTAAGGAGAACCAAACCTCAAAACCCTATACCAGTAACATATCTGGAAACTTTTGGTATGGCATTGGCCGGCTAGTGTTAAAGGTGTTTTTTTTTGGTGATCTCCTAAAGGTCATAAACTATACAAACCAATGTGATGCATGTTGATGTACTTTTTGATTCCCCTAGCTGCTTTAGTTTGTACTAATTAGTTAATGTAACTAACTCCTCTTGGGGAGGTCTATCTTATGACTTGGGAGGAAACACAGTGGTAGAAAGAGGAAATAGAGTTGACATGTCAGCTAGCATTCTAGCAATTGAATTATTACCTCGCTTAATTAACAAGCTACTCACCTCCCAAACTATAGCGGTTAGTACTCCAAATCCCAAATCTGATTCCCAATTTCATATATATACCCTTGACTGCCTTCCATTTGTTGCACAGCTTCTTCATATCTTCCACACTCCAACATAAACCACATTTCTCTTTCTCAATCTGTGAACCTTCATCTCTAACCAACACAGATAGAAATCAAGTGAAGCATCCAAATTTGGCAAACAGCCTCTAAAATCTAAATTTAGTACAAGTTGGAAAAGGACTACATAACCAACCTAGTCTTGCCTTCTTCATCCTTAATTTCCTTCAACCCTCATACATTTTCTTTCTCTTTCTGAATATGTCAGCTGCCGTGGAAGCTATGTCTGCAACCAAAGATGTTGGTTTCACTTCTCAAGTGCAGGAAGTAGAGTTTAAGAATGATAAGAACAGAAACAAGGATGAAGGTGGAAAACCAAGCCTGCATCTCCGTGATGAAAATGATGAACTTAAAGATGAGGTTGATCCAGATGAAGAGGATGAGCTTGCCACACTGAAATGTGACAAAGAATTGGCTATTGGCCCCAAGTTTTCGCTCAAGGAGCAGCTTGATAAGGATAAAGTAAGTGGCCTTTTTACTTGATAAATTTTCAGTATTAGATTCCATTTATTGATGTTGTTCACATGATCAATTTTTCGAAGGATGATGAGAGTTTAAGGAAGTGGAAGCAGCAACTTCTTGGGAGTGTTGATCTCTCTGCACTAGCTGTTGGAGGTAAATATACTTGGTGTCTGACTTGCAGTAAGCTCCAATTTTTTATTTTTTATTTAACAATGCAAGTTCATGACCGCCACTGATGTTTCAAACTAATGAGCATGCAGAGAGTAAAGAAGCAGAAGTGAGGATTCTAAGCCTGACAATGATGTTCCGGGATCGGCCTGAACTTGTGCTGCCGATTCCATTCACCAACAAACCAAAGAGCAGTCTTTTCACACTCAAAGGAGGAAGCAAGTACCGGACTAAATTCACATTCACTGTCTCTAAAAACATAGTTTCAGGCCTCATGTACACCACCTCAGTCTGGAAGACTGGTGTTAAAGGTAAAATATTCAAACTCGCATTCACTCCATACTAATATTCTACGCAAACTAACATTCATTCCCTAAATTTCGGACAGTGCACAATTCAAAAAAAATGCTTGGAACCTTTAGTCCTCGACAAGATCCGTATACGTATGAAACCGAAGAAGATACTACCCCTTCAGGCATGTTTGCAAGGGGCTGGTATTTTGTGAGAACAAAAGTAAGGACTTACTAAAACTACCTAATTAAAGAGTATTGAGTTACTTGTACCCTAGAAAACAAGAGGCTAGCTTGGCTATTTTCCATTAACATTGGTTTTTTTCTGTTTCAGTTTCTGGATGATGATGGAAAATGCTATTTGGATGCCAGTTACTACTTTGAAATCCAGAAGAACTGGGCAACACCATCTTGAAGTCTTTTTCATTTACGTACGCATAATCTTGTCAGAATTAATTGGCTTGGTGATGTTTTCAAATGATCATCTTAATGTAGTGAGTGATGGCAATAATATTCATGTTGTATCTTAGTTGTAACCAATGTGGGAAAAATGCAATCCAAGTTTCCATTCAATAAAAACACTGTGCTGATAACATGCAGTTTCATATTTTATTGTAATTTTGTGGTTCTTTAATCCTTGTTATAATTTCATAGAAACAACCTCCTGTGATTAATCTCCTCTCTTTTTCCTTCTCATTTTTCTTTTGATGATTGAGTTCTGGTGGTGAACATGATTCTCATTTCCCCACCAAAGATGCCTGAGCCCTCAAGTTGTAACTAATAAATGACACTAGTGTGCACCCCATTTGGCCCTAAACTTAAATTTGAAAACAATAAGATGCATCTAACTTCTGCTTGCTTGTGCTTTACAAAGCAAAGTGTCGAAAGCAATTTTGGGGGTCCAAGAGCCAGACCCAGTTCAATTATGTCATGATATGATAACATGAATGCATGCCTCTAGCAACATGAGGCAACAATATATAGAGAAAAGGTGCTGCAAGCTCAATCTTTATACTCATCATCATCACTGTTTCTAGCATGTATTTAGAAGAAAATTATACTTAGACAGAGCCTGCTATCCTACCTATTATGAGTTCTGATGTTTGGAAGTCATGGTCATTCTCATGATGATTTTTTTCTTTTCTTTCAAACTTGTGTCGAAAGGAAGAGAAGAAACAAAGTAGAAAAGTGAATGTTCACTTATATATCGGTCTGTTGAACCGTCACAATTTCCACTAGCTACCACTTTTTTGAGGTCTTTCATCATCCAGTTGTTCACAAAAACCAGTTCCAGTCTTCAACTATGATTTACTTGTTAACAGCATGAGTGTGTTTGCTACTTTGATAGCAAAGAATCAAAACTATAAGCCAGTCGCAAAGATGCATGTATTTATCACCTCAAATCCCCATGCATTAGCATTGTACAAAATGCACTCCTCCATATGTCTCCATTCCCATATATATTAACATTAATCTAGATGAAGAAGATGATGATGAACTGAAAGTGTTAGAGAAAGTATGGTGATCAGGTAATATCTCACTTTCAATTGCATCATTCTAAAGAAAAACCAATAGACTAACTATACATAGAATGAAATATATCAGTAACATGTGACTGCCCGGTGGCGCAACTGAAAATTGTTGGCTTGACATTCTTATTTTTAATTTTTTAGTTTTCTTCAGTGTTCGTGTACCAAAATATGCTAGAAGACCTATTCTAACTCATTTGTAATGACACTCGTCGAAAATAAAAGAAAAACTTCTTTGTAATGACCCTTTGTGGAGTTTGTGCTGGTTTACAAGCTGCTTTGTTACACAAGTTTACCCGTATCTAGGCTCCAAACATTTTTTCTTTGGAACCCAGCCTAGCTGGGAGGCCCCATGCCCGGTTTCATTTATTTTATTAATAATAATATTTTGCAACGGGGGACGTAATACCAATACCTACTGCGTGTTACAGTAGAAACTTCTTATTGATAACATCAGTTACAAGATAAAGACACCTTGGATTTTTTTTTCTTTGGTTTATGATATTCGAGTTTTGGCTACTCAACTTCAATCACTTTTGTTCATGTTTGGTGATCGAGAAGAGAACTTTGTGGTGGCCGGATGCTCTGGCAAATCTTGGTCATCAGACTGAAATTAGAGGCTGGCTACTTCATGAAGCTCAACGTTCATTTTACTTCGACTCTTTAAACTTAAGAGGTTTCTCTTTGTAGTTTTTTTCTTCCATCGAAAAAAACTTCACAGTAATGACCAAATACATGTCAAGTGATAGTTTGACAGATAACAGATGCATCCGGCTCTATACTAATTGTAAGAAACCCTCCCTTAAGTTACCTAGCAAATGTCATCTTTAACATTCTTGACCTTGCTCAACTTTAACATTATTTCGAGATGTCAATTATAACATGGTAATTGCATTATAATTAGAGAGATTATGGTGCCAATTTTCAGGAGGGGGCCCTTGTTGGTTCAAGCAGGATGCTAATATTACTATTATTCTTGGTGACCGCTGACCAGACGAGTAATGATGGCTAGCATTAGCATCCTGCACTTTACAAGTAACCTAATCTACACTCACCTAGCTAATCATGTCACGCAGTGCTACCTTCAAGGCTTTATATGAATTTGCATCATTAGATCCATCACACTGTTACATTCTAGAGCCAAATGCCAACCTGTTTAGTACTACGTCAGTTCCTTTCTGCATTCTCTTATATATCTACTTTCAGTGCCTGCCTGCAGCATCTAACTGTACTCATTTCGATCCATTTCATGCGCTAAAAAAAACAACTAACGGAACTACATATTGCAGATACATACTATATATGCGGCGCCGAGGATTAGAAGTGTATGATGAATGTTGAAGCTGTGGCATGCATGATGAATTAAGTATATAGTAGATTCACTGTTTTAGAGTATTGGTTAACAGGAAATGAAAAGATAAAGATGGATTTAGAAAGTGAGAAGAACAATGTGGCTTTCTGCTGTGTTGATTGAGGACGATTGCCTACACTTGTGCTCCTTCAGTATGTCATTAGTCTGAACAAGAAATCTAATTCAAATATGAAAACAGAAACGATTCTGTATATGGTTTTGCTGAGATATTCAACTAGAGTGCTAAGTTTCTGGGCAGTCTTATTCTGTCTTGCGTTGATGTCAGTCTGTAGTTGAGGTTTTTTCTGTTAGATATAGTGAACTGTGCATTTGAGTTGCGCTTCAATCATTTCTGGTCATTTCTGGGTTTCTTTTCATTAAGTGTCAGTTTTTTGGTGAATCATCGTGTCAAAGTTTGAGTTACTTCACAAATGTAAGAAAAGTCTTGCTACAGAATTCACGTCAATCAATATTTGGTATATATATGTACTAGCACTACGCTAATTAATCATCCGTAATTATGTAATCCTTAGATTGCTATACCCTACAGCCACTCCATCTATTCTTATAAGATTATCAATTTTACAAAAACTTTAAATGAACAAATGAACAAACAAATTACTACTATTACCTCCACTCCGTATTCCATTCCACTGCGTATGTACAATGAAACTGCGATTCACCAATAGTCTAACAAGGCAAACTTTACATGCAGACCAATTCTACGTCCTTCTTTAACTAGCTTAGCAGCTGTTACTAACCAATGCCCCGGAGCATCATGTGGCCCTCGCACCACCTCAGCCGTGTCCACAAATTTAAGCAGCTTAGAAGAGTGATTTAGCACTGGGGGGCCTTCTGGATATACACCTGAATTAAGTGCAGCTGGATCCTGCTTTTGCTGATCAGTCGCTGTCCTTTGAGTGAACGTAAAGGTGGTGCTGAGATTCGTAAGGAATGTTGATTTGTGAGAAGGCTCTGGCGACTCAGCCCACTCAGTCTTCCGAATTGCACAATTGGGTAGGAAGGTATAATGCAGACGAAGGTGAAGTATCGTCTTTGGCCATTTTCCCTTGCTTAGTAGCTGTGCACCGGTTACAATATACACACCACTTGGATCTCCCTTCAACCAGTTGGGGTCATGTCCAACTACAGATGAACAGATACTTGAGTATCTTTTCCATTTAATTGGCTCTAAGAATTCGCCACTTGACTCACAATCATCAGAACCTCGCCACCAGCTTGGTCTTGTTGTGCTTGTGTTAGCCAAGGAAAGATCCATAGTATTTGGAAGGCTTGAGAGATGCTGCACATGAATGGCCAACCTATTGCACTTTTTTCCTTCTAAATACAGGCGTAGGCCAACAACTGGTTTTTGATTGGTTGATACCTGAAGTGGTACAAGTTACACATTTAGAGATACGTGATACCATATTCAGTTGACAAGAAAGGACATATAAAGAGCAACTGTTGTTAATGCCAACTTTTAACAAGAGTGCCCTAATCGTGGAACAAAACCAAATATGCCAAAACAGAAAGTTTTTGTTTTTTTGTTTTTTAATATAAATGATGGCATGACTTCAGTTGAATTCATTAATGGTTATGTAACTGCATGTTCGAACAAGAGTGCCCTAATCGTGGAGCAAAAAACAAACAAATATGATATAGAAACCCCATGAGATCCCAATGGATTTGAAGATGGCAGACCAAGGTGACTGCAGGTAATAGATATAGAGAGAACTGAATAACAGATTATGGGTACTGGGACATACATCATGTATTATTAAAGTATCAGCATAACTTTCAAGATAACATAGCACAGAAAAGCCTCTATAATCCCGTTCTATTACCTCTCGTATTGCAGTTACTTCAGACCCAGAAAAGCAAAATAACACTTGTAATTACATAAATGTTTAAGTGCAGACCATGATGCCTACTTTTATTTTGGTGTAAATGATCAGAGACAGAGAGACACGCACCTGCATAGAGCTAACGAAGATCTTAGGGCCCATGAAACTGAATTGCAAGGAAGGACAAGAAGCCCTTTTCCTTTGATGTGAAAGAGGAAGCTCACAAAACATTGGTGCCCACTGCCTAGGAACTTGGAACTCCAAGAAATGTTGTAAATCCTCTGCATCAGGCTTATCTGTGATGATAGTTATAGATCAATGTAAGTGCCTCTATTGATCTAAACAGGCTCAAGGAATTTATTGCAATTTTTATTGGTTAAAATACATATAGATAGAGCAATTTCATGTAGGATAGTAACTGGGATATAAGAGATCAAGATTAACACCAAGTACGGCAAAATTACCAGTCCAGTGAACTATGAAAGTGAGTCTTGTTGGTGCTATTCAGGAAGTAAAATATTGGGACCAAGGTGTAGGGTTGAATCTCGTCTCTCATCAGATTTCTTTAGATTGTAAATTTGTCTTCATCTCAAATTCATCGTACATCATCTAAATGAAATGGCCTTTAAAGTCTAGGATGACTCAAGTGGAAATAATAATCTTTGGGATATATATATGTGATAGCATAAAGCTCAGCAATGGATATGGACCATACTTGTAAAACTATGAACAGCATTATTAATTGGTTGGAGGGGGGGGGGGGGGGGGGGGGGGGGGGGGGGGGTGAAGCACTTACAACGTAGATACAAGTTGATTGCATGACTGAGATAGCCACTGCCTGGAAGACCAGTAAGAAGAGAAGTAATGGGTACAAACTTAAAGAGGATTGCGTCTGGTTCAGCAAGGACCGTCTGGAGCCAATTGGAGTGACTATTCAAGTACACATCACCTCCTCTTTTTGAGCAAACGACTGTAAGGCCCTGTTCCAAGTTAGAAGAGGAAAAGATTATTCATAGCCCAGGACTGCTGTCCATAATACTCAAGTGCTCGAGTTCTTACATCCTTGCTTGACGTTTCGGAAATAGTGGTTAAATGCATGGTGTTGGACTGCAAAATACGATCGAACACCTCCGGAATCTAGAGAAAATGATTGGTTTCGTTAGTTAAAGTTGTTAAAAAAGAACAATCGAGAATATCAAATTAAAGATCAAGCGCTATACATTCTGTTTTCCATTTCTTGTTTTCCCCCGTAGTAAAGAAGGTCCATCTGAAAATAGAAAATCTCCAAGATCCTCTAGGTGTCTTCTGAGATCAGCGGGAGGAACTGGTGAGGAAGATTTCTGCCTAACACAAAGTAAATCTTGACCTCCAACTGCCATCCCAACTATTATGTGTGTCCCATATGAACGGATGAACCTGCATTATAAAGATGATCAGCACCAGAACCACACTAGCCATTTTCATGACTGGCGACACTCTGCTTAAAAGATCAATTATATCTGATCACCTGACACACTATTCCCCGACGAAAACGAAACATAGACATGATGATATTAATCAGGAAACAAAAAGAAACTAAAACGAAAGAATAGCACATATCATCAACTATGCCCTACCTTTTAAATGACCCCACCTATCTTGTCTACCATTTTCTCTTTATTGTCTTATGAGTAAATTCAACATGTTGTAGTCTCCTTTTTCATGTTTTACTAATCGACTCAATCACTCAGTTTACTGATTCTTCAACAGTTTGAATAGTTTCCAAGCAATTTATACCACAGAGCAGGGGCAACCATAAATTACTTGTCACGACTCTTTTGAAGAAAAGACGATCTTATCAAAAAAGAAGAGAGCAGTACAAGGAGTGGATAAGGAATTCCAAAATCGGACGGAGGGAAAAGCAGAGATACATATAGAGACTAGCACAGCAAACATAGAAGCCACCCTGACTTCAAAACAGCTAACAGATTCATCCTAGTTGAAGAAAATGAATAGTTCCTGAAAACAGCAATTACTGAAGCCCATAATGCAGACAGATATCACACTCGAAATATAGCCCTTTCGCTCTCACCCCATTGTAAGTTTCAAAAAGAATTTCTCACTATCATAACCAAAACAAACTTTAAGGGGAACTGACCATTCCAAAATTTAAGAAGCAGAAAGGAAATAGGGAATCATATCATAAAGAGCTAGCCATAAATTTTTTTCAAGCAGATCTATTCCAGCAGTGCCATGGTATTCTACAACAACAAATGCAAAATAAGTAGATATTTTCTATGAAGTTAAATAAAAGCACTACTCGCACAAAGACCACCTTACACTAACTATATACTGGAATTATAAATTCCAGAACAGTTACTGACAGAAGTTCCAAAGACAAACTAAAACAAATTTATTAAGGTATGAAGGTAAAGCTTGTAGAATAGTCTGAAGCAAAATAATTTAACTCAAATTTCTATCTTCAGATGCATAGATCTTGGTCAAGGGATAACGCATAAAAACTGTATTTTAAGCTATATCGAATATGCATGCATATGCAACAAATGCATCACTAAGACTGGTTTCTTTAAGTTGGTCCTTCCAAGAAGAGACATGATAGATATTAAATGTGGAATCAATTGATAGACTCGTGAGTTACTACTCTTTTCCTCAAGTATATGATGGAGGAGAAATAAGACCATCATTGCCACTGTAACAACTATTTGACATGAAGAAAATAAGCCAACCAATAAGTTATTTCTTCAGCAACCCCGATGCACAGGTCAGGTGGAAAATGGAAAAGCTGTGGAGCTAACTGTTAAAGCACATATACTGACAGGGAAGCATGATTGTGGGGTGAAGAGGCTATACCAAATTATAAGTGACGGTAAAAGTTAATGCATGAGCTTAATAGTGAGAAGGTCTCAAATGCTTGAGGCTCAACTTTTGATGTGGAGAGCGAGAGACTAATCGACACCAAACTGAAGCTTCAGCTTTGAGCTGGAGCAGAGAAATCAATATAATGAGTACCCAACTCATAAATTCCTCTAACACACGAATGGAATTTTCTATGGTACCTACATGTCTGTGATACCTATATTTACCAATATGACAACAAATTTGTTGTCGTTTGGTAAAGATTGTCATTACTTGGGTAATTTTTGTTCTATTAAAGGTAATTACTCAACTTAAGACAATTTACAAGTTTATGAAGAACTTGTTGTTGTTGTAGTAACTTGGTTCAATCATATGTAAATATGTAAAACAAATGTAGTAATTTTGTTGTCAATGTTGCAAATTTTACTCATTTAACTTATCATTTTTGTTTAATTAGTGATCAAATGAGTGTATGGTATACATCCCAGTACCGTAGACAACCCCCTAACAAATGCGCCGTTTGTTTGTTTAATACACCTTAGAGTATGTAATGCTTTCTATAGTTATGTATCCTCATACGACAAGGATCCGCACTATGCATCTGAGTAAAGATAGATTCTAAGCACTAAATGTAAATAGTTTACCTAGACAATGCAGCTGGATCCCAACGAGCTGGAACAGATTTCTGTACTTTGTTTCGCAAGATTAGTGGAGATGCTGTTAGGTGCAAATTGTACAATGAAATGAAGAAACCATCAAAAGCAAGATATTTTGTTTCTGCGATATCTTGAAGCCAGTCTCCAGTTAAATCAAAAATGGAATTCAGATATCCTGAAGGAATTTCCCTTGAACTGAAGATTCTGATTAAGTAGCTCAGACATCTGCAAGAACATATTGTAGAGAAAACTAAAATGAAATAGCTATAAAGCTTAAAATGCATTTAGTAACCAATAACAACATATTGTAAAGAAAACTACAATGAAATAGCTATCAAGCTTAAAATGCATTTAGTAACCAATAACAACATATTGTAAAGAAAACTACAATGAAATAGCTATAAAGCTTAAAATGCATTTAGTAACCAATAACATATGCTAGATTGTTTACAAAACAATGCCAATCATAGAGATACGCCAACTACTTTAAATAAAGTTTACAAAAATTCCAGAAAACGAGAAAGAAAGGTAACAAGCACGAGAGGAGCAATACACATAAGCAACCTATAGCTGTTTTAAATGAGACTTCCTGCAATCAAATGTATATAAGATAATCTTCACTAGACTTGATACTGTTTTTGCTTCTAATAGATTCTACACATTAGCATATGTACCTAGTTTTCCATTTTTGGTCTCAATATGCCATACTTATTCATGTTAAGTCCCATATTACCAACAGCCCAAAACAAAAAAGTCACATGTTACCAAAATAGTGATCAGCATATCAAGATACCTTTTTTGTCTTAGGCATAATTGGATGAATATTATGACAAGGACAGATGTCAGTAATCATGTGAAGATGCAACCTGATGCAAGATAATTGCTTTTAAAGATTAAATGTCTATTAGTCCTCTAGGATCTGCCCATCAGTTATCATAAAACTGGTATTCTTCATTTCTGCTTGCCGTTTGTTTTGTAGCATTCTAGATCCAACAATAATATGCTCTGAGTCTTCTAGAAAGTACGGTCAACCTGAGTGAGCCTGGACGACTAAAACTGAATTCAAATATATTTCAAGATGCTAGACACATAGTGGTGTTTTAGAAGCCTTTATAAAGCATCCAATGAAAATTAAACTAAACATTGCAGAATTCTCGCCATCCAAGTCAAGACATCTGGGTGGAACACATCGTAAGCTCTTATGAAGATGCTAGACACTTAGTGGTGTTTTAGATGCCCTTATAGAACCTTTTGTCATCCAATGAAAAATAAAATAAAATGTTTAGAACTCTAGGAATGCAAGTCAAGACCAGCTGGGTGGAGAGACACAACTTTATAGGTTCTTATGCAAGCTTTACTGTCCCACTGTGGGAAACACTCCATACTCTAACATCGCCCTCTCATGTGGGTTTTACTATCTACAACTTTAAAGTGGGAGAGTTAGAGAAGATGTTGCCACACAGGCCAACTAGTGAATTACCTGCAGTTGAATCTTAAAAAATCCATTGTAAATAGGTGGAGAAAGGGAAGACCCTTGAAGCTCTTATGCAAGGCCTTATTTCCTGATGATACACTCCAAGCTTTCAAAAATAATGCAGAACTGTACCTTGAGTTCCTTCACTAAATTTTTCCATAGAGCAAGAGGTGTTCCTGAAATTTATTCTCTAATGCCTGGAACTGATAGTAAACAACATGGTTGGTTGGAGCCTGGCTCAGACTACAGTTTGATCACCATATAACTCCTTCGTAGACTTCTAAGTGCTAATATTGAATTATATTCGAGTATATAGGGACTTGAATTTATTTAATCAAGGGTATTTTAATCATCTGCACTAATTTCTGGGTAGCATATATTAATACATAGAACTCTAATTTGTTTGCCAGGCTCTTAGACTACCATTCGGGCTAACTCCCAACTTTGTGAGCCTGTGAATTGGCCGGTTTAATATCCCTTGGTTTTTGCCTCTTCTTCTTTTCTTCTGTTCATTACAGCAGAAACTGATAAACTTCTCACCTACAAATTTGCTACCTCAAACCAATACCCTTTTCTTCCCTACTTAGAAAGTCTCAGTACTTTCCACATTCAGTACGCCTTGTGAAGCCACCCAAACCTGGAATGCCCCCACAAAGTATTGTCTGCGGTCCAGAAACTACAGCCTATCTCGTCCTGCAACTAAAAAACCCAGCCTATTGTGTCTTACACTGAAGTTTTGTTGGGAACTTGGGAAAGAGATTAGAACAGTCTCATCGAACTTTGTCTTCCATTTTTACACGTTATTGAGAAAGACAGATCTGCAGTAGTATACTTATACTTATCCCCTGTGTTTCTCTCTTCCCTTCTTTGATTATATTGTTTCCCACCAGCAGAGGACAGGGTTCCCCTCTTCTCTTTTCCTTTGTTTCTGATCAAATATAATATCAATCTCCACAGTACTAAATCTAAATGGTTTCATTTAGCTGATCACCTCTATTACACCTCTATTAAGGCATACGATTTCTCCTCATTTCACTGGTTCTTTATCCCACAAAACCAGCTCATTCGACCATGTTATGATCCCTAGTCCCAACAATTCTTTCCCCACCCCCACTAGCAATAGTCACAGTACACTAGAAAACCTAAAAGCTTTCCACAAAGTAGTAGAATTCAACTTGATCCGCTTGATAAATTAAGGATTCAATTCAACAAGTATTGGGCACCATAATTCTAGTATTGATTGCTCATATCAAACATAAAAGGATTCAAGCAGTTCCCCAAAACCCATGTATTTCAGATCACAAAATGGATAAAACTGTGCTAAACAAAGAAAGACAGGACTGGAAAACTGACCTGATTGAATTCAAGAACATCGGATTTGAAGCGGATTCGATCCCCTTTATCACAATGAATATCCTGAGGAACACCATGAATGACAAGACCCCCACCACTACCACTAGGAATGACAATATCCCTCTTACTCTCCTCATTCAAAACCACCAACCTCCTTTACTCCCATCCAAACCTTTTGCAAACTTCAACCTGAAATCACTGCTCAGATCAAACCCCTGCCCAAGAGCCTCCAGAGCCCTCACCTCTATGGGCTTCTCAGCACCGTCCTCCATCCTCATCTCTACTTCTCTTCTTCTTCTTCCCCTACTTCTTAAGCTTTTCCCACCAAACAATCACAAGAAACAACACCAACCCATTTCTCAAAAGAAGCAAAAATGTCTTTCCCTAGAGTCTAGAAAGAGGTGGGAAAGCTTCTACATATGGTCGTCTGCGTGTTTGAACAGAAGAGCTCTCTGTCTCTCTTTGTTAAGAGACATTTAATCAAAGCAGTTGCCAACCTTAGAAAGCGTCAACTAACTCTGATGGAACAGAGCATCAAATAATTGTCACACACTGGTGCAACTCACACCTGGTAAATAACAATAATATCTTCCGGTTGGTACAACCATCTTTTGAATATTGACTAGGGAATACGGAGGGGGTTCCCAAGTCAACCATGGTTGCTCAACTCTTGCCGCCTCGGTTGCTTTGTATTTTCAACATTTTGCATGTGCCGGTCATACTCTGTGATCAACAGAGCGTCGTGACAGTTTGGAGTTTAGCTAAACCGTCGCATCAAACTACTAGATTAAGATGGGGATTCACGACCAAAATATCATTATGTTTTCTCTTTATGTAGCAATCTCTTGGTTTTGGTGGTTTGTCAATTTCGACCTACATGATTTTATTTAAGGTTTCAAATATTTTACATTGAGATGAATAAATTTTTGAAGCAATATAAAAGTATAAATCTGTAGCACCTAGGGTTGTAAATCGACTCGATACAATTCAACCTTAGAGTTGTGCACAGCTTGTTTTGGCCGGCGTTCGTGAAACAAATAAGTTGAGTTTGAGCTCAATATGAAGCTGGATAGGAAAACCGGTGCATTATTTTTTTTCTTAGGTACAATTTAATCAATAAGAAATTTTATATACACACCTCTAATTACTTAATACATATCATCTACTAAATACACCACTTATTAATATTAGAGGCTCCTCTTTGTAATTGTTGTGTGAGCCTCTTATCCATTATCATTTGATGACAGCGGGGAATCAAATAAAAATGGAAAAACTATGTTCCTTTTCTTCTTAAAATAAAAATAAAAATACACCATTTATTTAATTTCTCATTCTAACATTTTATTAAATACATAACCTAAAGTACCTAAAAAATTCATGAGAGATCATATTCATTGACAATATTAAGACTATTATTATATGATTAGTATATATTGTAGATGTTCATTTTGTAGATATTCATATTTACTACTTGTATTAGTTAATGTTCCTTTCAAATTCTTAACCTTGAAAATGATAACAAGAACAAACTTTAACAGTGTGTTTGGGTGAAAAACAAGAAAATGATGGAATATAAAGAATATAATTTCATATAAAAGTTATTTGACTTGGAAATTATGAATTTCTTAGGATGAAAAAGAATAAAATTAATTATCCAAATTGGTAGGCAGATTATTATGCATATACAAAAAGTCGTCTCTCTCTCTCTCTCCATCTCTCTAAACCCTAACCCTCACCCTAATCGCCCCCGTCCGGTGGTGGCCCTTGGTCGATTTCGCGTCGATGGGTCTATCATCGGACGAGAGTTACAAAAACCTTTGATCTAAAGGGGTTTTTTTTGGCCTAAAAGCTCAAGGCAAATTTTAACCGGCGTGGTTTTCTGATCGTGTTCGGAGACAAGGCACCCATGATCACTATGTTTGGGCGATGATGGTGGAGCGATGTCTCCACCCATTCTTGTCCAGGCGATGGTGATGGTGAGGTGTTTGTGAAAGTGGTGCATCAGTTTCATATTGACGGTGGTGTTGTAGTCTTGAGGTTGTGGCATCGTTGGGTGTTCTCTTCGTGGTGGTGTTTGGTCGGGATGGCAGGGAGGTAAGGCGGCGGGATGGCATGGAGGCACGGTGGTGGGATGTCAACGAGACACATCGACGAAATGGTAGTGAGTCCATGGCGGCTAGCGCATTCACTTTTGTCTCTAACAAGGATGGAAGCTGAGCTTTGTTAACTGTTAATTCCTTTTGGGCCTAAGGTTATATTTCTTAATATATAGTTATATCTCCTGAATTAGGATTTTAAGTACATGTCTTGCCTCATACATCTTGTGGCATGTGAGTCTATTTTCTAAAGTAGTGTAATTTTTTCTAGCGTTCTTTGGAGTAGTACTGAAGGAGATTACCTGCTACCTCTGCGTTCTAAAATGTCTAGCGATAGGTCTATTGTTTATGTACCACTGTGGGTACTACCACTAACTCTTTGTCCGCCTATGTCTTTAACTAGCAGCAGTAGGGTATGTAATGATCTATCTTACGTGTGATGAATATATTTTTTGCCAAAAAAAAAATTTCATTATCCAAACTTCCTAACAAAATTTGTATTAACTTCACAATGAGGCTAAATATTGACGCACAAACTTAACAGTCAGATGGTTGCAAATGCTTGAAGAGCCTGATTTAAGAGAGACTTGCGATGCGAAGAGACTAATCAAACTCAAAAAACTTGTACATGAACATCTAAACTAAAGTTTCAGCTCTTAGTCCATTAGGTGGACTGCTGGAGAAGTGAGAAGCCTATGTAAAATACTTTGACACATTACTTTTAAATTGTTTCGAATGAACGAGTGATTTGTTTCTTTAACACACCTTAGTGTATGTAATGCTTTTTATTGATGTACATCCTAATATGGTAAGGTTTCGTTAATGTAAAAGATAAAAGATAATATTGATGAAAGAGAAGAGAGAGAGATACAAGAGGTGGATAAGCAATCCTAATATACAATTGACGAAAAAACAGAAATACACAAATAGACTAGCACCCTGAGACACCAAAAGATCGCATATTCCCTATAAACAGCATCAAGTGACGCCCGTATTGCAGACGAATATCACACATCTATAGCCCTTCCGCTGTCACCCATCATATGCTTCCAATTTCTTCCCCAACCAAAAAACTCAAGAAGTTTTATCTCAAAGAGTTCTAGCTTTCTTTATTCCCGAAGGCCTAGAAACATGTGCTCAAAAGCTGAAAGCGCCTTTTTGGAATAACCCAGCTAGTTCCAATCTTCCTATATTTGTACTTTTCCTTAGCTGATGAATGTTTGACTATTGTGAAAGGTTGCCGAATGACTTTGCTTAATTATTGGGTTGGGGTATGAAGCAACAGTAAAGCAGTATCAGGATGAAGTAGAAACATCACATCAGCATCCGTATCAACATCAAGATTCATATTGGACAAATTGCTAAACTTACCTCGTAACTTCTTTCTCCTACTACCAGAACCAGAACCAGAACCAGAAGGGGTTACAATAGATGAGGTAGGTTGTAAATACATCCAGTTTGTAACAAAAACTAGGAGACATGAAAGGTTGGACAACTTTTTGGCATTAGTTGTACCTTATTTGAGAGTATTTCAACACCTGATTGAAGATGAGTTTGCACAAAAGACTCATCACTGTTACACCAACTGGGTTTCCATTTATTTTGGTGAGGAGTTCAGTAACTCGATCGCATTTTCGGAGGAGCTGTTTGATGGAATTGTAGGAAATCCGACATAGCAACATCTTAAACACATGGTATCCGAGTATGACATTGTATATTGGCTTTGACGTTCATGTGCAAAATGATGATGTTGGATCGACTTGGAGCTTTATTCTCTTCAGTTCAACACAGGCTATAGGAGGATCACTCTACAGAGAGTTACTAAGCATGGATCAACAGAAGGCTGAAGACGAGTATGAGGCATCTGTAAAAAAATTGGTCAGTACATCAAACTTTGTTAGTCAGAAGAAGATTGAGTCAGGATATGAGCAAATTTTTATTCCTGTACTGAGGATGGACTTTGATGTCTCTAAACTTGAGGATTTGATGACAAATTTGAGTGAATTGGAAGAAAGAGTCAATGAGCAGCTTATGGAATCCAACCTTCTGACAGGAATGGAGAAGAAGCACGTTGATATATTCGGTAGATCGAAGCTTCGCATTTCAAAGTTCTGCATGTACTTACTTGCTAAATAACTTTGGCAACAGAGCATTTGTGATATCCTCCTCAAGCTTTGGAGCTGACCTCCTTCAAGAAGTTTTCATATGAGAAGAAGAGGCAAAGGTTTCTGAAGATGTTACTATCCATAAGAACAAGCTTTTTTTCGAGTAAAGTAGATCAACCGGTGGATGTGAGAGAAGAGTCCAATCACCAATGGATAAGTTTCATTTTTTTTAAAGAGAATGCAGCTGAAAATTTGACAGTCTATGTTGGAGAGGTGATCAATGATTTGTGGTGCATGATCAATTCAAATATCGGGATTCTTGTTCAACCCAATCCAAGACTTTCAGTTGAAGCAAGACAATTGGAAATCAAATTGATCCCATTGTACTCTACTCTACTCTTATGGAAAAAACTGGAGAGATGAAGGCAACACATCAATGCAAATTGGTTTGGCCTAAAGCCATTGGAGTGTTATACACTACTAGTTGGGAAGAGTTGTGCATTATTTTGTTAGGTGAAAATGAGAAAGATGGGGATGGTGAGGAGAAGGATGATAATTATGAGGAGATTCTTGATTGGTTTTATTAGGAGTGGGCGCGATGTGGTGTGGTGCGGTTTGAGGCCGAAACCGTAGTGCACATTGCTTTTTCGGTTGTCCAATTTTACAAAATGCAACTGCTGTTATATAAGGAAGACTGCATTTTCGGTTGAACTGCATCTGCGGTGCAGTTCAACCGCATTATATAGTTTAACCTCTTAGCTTGCAAACTTCCTCTTGGTTGAACGATCTTTATCTTTTTCGGAATAACAGGAAGCAAAGGAAACAATGGAAGAGTTACCAGTGGAGGACTAGGTGAGGCCATGAGGGGATGGTTCAGCAGGTTTTGATGCTAGGCGACGACGAAGGCGTGAAGGAAGGTGAATTCCCTTCAATGAGAGCTTCGATTCTTTCTGATTGCTATGAGAGCTTTTGAAGGAAATATGTTTGAGTCTCTGAAATTGAGAAACAGAAGAAATCTTCATTGGAAGTTTGAAGAAGATAAAAGTTTGCGGCCAGGGGAATGGAGAATAGGTTTGGGTTAGTGGGGTAGCACTACTAGAAGAAATGTTTTAACCGACGAAAATAAAAAAACCACGCCGACGAATTATTTTTTGTCGGCTAATTTAAATTTTCGTCGGCTATGGTCAACTTTAGCCGACGAAATTTTAATTTCATCGGCTAAAGAATTTTTGACATGACCCACCCCGAATTTCACCCTAAATCCGGAGTAAATCGTGCGGGGACCACCTCCAAGGAAAGATTTACCGCAAAATTCGGTACAACCTCCCTTGAAAATGGACAACCCTTCCAATAGAAACCTGCAAACACGTCTAAAGGTTCCAAATCCAACCTTGTAGACTCTTGGAGCCTTCGTGCTCCCCACAAATCACAACATCTCCCAATATAGATTTAACTAAGATCCTATAACAAACAACCACATATTCAGAGCAACTCTATTTGAAAGGAAATAAACTATAAATAAATAGAAAAGAGAGCGGAAGCTATACTATTGACTATGCCTCTTCTCCATGTACGCCCGATCTCAACTATGCAATCCTGCAGACTGGGCATTTTAAAACGAAGGGCCCAGGGGAAGACATTTAATAACGTTAGAGTGAGTGGACAAAAATAATTTAATAACAAAATATTTATGCATTCCCATTTTAATTTCATAGAAAATATACTGCATGCGGCAGCTCAAAAGTGCTCAATTCATAATCTGACAATTTCACGACTAGCACTGGTTAGTCACAAACTCAAATAAAATGGAGCCTCTCTGGCTGAACTATATATAAACATATATTCGTATGTATCTACACTGGTCAGACTCCTTGTATGAATCCTAGAAACAATTTAGAAAAAATAGAAATTCATACAAGGCTACAACGCTGACGTCTAACGCTCACGTTGCGCCATAATGATATTTTTCCTCATTATGACCGAAAAGACGGTGTATATATATATATACGCGCATATCCCCTATATAAATTATTATATTTATATAGGGCTACGACGATTGCGTCTAACGCTCACGTCGCACCATAATGAAATTTTACCTCAGTATGGTAGAAAAGCACGTATAGCTAGCTAGCATTTATTTATATACTATACTCATAAACATCCAAAATACATATCCACCGAAAATCTCATTTTCAGGATCTCTCCAAAGGAGGAAAAATTGCCAAATAGCCGAGAAAATCAATAAGTCTCATCATAAGAAATAAATGATCAATAAAATCATTCATCGCATGCTTTTCAATTAAAAACAAAGGTCCACTCACAACTTTAGGCCTAAGCCTGACGTCGATCCGATGTCTCACCAATTTGAGTCTCCTCACGTCCTGTTCCAAATATATAATTAATTTCCCACTAAAATCCAATATTTATTCAAAATAGGCAAAATAACTGAGAGCCATAAACACGCTCATCATTGCCTAACTTCGATATTCTTAAATCGAAACGACCCAAACTTTAATATCATACTTAACAGTCGTAAATACAACCTTCCTCAAAAATTGATTTAAATCCTACGGTCGGATTTTACATTATTTAACCGCCAAAATACCAAACTTCGGAAATTCACAAACCTATTCAAAAATCATCCGAAAATTCCACAATTCACTTTATTAAACTCCTCTAATTATTACACATTTAAAATTATACAAAACCCCAAAACGGCGGCGGCGGCGGCAGCGGCGGCCGGAGGCTGATTCCGGCGACGTCCAAATTCTACCAAATTTTAACAGAATCTTCCTCTCAACATCCCAAACAACTTTCATAACTATCACTAAGTCCAATTTCAAGCCTAACTAGGTCAATCGAACGAAAACATCCTAAAAGCCCTAGAATTTCAACTTCGAATTTCTCCTTACCAAGCTCAAGAGGGAGTGATCCTTTTGGAGGGGTTGTTGCATGGGAGGAGAGCTACAAAACAAGCCAAAGATCACCGGCTTTGGTGGCCGGAGGAGGGAGTTCCGGCGAAAGGGGCAACCGGCTGCTAGGGGAGTTTCCTCCCCGTTCGGCGGCGCAACCGGCCGGTCACAGTCCAGGCGAGAAGAGGAGGCGGCGGCAGTCCGAACGGGACCGGTGCGGTGGCCTGGCTTGGCCGGACGGCGGCGGACAGGCGGGAAGAAATCCGGCAGCGGGAAAGAGAGAGAGAGAGCGCGGGAGAGAAAGAGAGAGAAGAGAGAGAAAGAGAGAAGAGAAAAGAAAAAGAAAAGATGGGTTTGGGCCTCACATCAACCCGGCCCAACATCATAAAAATACCCAACTTCACCAATTAACACCCCAAAATAAAATATCCTATTAAAAATTACCTTTTACTAGCTAAAATTTACTATTTTTACCGTCGACATATTTTTCTCCAACGAATAACTCTCCGGAATAATCGTCCCCCAAAACCCCTCTAGGGACGAATTAAACTATATCTCAATGTCAGAGACGGTAAAATTCTTATTACAACCAAGCTAGTAAATAAGATAAAATTTTACGGGTCGGGATGTGACAATTTTTTCGACGGCTATAGTGCACAGACTATAGCCGACGACTTTTAAAAATACTTTACCCGACGAATTTTTTCGTCGGCTAAAATCTAAGTAATAATTCGTCGGCTAACCGCATCTTAGCTGACGAATACCCTAATATTTCGTCGGCTAAACCCTAAACCCTAATGGTGATATATTTTTTATACGACTTGTTGCGTCTCATCGATTTGAAACTATTTTCAGTTGAAGGTCCGGCCGAAATACGTAATTTAGACGGTCCAATGACCTTTTCGGTGCGTTTAGGGGTTGACTTACGGGATTGACCGTCCGGATCGAGCCCTTAACCTTGTCGGATCAAGTTGAATTTTTTCCCATACATATATTTTATCAAGATGGTCAGATCTGGCTGTCGGATTTTCGTTTCGCAAGTTTGATCATCACAATCACAACATGCCTACTAATGTTGTATAACTTGTTTACCAAATGTTAAGTAAATGTTCCGTTTTAAAAACAAACTATACGTAGATCCTTCAAACGCAAAAAAGTCGTGAAATAAGATATGACCTGAATGGTGAAATACGTCTACTGTTGAAAAATCACGGTATTCCGGTAAAGGCTCGGTGCCGATAGTTGCGGTCAATGTAATTTTCTCTTATTATTCACTATGCTGCAGATTTGGCGTTCAGTGTCTGATTGACTATTGTGATACCTTTCCGGAAGCGTAACGGCCCTACGAGTCAAACTCATTGCTGTTGCCATGATGTATGGGCCTTTTTGGCCATCTGAGTCCGTTTAGGGCTTCAAAATGCGGTTTTCTTATTTCCGATTACAGTTGACCATTTCGATCGAGCCCTTAACGTTGTCGAATCCAGTTGAATTTTTTATCATAGACATCTTTTGTCATAATGATCATATCTGACTCTCGAATTTTGGTTTGTAAATCTTAGTCATCGAAATCACAACGTGTTTACTATTTACCGTTATTATTCCCTATGGGGAGCCCTATCGTCGGAAGGTAAATGTCCCAAAATTTTTATATGGGCAGTTGCGTCTCATCTACGTGAGAGTTTTTTTGTGTGGAAGGTTTGACCAAACTACGCAATATAGGGGGAGATATGAGCGTTTTCGTGTGATAAGTAACGATGGATTATGGTTGACCGTTTCGATCGAGCCCTTAACGTTGTCGGATCCAGTTGAATTTTTTACCATAGACATCTTTCGTCATAATGATTATATCTGACGCTCGAATTTTGGTTTGTGAATTTTAGTCATCGGAATCACAACGTGTCTACTAATGTTGTATAACTTGTTTAGTAGGTTATACAACTTTGTGAACCAACTCTACATAGGAAGCAAAATTATCAAAAATCTCGTGAAATAAGATGTGTTCATAATGGTGAAATACGGCTATGGTTCAAAAATCATGTAAATCGGGTAACGTCTCGGTGCCGATAGTAGCGGTCAACCTTATTTACCGTTATTATTCCCTACGGGGAGCCCTATCGTCGGAAGGTAAATGTCTCAAAATTTTTATATAGACGGTTGCGTCTCATCTACATGAGAGTTTTTCGTGTGGAAGGTTTGATCAAACTATCTAATATAAAAGGAGATATGAGCGTTTACGCGAATTTATAGACTTTAGCCGACGAGATATTAAAAAAGTCGTCGGCTAAGGTCAAAAATGGACTTTAGCCGACGAAAATATATGAAAAGTCGTCGGCTAAAGTTCAAAATTTTCAAAAAACATTTGGCAGGCAAACCAAATTTGGGGGAAAATTTTCAAAATTTTCAAAGGAGTTTAGCCGACGAAAATAAAGAATTTCGTCGGGTAAAGTTCTTTATATAAGGGTAAGAACTCAGAAAATCAGAAATGCTTTCGCCTGTCGGATTTTCTTCTCGGCCTAGCTCCGCCGTCAAGCCACCGGAGACCGCCACACTTGTCCCAAAAGCTTTGCCGTCGTCTCTACTTCATTGCTGGACAGGTGGTGCATCGAGTGGCGTCGCCGTGAGGGATAAATCGAGCTCCAAAACTCCGCCGGTTCGGATTCGGTGTCGATCGAATTTCTCCTTCCTCAGGTCACCATTTGGTGAGTTCTATATATGGATAAGTTGAGTTTTATTAGTACTACATTCTCCTAGAATTTGGTAGCTCGATTCGGTGTGTGTGAGGAGAATCGAAGATTTGAAGTTTTTAGGGTTTAAAATTGGGAATTTTTATATTTTGGTTCAATTGACCTGTTTAGGCTTAGAATTGGGCTTCGACTTCTTCTAGAAAGTTGTTCGAAATGTTAAGAGGATGATTCTATCAAATTTTGGTGGTGATTGGAGGTGGCCGAAAGTTTCTGCATTTTTTTTTTCAAAAACCAGCAACTTTAGCCGACAATATTTAAATACTATATTCGTCGGCTATATTTTTTTTAATTTTTTTATAAGGTTTAGCCGACGAATTATGGCGTGTTTCGTCGGCTAAACGCCTCTAAAGCCTATAGTTCGTCGGCTATAGTGATTTTTTTAATTTTTTATTACATATTTAGCCGACGAATATATGTTTCGTCGGCTAAGTCTCAGACTAGGCCGACGAAACATTTTAAGATATTCGTCGGCTAAATTTTGGGACAAAAGCCGACGACTTTTTTTCGTCGGCTAATTATGGATTATAGCTGACGAGGACTTTTTTTTTGTCGGCTAAAGTCATCGCCGACGACCCTTTCCCGACGAAACTATAGCCGACGAGCCTTCGTCGGCTAAGATCTTAGCCGACGAATTAAGTTAACAGGTCGACGAAAATTTTCGTCGGCTAAAGTGTTGTATTGGTAGTGTAGGAAAAAAGTATGGGTTAGTGGGCTTATGAATATAATATAAATTGAATATATAGATAATTAAACATATGCGGGTTAATCGGGTCAAAGCGCGCGGTTTAGAACCTCAACCTAAACCCGTTACTAAAACGACGTCGTTTTGCTTTAATTCGGTGACTGCATCACATTATTCGGTGTGGGTCGGGCGGTGACTGCATTTGGGCTCAATATGGCCAGGCCAACAAGATCACCTTACTCTAAATTTATATTGAAATTAAAATTTCCAGATAATGAACGGTCACAGTTTTAATAAAATGTAAAGGGAAAGATTGTACATTGTAGAACACTTTGAAGCAAAAGAACATTAATTTGTATTTCTATCTTTAGATGCATAAGTTTTGGTGAATTTGGAATTTATTAATTCAACATTTGGAAAATAAATTTCCTTAGTTGGAGTGTCAGTCCTTCCAATAAGAAAAGCTAAATTCAGTGAGATGTGAACGGTAACTCAATTAGCAAAACATTATACTTGATGAGAAATATAGACCGGTGAATGTCACTAGACTCTTCTATCTGGTATATGATGGAGGAGGAATTAGAGTATGATTGCAGCAGTAACAACTATTTAAAGAGGCAGAGAAGCAACAAAAAAAAAAGTGCAGGAGAAAGTTCCAAGTGACACCAATAGGAGATTGACTTTGCTTACTTGCTTATACGATAGTGAATAGTAACTAATACTAACATTTAAGCAAAGAAAAGACAGCTAAACTAGAGATACTTGCCGAACTACGTATTTTTATAATGGAAGTTTTTGTTATTGTTGTCACGTGGACGTAGGTAGATTGTCGAACCACGTTATATCTGATGTTCCCTTTCCTCTATTTTTTTACTTCTTTGCATATTTATGATTTTTGTGGTTTAAGTGTTACTTCCATTCTATTTTTTTTTTTCCAACAGTGGTATCAGAGCCCTTAGTTCGTGAAGCACCATGGTTCGACTCAACTAGTCAAATTGGATGACATAAAAGCTAAGAATGGAGGACATTCTCTATTGCAAAGATTTGCATGAGCCGATTAATTGAAAGAGTTGAGGCTAAGTTAGAAGGGACCTCGAACGCTAATTCGATGAATTATGATGAACCGCAAGGCGATTTATCATATTTGAGAATGGATGCACGATAACGTAATCCACCATGTGGGCAACAAAACAGATGTGCATAAGTTGTGGACGAAGTTGAAGTCTTTGTTCCAGAAGAAAACTGCCGGTAAGAAAGCCGAGAATGTTAATAGGAAGAGCTTGTTAATATGAAGTACCGAGAATGCGTGAGGGTTACCGAGCATCTCAATAACTTCCAAAGTATTAGAAATCATGGAAGTTGTTGAGATGACACATAATTTCTAATACTTCGATTCTAGAGAACCCTCATAATTTCCTTACGAAAACCCGAAATACCATTTTATGATATTATTTGAATTTGAATTTGGGAATATTTAACATATGTATCATAAGCATTTTAATTAAAGGTAGACCGAATTCATATTCCTAACATTTAAATTTATAGAAGTCTTGATAGAGTTTGAATGGTTACAAATTTGATACAAACAAACATGACAGACTCCTTCTTGATCTCTCTTCTCTTCTCTCCATTTAGCATGGTAGCATGCAACAACATGAATCGATCCAGAACTTGTTTCTCTATCTTTGCAAGGTCACCCCTGAAGAGGAATGAAAATTTGGCACTTTCCGAACCATGGTTAAGAGGTTCATTTCCTAGCTATTTTCTTCAAGGTAGCGACGTTAAGCAAGTACCGATGATCCTTGCTGCCTAGATTCTCTCTTAGCAGGCCCTTCAAAAGCTGTGCTGTTATAACTGATTTTGAAGTATCTTGGTGTCTTTTTGTCTAGCTTTTCAACAATTCAATATCACTTCGATCCTTGGTTTGCAATAGACCAACTCACAAGGAACCACACAATGCTTCTCCAGGCTAAAATCTAACCCTTAAAGAATGCATCTCTTCCTCATTGGCAGTTTGGCACTGCTAAACAATAGTCGAAAAGAAAAGAAAAGAAAAGAATGCTTCCACACAATGCTTCTCCACACAATACTATTTGGAATTTCAATTCTATAGGGAAAAATTGAAACTAAATTCCTCTAGTCTAATCAATCCTTACTATACAGACAACAAATTAACTTTTGTGATATATATATATATATATATATATATAGATATATATATATATAGATATAGATATATATATATATATATATATGAATTAAATTCAGTTTACCCCATTGTGGTTTAGAGGTGAATTCATGTTAGTCCCTAAACTTTCAATTTCATCAGATTACCCCGAACTCTTGTTTTTTAGTCTGCCGTCTCCTATCACTCATGCTTCGTCCAATTGAGACGTTTAATCCGAACATAGTGTTTGAAATTTGATGACGTGTGATGACATTTTGGGAGTTGAGAAGCTAAATTACCAGTTTAACCAAGTTGGTCGTTTTCCCTCCTCTTTTATTGGAAACGCGATTTGTTGGATTAAACGTCCTAATTGGACAGAGCATGAGTGTTAGGAGACTGCAGACATAAAAACAAGAGCTCGAGGGGTAATCTGATGAAATTGAAAGTTTAAGGACTAACATGAATTCATCTCTAAACCACACCGGACCTAGAGAGGATCTCCTTAAACTCTTAAAGTAAGGATGTTTTTAGTTATAGCATGTATTTTGACAATCAAAGCCACATATTCCCTACTTACTTACTAACATATGAATTCTACAAAAAATTAGCTAAAATAAAAAAACCTTTTAACCATTTGGTAACACAATATTCGTTTTAATTTTATCTAACAATCTGCAATTGTTTACATAAATTTGAATGACCAAATAATTATGAAATTAGTTGAAGTTTTGTAAACATGTTTCTTGCATATAAATCTAGAGGATCAACAATTGAGATCGTTAAATGAAGTCATCTACTAATATAAAATAGTAGAAATTCTCAAATTCTTAAAGTAAGGAGGTCCTCTTTAGATCCTCCCCCTTTATATATATATGATACACGCATTCTATGCTATATTCTTAATGTATTTCGAACCCTATTTAGCTTCGTTATTTCCTTAATAATGCCATTTCTAGTTTGTTTCTGTTCTTTAGGTCAAAAGAGGCAGTTTTACACGGAAGAAGGTTAAAACGCAAGAATTGAGTGAAATCCCAATCAAAGGAGGATTCCTATTGCAGTAAGGAGTCTCATTAAGTCGCAAAATCTGAGGATAAGTCGTTTAGGAAATTTTCCTGTTTTAAAAAGGGAAACTTACCTATTTCATTTTAGGAAACTTTCTTATTTTGATTTAGGAAACTTACTACTTTTGAATCTTTCCTATTCTGACTTTCCTAAAATATTTAGGAAACTTTCTTTTCTAATGAGACAGGGAAACCATTTGAAATCAGAAAACCTAATCCAACTTGGAATAGGAATCTGTGAATGATATAAAAGGGGGAGAACGAATTCTGCAGCAATCAAGGATTTTATATGTGCTAATCAGAGAATTAAGAGAGATACTTTCCTTTAAAGTCGTCATTTGAATTCTGTTATTCCCTACCATATCTATCTGACTTTATTTCCCTTGCAGGAACCCTAATTATGCACCAGGAAAGGAAGGAAAATCATAGATTTTCGTTAGAGGCCTGATTGATAGCAGAAGAGGGAAAGCTCTTAATTGCTAGGATTTCTTTTGGAGAACAAAGAGTGTACCTGGTCCGTATTCAAGCCAAATGCAATGAATTACTGCACAAGACATTCCAGAGAATTCTGGGAAGGTCTAACTCAGAATTTAAAGCAATAATTCTGTGCCGTTGGATCACAAATCAATCAAGGGCTAGGAGGACAGCTAGGGTTCGGCCAAGGCACTATATAAAGGAGCAGAGAACAACGTTTTCATCATCACTTCTCACGCACAAACTTCTGCCCTAATTTCGCAATAGCCTTCTCTTCAGTATTTTCGTTTCAAGATAGTAGAGCCCTCCATCCATTGAAGCTTGCTCTACCTTGGTGCTCTTCAGAAAGTCAATTGGAGAATAAAAAGTGTGACAATGCCTCAATCGATTCCTCTCTGTTCTGTAGTATTTTCTTTTGTTAGATTTTTAGAACTTCTGCGTTTTGGATTGAGATTGATGTTGAGAATATGGTTATATTAATTTTCAGAATTATAAAGTTATGTTCTTAAGTTGTTTATGAGATCTGCATAATTTATCTTCGTGTCATTCTTGTTATTGAAAACTTATGATCTGGTTATTTAAATTACTAACTTCTGCAGGGTTGGTATTGTCATTGGTCCGTGTTAAACCGCTGAGGCAAACACAGATTAACTAAGTGGCGAAAGCTTCGATTCATGGGAATGAGTCGGGTCTTGATCATAAGTTGCATGTAGACTGGTTTAAGCGCTGAGATAAACCTGTTTACATGTTCGAATTCTTCTTTGATCTTAATGATTCATGTTATATGTTGTATGGTTGCGCTGAGTATTAACATGACATATTGCATGGAATTTTCTGTGTTAAACCGCTGAGGCAAACATAGGATGCATAAGAAGATTATTATAGGTTACATGACCGCTGAGGCGTGTAATTCTGAATTCGTTTCATAATACTTGATTGGCATGATTTTGAAGTTGTGTAGATTGAAACAACCTGTTTACATGATTTTTATATGTTTGTGTGTGTTTGAAGTCGATCACTTGTATATATTAGTTTAGCTTTTATTTTCTGTTTTAGTAGGAACATAGAACAAACCTTCAAAATCCCCCCCCCCCCCCCGAAATCATGTAAAGGTAATTGCTATTTATATTTTGTAAATAACTCTTAATTTAGTCTAATCTGTTTAGTTTTGTAAACGCAGGAGCACCCTAAAGTCCCCGGATTGATCGAACCTTATTTACCAATACTACAATTGTCAAAACAGGGTTCATAATTGTCGCACGCCCGAAACGAGCGCGTCAATTTTGGCGCCGTTGCCGGGGACGAGCACGTCAATATATACAGAGCTTCTCAGCTGCGGACGTCCGCATTAATTCTTACGGTGCGGATTTTCACTTTACAGTAACTTGTATTTAGATACTAATGTATAGATTATCTCTGTAAAATTTCAGTCAGTTTGGTTATCGATCAATAAAACACTCAAAACTACGTTTTTCTGTTATAAACATGAACAGTTCAAGTTCGACAGAATTATATTCATCTATTGGTTTAATCGAGTTTGAGTGCCTTAATGATAACCAAATTGGCTGAAATTTTGCAGAGATGATCTATACATTAGTATCTAAAGACTTGACGGTGGAGATGTGAAAATTCGATTGAAAAGTGAGTGTAAAGTGGAAATCCGCACCGTAAGAATAAATGCAGATGTCCGCACCTGAGAAAAAAAAAAATATATATATATATATAGAGTCCGAATCTAAAGAGGATCTCCTTAAACTCTTAAAGTAAGGATGTTTTTAGCATGTATTTTGACAATCGAAGCCACTCATTCTCTAGTTACTTACTGTGAGACCCCGTAAAATAGCTATATGAAATGAAGTCCTTATAAACTTTAGTAGACGATTTTTATTTCGGACATACTAATGTTGCTAGAGTATTGTATTGTACTTAAAAATTTTGAGTTTGATATTGGGTCTTACGGATAAGACTTGAAACAGCCCGATCTAGATTGGGTCACAAATTTAATAATAGTTAAACTGTGGAACTTGGTCTAGAACTCGACCGAATCTTTTCGTCTGCTCTCCTCGTATAGAACTTTGTCTCTTCCGCTTTCTCTAATCCTTTCTTCGTCTCTGTTTGTTTCTGTGCTGGATGGCTACAGTCCTACATCCTTAATTAACCATCATCAAAACGTCAAGGCTGCCAATTAACATTGATGCCAACCTTCAGCTCGAGGCTATGGCATCGACAGAAACTAGAGTGGATTTAGGAAGAAGCCAGGGAACTGAAAACAGAGGTAAGGTTATATCACCAAATTTGAATTGGGTTTATACAAGAAGTTATGGTAGCGGTGTTGATCGGCGATTTTGTGGACTGAAACAGAAGAGAAGATGCCCCGCATAATTACAATTGCGAGGATGAAGAAACCTGTAATCGATGGTTTGATAAGGTATGAAAGAAACCCAAGTTTTATTGATTGTGTTGTTGAGTGCAGAATCACTCTATAATAAACTCATGGATTATAGTGGCATGATCTTGGCCACGAGCTAAAGGCATGGTTGATGTTGTACAATTTTCTTTTGGATATAAGTGAGATGTAGATGTTTAGACCAGCCATGTATATACATACATATGTATGTATTTTCTCATTTGAAGGAATGAGTCTGACTTGGGTTTTAAAATATGGTCTGGGTGCTAATAACTAGAACTTAATCGGATGACGGATTCATTGGATGGATAGAGGAGCAATATATGGATTTTTCAGAATAGCTTGAAATAGGAAGATGGAGAGTTTTGGACGACGGAGGAACAGAGGAAACCGATATTGGGTAAGATTCTTCCCCTTGAGTTTGTTTTCGTACTTTAAATTTTGGTAGTGAATATCGGTGTTCATTTTGGTGGAAACAGAAGAGGGACTGTTGCTTGTGGTCAATACCGCAGCAAGAAGAAATGAATTTGCAATTTAAGAATCTACAAGGTACGCATATTACTTTGGCTATTATATTTGATGGGTTTAATTATACTTGTAGAATTATATATAGGTCAAAGCATTGATGAGCTGCTACATATAAGTATGCCGCATAAGTTATAGATTGGTTTAATTGAAAGGTGTAATTGATATATCATTGGAATCTGGAAATTGTTGATATTCGGTGTGTTTAAGGGCATATTGGTATGATGGTTTACATCATGATATGAATAGAAAGCTAATAAAACATAAGGGTGTTGGACATGTATGAAATATTGATAACTATGAGTTTCTTTGAGTGAACACTGTTGCTATATACTTCCAACGTGTTTACTGAAACAGTATTCATGGAAGTGGTGAATCAAATTACATGGTAAATATGAATGTTCAAAGCAATTGGATAAGGATCAGACTGAGGTCAGATGCTCATTTGAGCAAGAGACAGAGATTGGTTAATTTATAAGCAATGCTTGCTGAGTATAAGTTGAGTTGGTCTCGGTCTTTATAGCTAGCTATATATATATGGCTATCACCTTGATGATCAGTATGAGATACAGAACATGTGATCTTGTCAAGTTTTTGAAAAGAGTTCCTAATTGATGTTTAAGGAACTAATATTTGAAATGTCGGACAGAGCTCCGGTTCTCGAGATTTCGAGTATGGTGGTGTTTGCCAAGTGTTGTGGAGTAAAGGTTCACACTCCAGGAATACCAGGTAGGGGATTCTAGACTCTTCTTGGCTAGTGGTTTTTCGTATATTATATATGAAAAATGATCGCATGGCTGTGATTGATTTATTATGAAGATTTGATATTTTTATTGCCATGCTTGTTTTCAATGTTTTCGATATTGTGTGATGACTTGAGAGTGAGCGGGGCATAGTGATTTCCTTGGGTTTCGATCCCTTAAACCTCCGGAGGGGCTGTACGGACTGGAGGACGTCTGACATCCTTTGAGGTGTGGCGTCGCTCCTAGGCGGTATGGTGTAAATGGACACTCTCGCTAGACCTTGCCGGTATAGATGATATTAATTGTGGTAAGGTTGTAGTTGGCATAAGAGGACCGGTCATCCGGTTTGTGTATTCTGGGCCCGCAGATAGTTTTCTAAATGGAACTTACTTTATGATTTGATCATCATTTATATTTATATTTGTTTTCACACATTGGCCAATAAATTAAATAGTTTTCAAACCTAGTTGGTTGAGTCTTATTGAGCAGCGAGGACGAAAGCTCACCCCTACAACAGTTTTGGATGCAGGTTCTGTGCACAAGAACGGGATTGAGCTGGGTGTGCATATTTGGTTAAAGTTAAATGTCTTTTTCGAACTTGTTATCGTACGTAAGGTTTCCATTTTGTATTCTGATTACTCTGATACATATCCTTGTGTTTTATTTGGAAACCTTGTCGAAGTTGTTTGTTTTGTTGTATGCTTTATAACTTGATTCAAAGGAAGTAAATCTGTTTTATTATAATATTTTACACCTCAAATAAGTTAACACTTCCGACTTTTACTTTTGTTTCCAATTTAAGAAAGTTTTAGTTAGTTTAATTAAAATGCATTGCGGGTTTTTAGGGCTTGAGTGATGGGCCCTAGCTTAGGTTTTAAGAGAACGCGGCACTGTAATGTGCTCGATTTGATGAGGTGCAAATCGGAGCATTACACTTACCCACATATGTATCCTACAAAAAATTAGCCAAAATGAAAAAGGTTTAACCATTTGATCAGCATAATATTCGTTTTAATTTTATCTAACGGTCTATAATTGTTTACGTTAATTTGAATGACCAAATGATTATGAAATTAGTTTAAATTTTGTAGTCATGTTTCCTACATATGAATCTGGAGGATCAACGGTTAAGATCGTTAAAAGAAGTCATTTACTAGAAATTCTCAAATTCTTAAAGTAAGGAGGTCCTCTTTGATCCTCCATATATATATATATATATATATATATATGTCCGGATCTAAAGAGGACTTCCTTAAACTCTTAAAATAAGGATGATTTTTGTTCTAGCATGTATTTTGACAATCAAAGTCACTCATTCCCTAGTTACTTACTCACATATGAAGCATACAAAAAATTAGCCAAAATGAAAAATGTTTGGCCATTTGATTAACATAATATTCGTTTTAATTTTATCTAACGACCTACAATTGTTTACATCAATTTGAATGACCAAATAGAATTAGTTGAAACTTTGTAGACATGTTTCTTGCTAGATTATATTTCTTGAGTTTTTAAATTTTTAATTCGTTTTACATGGATTAGTAGCTTACTTTTTAAGCTACGCTCTTGACTTTACAGAAAATGAGACGACAAGAAGTAGCAATTTAAATTGCAACTTTCTGAGCCTGTACATCTCATATCTCATATCCAGACATATTAGATATGACTCATATGAGAGATGATGAACTTGTAGAGTATATTGAAGCTTAGCTTGATATATAGAGGATCTAAAGAGGACCTCCTAACTTTAAGCATTTGAGGATTTCTACTATTTTATATTAGTAAATGACTTCTTTTAACGATCTCAACCGTTGATCCTCTAGATTCATATATACCAATTCATGTCTTGCTTGTCGTCTCATTTTCTGTAAAGTCAAGAACGTAGCTTAAGAAGTAAGGTACTAATCCATGTAAAATGAATCAAAAATTTAAAAACTCAAGAAATATAATCTAGCAGCACCAACAATACCAATTCATGTCTTGGTTGAGGCTGAGGCTTCCACCAGCCAGAAAGGCTTGGATGGAACTACTAGGGCTGGAACCAGTATAATAACCGACATTTTTGTACAATACCGCAAACTGTACCAACTATTGCCAATAGACAAATTTCAATACCAATATCGACCATAAAAAGTCAGTATACCAAAACTTCGGTAACCGAACTTTTGATCGGTGATGGTATAGTTGGACCTAGAACCGAACCTTTTTAGGCAACTGAATCTGCAACATTTTTTAATGAAAAAAACAGGCCCAGACAACAACAGAAAAAGTGCAAAAAGCTGTGTTTCAGACACTACAAAAAGCCAGAAACCAAACATTTTGTTGTGTTTCAGACTTTCAGTTTCACTTCCACATGTTAAATTCCAACCCAAGTAACAAAATTAAAAATCCACAAACTCAGTCTCAGACTCAGTGTCTCACAAGTCACAAGCAACAAAGTTACAAATTACAAACCATCAAAGCCACAAAATCCAAATAGAAGTGCCAAAATCCAGTCACATTAACCTGCATAAGTGCATAAAAACACACCCTAACTCTCGAAGCGCCTAATTGTAGCTGCACATTCTAATAGAAATTAAAGTCTGACAAACTTTAAACTGAAATAGTAAAAACTGAATCAATGAAATCCTAACTCCCTAAGTGCCTAATTGCAGCTGCACATTCTAATAGAAATTAAAGTCTGACAAACTTTAAACTGAAATAGTAAAAACTGAATCAAGAAAGAGTTTAAAGTCTTAACAAACAAAAAACCAAAACAGTGATAAAAAATTCAGAAACCCTGGATTCCAAACACATTGGTCTGCTACATTGTTGCTACAAATTGGTTTGCCCATAGCTTCCAGTAAGCTCCATTGGGGTTTCTCCTGGGTCTAATCCTTGATTGAATTTGTTTTCTGCAACAAAAATAAAATCATATGGTTAAAAAATAAGGTATGACTTGTCATAGCAAATTCACAAAGTTTTCTAATAATGACCTCTCTCAATCTCCTCCAACTCATTGTAAAGGGCAAGATCATCTTCAGTTGGATCCTTGTATAGGTTAGGTGGATCAGATTTTAACCAATCACTTGTGCATACCAAGGCCTCCACCATTTTTGGTGTCAATGTAAACGAACTAATAGAGAGAAGAATACTTTGATAAACGTTAGGCTTAAACACTAGCCTGACAATGTGTTGTATTTATACAGATCAGTTGTTTAATAAATATCTCATGTACTTGAGATGACAACAAATACAAACAAAATTCTATCGGTTATGAATCTATGATACATGAGATATACACAGCATATCTAGAGATTAGAGAATCTAGGGAACTAGTTGTTCCTATCTGAACTAGGATCATCATTATCTCTCTGATTCTGTTAGGTTTGGCTTATCAAACCCGCAAGCTGAGTGGTCTGGGAAGAACAGGAAGCTTGGAGACCAAAAAATGAAAACGAGAGGCAGAAAAACTTTTAGTAAAGATGTTAGCAACTTGATCTACAGTAGGAACAAAAAGGACTTGCAACTCTTTATTCATAACCTTTTCTCTGACATAATGATAATCAACTTCTACATGCTTTGTCCTGGCATGGAAAACTGGATTTGATGTAATGCCAATAGCTGATAAGTTATCACACCAAATTTTGGGACACTGTAAGAATAGACTAAGATCACAAAACATGGACCTTAACCAAGAAATTTCTGCAGCAGTAAATGCAAGTTTCCTATTCTCCGCTTCGGCACTCGAGCGGGACATAATATGATGAGTCTTGGAGCTCCATGAAATGAGGTTCGAGCCAAGATACACACAATAGCCGTAGTAGATTGATGATTATCAGAATCTCCAACATAGTCGGCATCAGAGTAGGCACTTATAAACAAAGAACCAGGCTGATATTTAAGGCCCTGATTGATGAGAACGTAGGATGCGTTTAACAGCAATCCAGTGGATATTGGTTGGAGAATGCATGAATTTACAAACCTGATTAACAGAGTAGATATATCCGGCCTTGTGAGTGTGAGTTACTGGAGAGCTCCAACCACGCTTCGATACTCAGTAGGATCAATGAGTGGTGTTCCAGAGTGAAGGCTTAATTTCTGACCAGTTGTAGATGGAGTTGCACAAAGATTAGCATCAAGCATCTTTGTTCGAGTAAGTAATCCACAATATAGAGAGAAGAGTCAAGTAGAGAGAAGAGTCATCATAAGTAGCTTCGACACCAAGGAAGTAGTGTATGCGACCAAGATCTTTCATGGAGAGCATTTTACCTAACTCAGATATAAGTTGAGATAAGTGGCTGCTGCTGTTGCCTGTGATCAATATGTCATCCACATAAATGAGCAAAATAAGAAAAATGCCATTTTGTGCATATGTGAACATAGAATAGTCGGAGAGAGACTCCTAGAACCCCAAACTTTTCAAGTATTCAGCAAAACATTGAAACCAAGCCCTCGGTGCCTGTTTGAGGCCATAGAGGGAGCGTTTTAATCTGCAAACATGATTGGGAAAGTTCTGGTCAGTAAAACCAGTAGGTTGTTTCATGTAAACTTCTTCTGTCAAGTGTCCATGCATAAATGCATTGTGCACATCAAGTTGGTGAACATGCCAACCATTGGTAACAGCAAGAGCAAGAATTAATCGGATGGTTGAGTGCTTCACTACTGGACTGAAAGTTTTAGAGAAATCGATGCCCTCTTGTTGATGAAAGCCATTAGCAACCAGTCGAGCCTTATAGCGTTCAATACTGCCATATGTTTTCCTTTTGAGTTTGAATATCCACTAGTTTGGCAAAACGTTCATGGATGGTGTAGATGGAACCAAGTCCCAAGTTTCATTCTTTTGTAAAGCACGAAATTCTTCTTCCATTGCTAAGCGCCAGTTTGCATCTTTGGTAGCTTTACTGTAACACGTAGGTTCTGTAACAACATCATTGATGAGAGAACATCCATTGCATATTTAGGATTAGGTTTAATGATCCCATCTTTCAGTCAAGTTTGCATGGAGTGAGAGTTAGCAGAGGGACGTACCTGACTTGAGTCATTCACATTATCCAAAGTAGTATTAAGAGAAGATGTTGAGTCGTTGTAGAGAGTGGCTGTGACTGAGTTTGGGCAGAGTGAGGTGACTTTGGTGGGGAAGATCAATAGGTGAGGAAGTATTAAGAGTAGGTGTGTGCGTTTTATAAGAGGGAGGATGTGTGTGTTGTGAGTTTTGTGATGAAGTTAGTTGTAGTGGATTGGAAATCATATCCTGAACAAAAAAGAAATATAGTGATGGGGAGGAAGAAGACATACCTATTGGGGAAGTGAGAACGGCCTTACTGAAAGAAAAACAAGTTTCATCAAAAATACATGTCGAGAGAGATAAACCCTTTGTGTTTCCAAATCAAGACATCAATAACCTAGATGATTAAGGGAATAACCTAAGAAAACACATTGTTTGGACTGGGGTTGAAGTTTAGAGTTGGTATATGGATGAAGATATGAGTAACACGCACACCCAAAGGTTCGAAGAAATGAGTAGTTAGGTTCTTTTTGGTAGAGAGATGAGTAGGGAGTTTGATTATGCAGAATGAGTGAGGGAGTCTGTTGATAATGTAGACAGTTGCATTGCATGCTTCAACCCAGTATGAGGGTGGCATGTGAGCATGAACAAGAAGGGTTAGGGCGGTATCCACAATATGCCTGTGTTTTCTTTCGGCGAGGCCGTTTTGCTCAACATCTTTTGGACATGAGAAGCGACGGTGAATTCCATGTAGAATTATCTCGAAAGGCATGAGAGGTATATTCTCCTCCTTCATCACTCTGAAATTGTTTGATCGAAGATGAGAACTGTTTTTCAACATAAGTATGAAATTTTATAAAGATTTGGAAAACCTCACTTTTGTGTTTCATGGGAAAAATCCAAGAGTAATCATCCACAAACAACACATAATAATGAAATCCTTGAATAGATAGAGTAGAGTAAGACCAAACATCAGAATGAATTAAATCCAAAGGTTTACTGGAAATAGAATCAGAGAGTATAAAAGGTAACTTAGTACTTTTTCCTAAGGGACATGACTGACAGAAAGCAATAGAACTACTACAGGCCAGTGGCACAGCTTTATTTGATAAATCTTAGACAAAGTACGAAAGGCAGTATGCCCTAATCTAGCATGCCAAATTTGGGCAGAGACCCTTGCTCTTACAAACGCAAAATGCTTCTGATCAGACCAGCTTGTTGAAGAGAACGTAGAGGATAAAGGCCATTCTCACTTGGTCCTCTAAAGAGGATCCTCCCCGTCTGGATATGTCCTTAATGATAAAATTATCAGGATATATTAGTAGAGAGCAATTGTTATCTGATGTAAAACGATAGATAAAGAGTAGGTTTGTAGATGTACGTAGAAGGACAATGTAAAATATCATGTAATCTGAATGTGTGATTAAGAGTTGAAAGTGTAGTTGAACTAGTGTGTGAAATAGAAAGGGGAGTTTCGTTACCTATGCCTCCAACACGATCATTCCCTTGATACTCTTTTGGATTCTGCAAATTTCCCAAGTCAAAGGTGATATGAGAGTTTGCACCACTGTCGAGCAGCCAAGTTGGAGGAGCTGGAGTAGACACAGAAGCTGCCATAGCACTAAGGTTCCTAAGGGCACCCTTCCTTGAAAAGACAGGTTCAGACGATTGTAGCAGTCTAGGGCAGTATGACCACTCTTGTTGGAAATTTGACATGTAGGATGAGCTTGATTGTTGAACAAAGAACTTGAGGATGGATGAGATCCAAGGACAGAAGCACCTCGCCCTCTAGTGGGAGGAAAACCTTAACCCAAGTTGGAAGTAGGGTTTATAGCAGTGTAGTGATTTGGAGGACCGTGACCACGCCCTCGACCTCCTCGAGGACTGATTTGTGCAGCATGAAATGCAGTGGTTAAGGAAGAGACATCCAGGGCAGCTTGCTGCTGATCTTTGATGTGCCTCTCAGCTGAAAGAATGAGGGCTTCCAGAGACTCATATGTGAAGGGAATGTCTCTTGCTTGAGCAGAGCTTACTGTATTCTCATAGAGTGGTCCAACATTGTTCATGATGATGGATACGAGATCATTGTCACTTATGGGGCTTCCTGCAAGTGCCAAGTTATCGGCGATAGAATTAATCTTATCAAGAAAGTCAGAGATGGACATGTTACCCTTCATGGTTCTGAGTAGCAGCTCTCCGCGGAGATGGACATGTTACCCTTCATGGTTCTGAGTAGCTCTCCGCGGAGTTGTAGGATGCAGTTCTGGGATTGAGAGGCAAAACGTTTTGCCAAAGAACTCTATGTATAGAAGGAGTTAGTGGACTGAGCGACTGTAGCCAAGACTGGAGGCGTCAAAGAGTTGTGATCCACCCAAGGACCATCTGATCATTAGCTATCCATTGTTGATACGCAGGATTGACATCATCTGTCAATTTCCCTTCAGCATCTGTTTTGAAACAGGGAGGGCAGCCTAGGGTTCCATCAACGTACCCCATCAAATTTCGACTCTTCAGGAGAGGCTGTATTTGTGCTAGCCACAGGGGGTAATTGGTTATGTCTAGCTTGATAGAGAGGAAGTTGGACATAGTAGGGCTAGAGTTTTCAGGAATCATTCGGTGGTTTAAGGTGTGGGGATGAGTTCATTGTTGTTTGTACCATTGGTGATAGTGAGAGGAGTTTTAGGTTTGGGAAGAGGAGGTTCAGGTTTGGGAAGAGGAGTTTCAGGTTTGGGAAGAGGAGTTTCAAAAGGAGAGGCCATTGTTAGGAAGCGAGAAAAAATTGTCGTTTAGACTATGGCTCTCGATACCATAAACGAACTAACAGAGAGAAGAATACTTTGGTAAACGTTAAGGCTTAAACACTAGCCTGACAATGTGTTGTATTTATACATATCTGTTGTTTACAAGATAAACATCTCATGTACTTGAGATAACAACAAATACAAACAGAACTCTATTGATTATGATACATGGGATATACACAGCATATCTAGAGATTAGAGAATCTAGGGAACTAGCTGTTCCTATCTGAACTAGGATCATCATTATCTCTTAATTCTCTTAGGTTTGGCTTATCACAATGATGCTCTAAAGGATCGACAGCTCTTGATCCTAAACTAAAAGCATTTTTAGACACCATTGTTGAGCAAAAAATAACAATATATCCTTGGATAGCTTTAATAGCACTAGATACATAGCCTCACTGCCTTTCCACCACTTGGCAAGGTCAAAACCCTTGGAGAAGAGGCTGACATACCTTTCGGATAAGTACTGATCCACTTCATTTCTTATGCATAGAGATTGTTCAGCCACTCTCTCCCTTGCTATTTCCCTGCTAACCTCATCGAGGCCATCCAAATTATCTGCTTCCATTTCTAAACCATTACCAGAAGTCTGCTGATACACATCGTTTGTGTCTTCACCTCTATATTCTTCATACATCTTCATCAATATCTTCTTCAAGTCACTTTATATCGTTTCAATTACCGCTAACTTGCTTTAACTTTTCTCATTGCCAATTTAGCCCACTACAACTTGTATCTTGGGTCCAAAACATTAGCTATCATGATCATGTACCTTGTTCACAACCTCAAAACTGCCCCAATACTTGTCAAATTTAGCCTTCATAGAAGCAACAACCCTCTTCAAAACCTCATCAGAAGACTCACAAGCCTTGTCAATCTTAGTCTGCAATGTAATCATCTCGACAAATAAGATGTTTGTAGTCACTGTTTTCCACACACTTAGCCTCATAGTAGATTCATAAAATTTCTTCAAAAAAACATAGAAGGCTTATGCATTCCTCTAGGCTTCAAAATATGGTGGTCCAATCTTGTCCTCAAAATAACTTTTAAAAGAAACATCTTCTTCTACCATCCTGTTAAACACAGCTTCGTGCTTCAGAGCAGCTTGCAGCATAAGAAAAGTGTTATTTCATCTTGTTATTACATCTAATGGAACATTAACATTAGCTCTGCATTGCTCCAACACAGTAAAATCCCTAAACTTGTCAGACCTTTAAGATGAACACCTAACATACTTTGCACAATTCTATATCGTTGCAATCCCATCGTCCAACACCTTCAAACCATCCTTAACTATTAAGTTAATAATATGACAAACACATCGTAAATGCAAATACTCCTCATCAAACATCAAAGTCTTGTAGCCCCTCAACCTTCTCTTCATGTATTGCCCTGCCACATCATTAGCAGATGCATTGTCCACAGTGATGGTAAAGACTTTTGAGATCTCCCATTGCCTCAAACATTGCTCCATAGCACTACCAATATCCTCACCTTTATGACTGACAATTGGACAAAAATTTATGATTCTTTTGTGCAATTTCCAGTCATTGTCTATAAAATGAGCTATAACAACAAGCTAGTTGATGTTTTGTATCGATGTCCAAGTGTCCATGGTGATCTATATTCTTGTGTTTGATGCCTTCAAGCCACTCAACAAAAGCGTCTCATGATTGAACTTATCTAACACACCCTTGGCAAACAACTTTCTATTTAATATCGGCCACTCTGGTTCTAATTCATGCACAAATTCCCTAAAACCCTCCTTCTCCACAAACCTAAAGGGTTGTTCATCCTTAATAATCATCGCTATGCACTTATCATCACACATCTTTCGGTTATACTTATGATATGTTCTTGCTCCAGTCACATTATCTACGCACAACTTGAACTGTTTGGGATCAGAATCAGCTTCTTTCTTAGGATGCAACGGATATTCCACACATTTATTGTCACATCCCGACTCTTAAATTTTTACTTTATTACTAGCTTGGTTTTAATAAGAATTTTACCGTCTCCGTCAATGAGTTTATAGTTTATTTGGTCCTTAGTGGGGTTTTGAGGGATGATTATTTCGGAAGAATTATTCATAGGAGAAAATGTGATGACGGTAAAAATAGTAATTTTAGCTAGTAAAAGGTGATTTTTATTAGGGTATTATTATTGGGGTGTTAATTTTTGGAGTTGGGTTTCTGTTTTTGGTGTGGGACCGGGTTGGAAGAGAGGCCCATTTTTCTTCCTTCTCTTTTTCTCCTCTTTCTCTTCTCTCTCCTCTTCCCCGAGCTTCTCTCTTCCCGCCATACTTCCGTCGCTAGCTCGCCGTCGTCCGGCCACCGTTCACCGCCGTACCGGTCCCGATCGGTCGGCCTCCGACCCAGCTCCCTTTCTAGACCGGTGGCAGCCTCCCTAGCGCCGTTGTGAAGGAGAAGTCGCGCCTGGAAGCTCCGGCTACCCGTAGCTCTCCGTCGCCAGAACTTCCTCTTCCGGCCGTCATAGCCAGAGCTGCTTGGCTTAAAAGGAAGCCCTCCTCCCATGCAGCAATCCCTCCAAGGTCTCACCCTCGAGCTAGGTAAGGAGAAATATGGAGTTGAAATTCTAGGGCTCATTTGATGTTTTAGTTCAATTGACCTAGTTAGGCTTGGAATTGGGTGTTGTGCTAGTTAAGGAAGTTGTGAGTGAGTTGAGAGGAAGTTGCTATCAAAATTTGGTAGGCATTATAGGTTGCCGGAGTCGGCCTCTGGCCGCCGCTGTTTAGGGGGTTTTCATGGTTTAGATTGGTTATCTTAAGGGGAGTTTATGGTATGAAGTTTAGAATTTTTGGAAGTGTTTTGAATAGGTTTGAGAATTTTTAAAGTTTGGTAATTTTGGCGGATTAATGGGGTAGAATCTGACCGTTGGATTTCCTTTTTATTGTTTTATAATGTTGAAATAAATGAAATGAGGCTGTGGTTGGAGTTTGGCGTGAATCTGATAAGTTTAACCCTAGAAAGGGTAGTGGATTAGGCAAAAGAGTTTTGGGTTATATATTTAAGTAATTTTTTTTTCCTGAAATCGAAGTTTGGTCCTAAGCATGGTTTTTGTGCCAGGATTTGAGGAGACCTCATTTATGTGACGAATTGGATTTCGTCGGGCTTATGCCTAAAGTTGTGAGTGGACGTTTGTTTTAAATATTATGCATGCATTGAATTATTGTGGAACAGTTGTTTTTATTGGAGCATGTGATGTCATTTTAATTTGGCGATCTTTCTTGATTTTCGGTGGAGTCATTTGGTTATTGTTCTTTTATAATTGATAATTTTCATTATTTTAGAGAGTTACCGAAAATGAGATTTTCGGTGGATATGTATATGGTGATTATGAGGATTGTATATATAAATAAATGCTAGCTAGCTATACGTGTTTTTTCCGTCATAATGAGGTAAAATTCCATTATGGCGTGACGTGAGCGTTAGACGCGAGCGTAGTAGTCCTATATGAAAACTATTTTCTTATATTTTCATCTAGGTTTTCATATAGGGGGTTTGCACGTGTATACACCCTTCTTTTCCGCATAATGAGGTAAAATTTCATTATGGCGTGACGTGAGCGTTAGACGCAAGCGTAGTAGCCTTGTATGAATTTCTATCTTTCTTATATTTCTTCATAAGAAATCATACAAGAAGTATGACGAGTGTATACATACATACATATATTATTTTAGCCTGAGAGGCTCTATTTTATAAGTCTTGGAGACTAGCTGAAGCTAGTCGTGTATTTGCCAGTTTATGAGTTGAGAGCTTTTGAGCTGTCGCATGCAACATAATTTCTATGGAAATTAAAAATGGGAATGCATAAATATTTTTAATAAATTCATTTTTGTCCACTCACTCTAACGTTTTTCAAATTGTGTTCTCCTGGGCCCTTCGTTTTAAAAATGCCCAGTTTGCAGGTTAGCTTAGTTGAGGTCGAGTGTATATGGAGAAGAGGCATAGTCAATAGTATAGCTTCTGCTCATTTCTATTTTTTTCTAGTTCATTTATCCTCTAATAGAGTTGCTCTGAACCTGTGATTGTTGGTTTGAGATTTTTCTTACTAAAATTAGTAATTAAATTGGGAGATGTTGTGATTTGGGGAGCACAAAGGCTCCAGGAGTAGACGGTTATTGATGGATTCTTTTGAAGTGCTTGCAGGTGTTCTATTTAGGAAGGGTTGTCCATTTTCAAGGGAGGTTATGCTGAATTTTTGAAAAATTTTCCTTGGAAATGGTCTCCGCAAGATTTACTTCGGGTTTCAAGGTGAAATTCGGGGTGGGTCCTGACATTTATTGTTTACATGAGACCACATTGAACTTGTCTCATTCCTCTTAACTGCACACAACACTTCCTCACCATAAATGTTGCAGCTGCTCCACTCCGGATCGATTTCCTCTGAGTTTGGGAACTTACATCTAGTAAAGTATGGCCAAAGATGACTTTTGTTGGCTGGTTCTTTTCTTTTCTTCCCACTAGAAGATTGAGGTTGTGAGCTTTATGTTGTGTGGCCGAGGTTCAGGTTGAGATGGAGGTTGCGGTTGCGGTTGCGGTTGAGGTTCAGCAAAAGGTTAAGGACGTTGAGGTTCAGGGGGGGGTCTAATGGGGATGTGTGTAAGGATGCAGTTCCCTCTGCATTTGCGGTTGATTGAATAGATGGAGAAGAGCTACTAGTTTGACTAGTCTGAATTTGGGACATTGATGTATCCACTACGAACAAATAAAAAAAAAAAGGATTCTACATTTCAACTCATAAGAACACAATAAAAAAAAGAAGAAGGATTCAACTCACAACTTCACAAGAACAACAATCAACAACTAAAAACGAAACGTCGAAATTAAAGAATGGGACTCAGACCTTGTCTAGCTTGCGCCCCAAGCCCTTGCCTAGCTTGTGCGCCCCTACCACCTGCGCCTCTATCAATTGCGCTGCTGCTCATTCTTACCCTTTGGCGACCCATCTGTTTCGATTCAGATAGATGCGATGAGGGATTGAGGGATACAATGAGGAACAAATCAAAGAAATGAGAGGCTAAGAATTGGGATTGGGAATCAGAGAGCATTGCATTTCGATTTGGGAATTGGGATTTAGGGTTCGGGTGAGAGACTAAGATTGAGAAATGGGAGAGATTGAATCGAGAGTGACTGAATGAGAGTTAAGACTTGAAAGTGTATTAGGGTTTAGATTTAACGGTTAAGATTCATTCTTAATTTCTTATTGAAATCAACGGCTAAGATTAGATGATTTTATTTTATTTTTAATATTATAAAACTCGGTACTGTACGGTATACCGTATGTACATAAAATCTTAAACCGCTACCGTACCACGTACGACGTACAATACAGTACAACTGTATCGAAAAGTCGGTAACTGACATCGTTGGTAACCGATTCCGGCGGATCGGTTGGTTTGTCGGTTGGTACGGTTAGATCGGGACAAACTGCCAACCCTAGGAACTACACAGAAAGCTCCACAAATGCAAAGGCATTAAAAATCTAGAAATGGATGCAAGGCCTCCAGTACAAGTTTCTTCAGCTACGCTTGCAGCTCCAACCATGCTTTTTGGGCAGAATTGCAGTAGCCTGCTTCAAAACAGGCATGCACGTACATGCAATGTTGCCAAACTCTCCAAAGAGCGTGCTGTCTCTAGTTGCTGAGCATTGTCAACAGCAGAAGACTCCACTAGCCAAGTGTGTGATTAAGTCTATTGCTGATTGCTCTGTACCAGACAGCAAACACTCTCAGTCTGCAGCCACTTATCGAGAATAGATAGTCTTAAGGACTAACTAGTGCTGCAGATGATGTGGGATTTCATGCCTCCCCCAAGATGCATGGAATCAATAAAAGAGTTGAGTTTATAGATTGTTTCAGGTGCAGTTGGCCTGTTGTCATTTGTAGTAAAATGGAACAGCTTGAATAAATACACTAGTTTCAGCATAGGATGTAGCACCATAGAGATAGTTTTACTACATAGTTAAATGAAAAAAGAAAAGGAAAAAACACATGATAATATTTACAACTGGGAAAAGGAAATGATTAAGGTATTTATTAGAAGATGATTACATGCACAAATACTTGCATATTGTAGTGTTTCACAAATACTAGTAGATGAAATTGTGAATACAGAGTGTATTTCTACTCTTCCTGCAGCATCCCCTAAAGAGCCTCATGCCACTTGCCTATGACTGTGCAGAGTGCAGACAATCAGTGTCACAAACCAGCCCACTTAATCACTGCAATGGAATACAGGCTATCGAATTTTCAAGAACACATATACTGATATACAAATCAAAATTGCCATTAATCCATGGAGCCGTTTACTAAGCACAAAGTTCATGCAAGAAAAATGGCTGAATATTTGATTTGGATAGTAATAAATGAAAATTAAATTAAAAAGCTGATATCATCGGGTGAAAGGGTCCATTTGAAGGAATTATGAAACGATCCAACCAATACTCTCTTTCTCTACGCTCTCCACAGCGAGGTCAGATTGAAAACTGTCAAGCTGTGTGGAGTGAACTTCACTGTTAAAGCCCATACACTGATAGTGAACATTGTTCACTGAGTGAACAGAATTGGCAACAAACCTTTCCACATAATAAGTAAGGCCCAGATTTGATCCACGAGCTTAACAGTTAGAAGGTCCCAAATGCTTGAAGAGCCAACAAAAGTTAAGGTGAGAGTTGCGATGTGGAGAGACTAATCAAAATCAAACCAAAGCTCCAAATTTTAGAAAAAGGGAGCTTAACATCGTAGACCTAGTTTTCCATTTTCTTTATCACAGTTCCTTTCTCATTCATAACTCCTACATATAAGACATGTCTTTGTAAAAACTGGATAAATATTAAAACAATAATGACAGATGTCAGTAACCTGAGATGCAATCAAATGCAAGGCAATCAAATGCAAGAGAACGTAAGATGCCTTTCAAGAATTGTATGTCAATATACCTCTAGGATCAGCCCATTAGTTGTCAGAAAACTGGCCTGTTCATTTTTGCTTGCCTTTTGTTTTATAGCGTGTTATGTTAGACAATATATACTCCAAGACTCCAAGTCTTTAAGTATTGTCAACCACGAGTGAGCTTGGACAACTAAATCTAAACTCACATATATTTTGCAGATGCTAGATACCTACTGCTGTTTTAGAAGCCCTTATGGAACCTTTTGTCATTCAATCAAAAGAAAAAGAAAAAAAAACTATAGAATCTAGGCATCTATATCAAGAGCAACTGGGTAGAGAGAGATAGAAAGTCTTTATAAACTCTTTTGCACGCTTTATTTTCCATTTCTCTGGGGAAACATTCCATTCATGTAATGGTGGCTCAAGCTAAACAACACAAATGTGGGTAATTTGAAGGATCAAGCGTGTGAATTACCTGCTCTGACGCAACGTAAAACAGAGGCCTCCAACCAAAAGCCACTGTAAATGGGTGGAGGAACTCAAGACCTTGAAAACTCCTATTCAAGACTTCGTTTTCCCCAATGTGGAATCCAAGCTTTCATAAAATATCAGATCAGACTCATAACATCTTCAACCCTGAAGATCATGACTCTAGCTATCCAACTGGAGATGCTTCACCAAATTTTAGAGGTCCTTCTGAAACTTCTTGTCTAGTAGTTTAGAAAGTGATGGTGTACATCAAAGTTGGTTGGACACTCAAGGCTTAGATTACAAGTTTCATCACCGCAAATAAGAGGCTTTTGTAGATCATCAAGTACTGGTTTTATTTTTAGTTACGTATATAAAGACTTATTTCAGTTAATTTTTAATCAAGGTTTTGTTCATCATCTGCAGTAATGTCTAGGCAGTCGTACTATAATAGTTAAGGAGACTAGTTGGCTTGCTGGACTCTTAATCCGGCCTTTGGTTAACTCCGTAGAACTCTAGTTCATTTGACTATGTTATGATCCCTAATTCCTACTGGTCTTTCTGAACCCCAAGCTCAGAATGGATTCCACAAAGTAATGACATTCAACTCGATACACTTAGATAGATTACAGAAGTCAATGTAGAAGTTTTGGGCACCATAATTTATGACAAACAGAAAACACAAGGAAGACTATGGAATTCGGATCAGAAAATGCACGACTCTGATGAAAAAGCAATGCGATATAAAGAAAGAAAGACTGAGGAGCTCACCTGATTGGATTCGAGAATATCAGATTAGCAGCAGAGTCAATCCCCTTTTCCGTTATGAATATCCTCAGGAACTCCATCAATAACAACTTCCCCGCAGACAAGGTCCCCCGTAGTAACCTTGTTTAGAACCACCAATGTTCCATTAGTCCCAACTAATCATTACTGCTCTAATCAAAGCCTTGCCCAGCAGACTCCAAAGACCTCACCTCTATGGACTTTCTTGCCAGCCTCCTTCATCCACACCCAACCGCTGCTTCAACTGTTCCCCAAACCAATCACAAGAAACTACACCAATCCATTTCTGCTGTTCTCTCTAGTCTAGAAGAAGTGGGAAAGGTTTGCAAAGGGTCACTTGGGTGTTTCTATAGAAAGCTCTCAAAGAATGATTTAATCAAACAGTTGGTGTGTGCATCAGCAATCAATTTCCTTTTGGGAAAGATCGATCAACTATTCTCTGATAGTACAGCTTGAATTATTAAAACTATAAAACTGGATAATGATACTTTCTTGACCAGATTGAATGAAATTCCATCCTCGAAACCTATTCTTGTTTAAGTCCTATCTAAAGGCAGTCAGCTATCTTTTTTCTACTTCAATGTTCAATCCAACTGGATCCACGCAATTTCTTTACATCTCTGGAGTCCATTAGTTTCCTCAGCAACCCAACACTGTCCCAAATGCTCAAACCAGCAAAAATGTTTGACAGCAATATATATGTCGATGACTCTGTTCTGTTTATTTCTAAGGCATGCTCTGCTGCACGCTTCCCTGTTTCTGTATCCCCAAGTAGCTGACAAGCACCAAGCAAAGTCTGCCAAACCAAAACACCTGGTTTTAAAGGCATGTTCTTAATAAGTTCCTCAGCTTCCGTTATACGTCCAGCTCTTCCTAGAAGATCGACCATGCACGCATAATGGTCTTCTCCAGGGGTGATTCCATAGTTTTCAGACATGGAGGCAAAGTACTTCCATCCCTCATCTATAAACCCGCCTTGGCTACACGCATAAAGCACGCAAATAAAGGTGATGTAATTTGGCTGAATGCCTTCCTGCAGCCTCATCTTATCAAAAATCAGAAGGGCTTCTCTAGCCTGCCCATGTTGTGCGCACGCCATTATCATTGTGGTCCATGAGACTACAGAACGATCCTTCATCGATTCAAAAACACACCGTGCACCATCCACGCATCCACATTTTGCATACATGTCCAGCAGAGCATTGTCTACACAGACGTCCATGTCGGTACAGGTTTCTAGTTTGATTCTCAAACCATGGAATTTCTTCCCTTCCTCCAACGAAGCCAGATTGGCACACGCATTCAGGGCAGTTGCAAGTGTGAACTTGTTTGGCTGTATCCCCACTTTCTTCATTTCAGCAACAACCTCAAGAGCTTTGCTAGGCTCCCCACATTGCAGGCAGCCAGCCGCCATCTCAGTCCATGAGCACACATCTTTCAAAGGCATCTCATAAAAAGCTTTGAAACCGTCATGCAACTGATGATTTTTAATATACATATCCGCCAGGGAATTCCCCACACAAATCTCCCCCCCATGGCCATGCCTCACAAGCTGTGCATGAACCTGCACACCCATTTGAAGATCCGCGACAGCAGACAGCCCAGTGAGCACACTCGAAAACGTATACATGTCGGGCTTCACCCCCTCGTGATTCATTCTCCACCAGAATGTAGCTACTTCTGAACAACCATACTCCAAGTAGCCAGCCATGATAGCATTCCAAGACACTATATCTCTATTACCACACTTCTCAAACACCTGCAGAGCCTCTGTCAGTTCACCATGTCTCACCAAAACAGTCAGCATTGCATTAGTGAGGAACACATTCCACTCAAACCCGAGACGCACAACGAACACGTAAACCTGGTAAGCTTGAGTCAGACTCCCACAGAGTGAGCAAGCCTGGAGAGAGCTGACCAATGTGAACTCATTGGGCTTGGTGATGCCATCCCGGTGCATTCGACCAAACAAGGCCAACGCTTCCTTGGCGCAGCCGTCGTGAACAAACCCTTTGATCAGCGCAGACCAGGACACAACATTTCTGTGAGGCATTTCGTCGAACAGTTGGAGGGCATTGTTGAGATGCCCACATTTGACGTACATGTTGAGGAGATGGTTCTGAAGGAAGGGCGAAAAGGGGAGGGAGCCTTTGATGAGTTTGGCATGAATGGCTTGGCCATTGGGTAAGTTGGAGGATTGGGCGCAAGTACGTAGGAAATGAGAGCAGGTTTGTTCTAGTGTGGCCAAGTTGTGTGTGTTTTCTGATAGAACAAGTCTGCATGTGCTTTCAACAACAGCACGAGCACTTGAGCGTATCATCTAAAGGAAATCACATTTGAATTTGATACAAAAAAAAGAAATAGAAGACAAGTTGAAACTAAAGGGGGAAAAAGTTATTTCACTATATCCTAACGTTTTATTAGTTTCTATGCCGTAAGGGTATGAGGAATGCGAATTTGCAAGCCAATGAGAATATTAGGAAAGCTGCTCAGAAAGAGGTAATCAGCTAGATTTTGTACTAGTTGGAGCTTTGTTTGTAAATTTCGGCATCACTATAAGCTTGAGAAATTGATGCATTTAACTTGTTAGCGATTGTCGATGTCTTGTAAGTAATGTATTTATGTGGTTGTTGAGAAGAAATGATTGATTTTGGCAGAGGGAACTTCTGTTGGGAGGTGGAGGAGAGTCCACAGCTCGCAGGCGAAACTTGCAGTATGTATTTACAATGTGAATACAGTTCTCTCTTGCTTTTTAAATGATTTCGCTACTGAGCCTGTAATTTATCATTGTTTGTAGGACTAAGGCTGGCATGACATCTGCTGCAGAAAGCATCACAGAGAGCCTAAGGCGGACTCGTCAACTAATGGTTCAGGTCAGTGTCTGTATTTATTTCCTTTTTCTTTTAATGTTCTAAATTTCAGTTCATACAAATTGAAAGTATCTTTGGCCTGTTTACAGGAGGTGGAAAGAAGCGCCGGCACGCTCATGACTTTTGGTGAGTTCAAGTTATCCTTACATGTTAATTCAATGTTTACCTTGCTTTGGGTGCAACGCTCAATTCTCTAAATAGAAAATGTAAGTTGAGCTTTATAAATATGTCGATAGATTTGAATTAAAGTTTAGCACTCAATGATTAATTGCATAGATAAGATATAGACTGTTCAGTCATTGGTTTGTGCAAACCAGCAGAGTTATTTTGACTATGGAAATCACGGTCTGGAACTAGTAGAATCTTAGATACCGGGAAAGGCTGGCACAAATGTTGTCTATTGTGGTGGGACTTGTTTAAAATTGGAATAAGCTGATGGTTTATTCTGTGAGAAAGATGTAATATCTTCAACTTTGTATGATTAACTCATCTCTCTTCCAATGCTCTTCCTTGATAAAAGGTCTATGAGAACATTGAAAACATCTTCCACCGGATCTAGTGATTCAATATTCTCAGAGCATTCTTATGCCACTTGATCCTGCTCCAAATCGTCTGTGCGAAGAGCTATATTATGTGTATTCCATTGATGGAGCTGTGAAGATTCGTTAATTCTATGGTCTGCTTGTGTGATATCTGGAATATGAACATGCGTTTATTTATTTTGAAAGGGAGCTAAGATCGCAAGACTGAATTTGTATGTTGGTATGCAGAGGAATCTACTGGAGTACTGAGGAAGGCTGAGACTGAATACAAAGGACACCGAAGTCTGTTGATGCGTACCAGAAACCTACTATCCACAATGCAACGTCAAGATGTCATTGATAGGTTTGTAAATTATCTTGCTTTGTCCTATAGTATCTATAAACAGATTCTAATATTGAGTTAATTCTAGACAGGATGATAATTGGAGTGGGATTTTTCATGTTTACATGTGCTGTTCTTTATGTTGTTTCGAAGTGCATTGGCATACTAGCGTTGCAGAGGAATGTCACAGCTGCTTTCAAGGCCGGTATGGTTGGTAAAGAACTCCCGCCCGGAGTTGCTGGAAATGGTTTAAATCATGCACCAGTCTATGACAATGCAGTTCGTAAAGCTGAGGAACCTTCAGAAAGATTAATGCACGATGAACTATGACACTCTTCGAAAGATTTTTCGTGTCTTTAGTTTTGTCCATGGGTTGTGCTTTCCAGTTCACATTGACAGAGCTAGTATACACAATACGCTATTGGGGAGTCAACTTCGAAACAGGAACAAACGCATCCTCGCCAGAGCTTACCACTGTGTGCTCATAGGTGAAGGCAATCCCATATACCCCGCCCGAATGAGCACATGGTTACACGGCTTGATGCAGGCTTGTCAACTTCATATATATTGACCGTGATGTTATCAGGAGACCAAGCAAGGCAGTTTATTCGAGCAGTATGGTACAACATGTTCTTAAGCTTGACCTACAACAGAGAATTTGCCAAAAATTGCAACTAGTCAGTTCAGTTTGCAAATGTCATAAAATTCAAGGTGTTCAGGATTTTTATGACAATTTCACAACCAGACCTATGAGCTATATTACAGTAAGGTACATTTAACATTCCAAATAGCTAATAGTTTAGCTCCCACATGATCATGTATCGGAGCTTTTCTCCTGAATCGGATTAACCTTGGTCCTTGGATCAACTTCAACGTGGGTAAATATCTCTTCAAAGAGAAGGGCGGCTGGGTAAAAAATCCAAATTTACCTGAGCACCCAACCAGGTGGAATCTTTTTATGCCTTCTTCATCTGCATAGCCTCTGTAAATGACACGTGCAGGTCACGTGTGTGAACCCAAACAAGACGAACATGCTAAGGAGGAAGATACATTATGCCAAAACCACCGTTTCCTCTCCCCCGTCTCTTCCTTCCTCAGAATTGTTTTAGAGATTTCAGCTCACTGCTCATCTTTCTGTCAAGGTAAGAAATTAACAACCAAGTTCAGTATTTCTGGTTATAGTTTTACCAAATCTTTTCTGTTGTATTTGTTGATCATCCTAAATTAGCTTTGCATGTTGAGCAATATACTGAGATTAATTAATGAGCAGCTAGAGTAGTTCTATCGATCTCACCAGAGCACTCAACACTCGACTATTACCAAATTATTATTGTTGTATATGTTGATCATCTTAAACTGCCTCTGAATGTTGAGAAACATACCCAATTCTACACCTTGGCTCATCTCTTTATTGGGTCATATATATTCTGAGTTTTTAGCAGAGTTCCCGAGCTGTTCGCGTAGCGTGTAATAGCGTATGTATCTTACACCAAACTAATTAATTTCCCATAAGTAATGCTATAGTTAAAAAGCCTGGTTATTGACAGTATTAACCAAATTGAGAAAAGGTTAAACTTTACCCGAACAATGAAAAAAAATAAAAAATCAAACTAATGTCAAGGACTGTTGGTGCCTTGGTGTGTCACCGTGTGTGACCCAATGAACTATAGTAATCGTTTACCTCTGGTTGTATAAGGACCATCCCGACTTAATTAGTTGATGATTAGAATTTGGAACATATGTACTCGAAGCAAAGTATAGTCACCATATAGTACTCTTGAATCAAGAGCCTTGATGCTTAAGTTAGCTCAGAATATGCATAGATACATATTCTATGTATGTGATAACTCCCGGACCTGAGATTTTGAGTTCTGAGTTGAAATTTCAAAACTGGGTCCTTAAATTATTGTTTAATTCTAAATTTTTTAATTATATATATATAAAGATATTTTAAAAAATTGAAACTATGAACTCCCAAAATGTTATGATGATTATATTTTATGTTCTAAGATATTCTGTATCTTTTTAGATATTTTTTATGTGTGTCTTGGCCTTAGGTCAATAAGATATGTAGTTAGACTAGATCTATGTATTCATATTCTTACCATATTGGTATTGTGTAATTCCCTATATAAAAGGTTCCTATCAATAAATAAGATGATGATTCTCTTGCTATCTCTTTGTCTTTACACTTTATCTTTCATCACGTTATCATGCACTTTGTTTTAACCCTAGAGCCAATAGTCCACCATTTGTTTTCCAAAACCCTAAAATCGGGCAGCCTTGTTTTTTCTGATTTCTGACCAAAATTTTGACTGCCCTCCGCCGGAATTTTATATCCCCAGAAAGTTCTCTCCGTCCCAGATCCAACGTCGCTGGCCTCACCCTAAGAACCGGCCGGAAAGTCTCCGAACCGGCCGCCGGAAGATTCCAGACCGCCGTCGCTACCGACCACCGGTTCACCACCTTCCCTTGCTCTAATCAACCTGAATTTTTGACAGCAGCTTCCCCATCCAGAGCTGCTACTCCTGTCAAATTTTCAGCCCCAAATTCGAAGTAGAAGTAGGCGAAACGTTGTTTCTCCTCTCGGCAGCCTCTAGAAACCAAAGATTTCAAGATTGCTCATCTTCCAAGGAAAGCCAGAAAGGTTCCCAACCCTTGTTCGAAGCCTGCAATCGACTCAAACTCATCAAAGCTCCTATAAACGCAGTTTATTTTGGCAAACTAGCAAGTAAGCTTTACAGTTATTTACTTTGGAATAACTCGGGGGATAAAATTCTTTCTCCCTTCTTCATCTTCATTCTATGCTTGGGATTTTATGTGTGCAGGTACCAAAAATCTCGGAATTTTATTCGCGGGTCAAGAGTGTGTTTGATCACTCTTGTTTCTTTGTCCGGGTTGTGTATGATCAACCCCGACCTATCACCGGATTGTGTTTAATCAATCCGAGACCTTTTTCCGAATTGTGTTTTATCAATTCGCGGCTTTTTCGGATTGTGTGTGATCAATCCGAAGGACAAACCATTAAAAGCATTATTTGAGACCTCGATGTACTCACATTAGCAATAATGAATGCCTTGAGAATTTTTTCGAAGTTATGAAACTATTCTCCTCTTATGGTTCGTATTGATTTACAAACAAGATGTACATTTTTACATCGTCCTTAGAAGCATGGCATATTTACAATCTACATGGTTAGATTGTGCCGTTTTGGTCTCTTCCAAGTGAAGATGACGCGCGGCCTTGCATCCTCAAGAAGGATCGCTAACATGTTTCCAGTTAAATCTTCTACCCTATAGCGGATTTTCCATCATCAATTGTTCAACTATAGGCTCATCCAAGCTTAGTGTGATGTCTTAGAATTGTTCGAAATTAAGGAGATAGTGGTTTCAAGTGTGTCTCGCACTACCGACCCTCCAAGGACATGCCTGGTCATACTGACTTGGAGTTACCGAAAGCTTTTGATTTTGGATCCTCCTACGCTATTAAACCAATTGACGTCTTGCAAAAGACGTTGAAGACTTATCCAAACCGGAAAAATTATCATCATGATCGGATCCTCTAGGTCCTCTGAGTTAGTTTATGTTCATGTCAGGGAGTTTTTGCTAACTAGTCATGGAGTTTACGATCTTAAAACGACCGAAAGGACTTGGTTTTGATCATACACACGTCATTTTTGGCTAAGGCAAAAGCCTACACGCCACTTGCAAGCTTCATAGCTTCGCACATGCCAATTCTACAAAAAACAGCAATCTGTCCCTTTTGGACAGTCAACTTCGTTTGCGCTTTGTGAACAGCTCCGGACGAACTAGACAATGAGCTTTATATCATTGGAAAACTCTACAAGTCTAGTTTTCAGAACTTTTCGTGGTTCATCCATATCTATTTTAACGAAGAAGTTATGGCTATTTTAGTACGCAAAAGTCATTTTTCACGGAAATTTTTATGCACTCTCGGGACTGCAGCTTTTTGTAGCTTCTTTCAATCCCTCTAAATGGTTCAAGTGGAACTATTTACTCTCCTATCTACTCTATTTTGTAGATCTGTCTCATAGAGACGTTGAGTGCTTCGCAGATAGTGGAACTATCCACAACATTCTAAGGAACCGGCAACTATCTCTGGATTTTGTGCCTTATAAATCTTCTGTGACTACAATGATTGAATCATACCGGTCATTCAGGGATGCGATTTAGCTTGAATCTTGATGCCTCATGGCACCATGATCAACGTCACAGATGCCCTCTATGCATTGAAAGGCAACCGAACCATATTGAGCTTTAAAGACATTCCTGCTAATAGTTTTCATTTGAAAACACATTGTGAGAATGAACAAGAATTCTTTTGTGTATTCCTTCTCATGAATGCGGACTGAAGCGCATCTTGGAGAAATTCATGAGTCAATCTAGTGGGTTGTATGTCACCACGATTCGAATATCGAATCTCATGTTGTCACCAAACATGATATTTGGGACACCGACTCATATAGGCTTTGGTTTGACCAAATTGGTCAACCTGGAAGAGATATAATGGTCCAAATTTTGAGAAATTCTCATGGACATCCATTCTTCCGCTCAAAACGAAGACATTAGAGATCTAGCATCACCATGAAGCATGGTGGTGACCCGGGGGACATTGACGTCACCCGAACACGACTCCTCCAACTTCCTGGAGGTCATCCGGTCAATTCCTCAAGCCATTGAGGTGCACCGGCCTTCCCTCAATGTCGCATTGGCCCCTTGCAATGCTCATTGCTCGTTTTGAAAGCTTATTTTTTAGCTAAATTAGGAGTGAGACCCTCCTACGCTAAATTACACAAAAGTGAACATTCTATTCTTACATCAAACTATGTAGATAGATACAACCAACTTGCGGACACCTTTTTATGCTTTATGGTGTTGGTTGAAGTGTTAATACACTGGTCACGTGTTACACTATTATCTACTGCTTATGTTGCTTATACTTCTACGAGCTCACTACCTATTCTTTAAAAAAGTTTATCAAGATGTAAGTTGAAGTGTCATGTACCCCATGTTCACACGCAATACGGTCTCACCGAGGCTACGATCAAACAACTTTAGCTTGTCGCTCGAACATTATTGATGCGCACCAATCTTTCTATTACGTCTTAGGGCTATGCAATATTTGCATGCAGCTTTACTATTCATCTACGACCTACCATCATTGAATATTTTTGTAATACAGCTCGTGACTGTGTAGCACGATTGCAATCTTTGAGCTCAAACAAGATTGAAACGGATCTCCAATCCTTGAGCTCGGCTAGATGTTATTTCTAGGTGCCAAATCGCATTACTACTACTTACAATGATGGGTCATTTGAGATGAAGAAGTATTTAGGTTAGATATGAACCTCCACCTATAATCTGTATATGTAGAAACCTTGTCAGGCAATCTCATTCACCGTTAAATTGCGGATTGTCACTTTGATGAGACAATATTCCCGCCGTTAGGGGGAGATAAGAACACAAGTGTTCAAGTGGAACGACGTGAATTGTCATGATTTGTCCCCACTAAGTCTCATCTTGATCCCAAATGCTTAAAGTGTTAAAGTGACGAGATCACATGCTGCAAATATGTCTGCAAGGATTGATGTCCTATCAAGAAGACATGACGCGACCAAAAGGTGTTGGTCTTGACGCCATCACCATAGATGGTGATATGGTGACGCCATATAGTAGCAAAATTGGTGTCACAAGGCCGTGTGGCTCCCTAAAATGAGGGAGGCCCTTAGGTTCGATATTTTCTCGCACTAGGAAGAAAGCGAGCTTGGCACAACCTGATCCATTGATCAGTGATACTCAAATCCGTCTCATGAAGTCTGAATTGTGATTATCGTTGGGGGACGCCTCAATGTCAAATCCAATCTATATAGAGATCTCTACAAGTATTACACTGTGTACATGAGGACGTGGGAATTCTACTATCAAACCACTTTTCGTTGATGGATATCAACTTAGTTGATTGACCTAATGGAAAGATGCGATCCAGCATTAACAAAGAGATAGGTCATTGGCAGGTGATGCCGACACCGCAAGCTAAACTCTATCAACTATATCTTTATTAGATAGCGTAGTGAGAACAAGAGCTTAGACTCACCTTATGGCGCAAGGTCTCTCACTAACACGCACTGAGATCGACTACGATGAGATATGCTCTTATAATGGATATCATTGCATTCCACTACTTTGTCAGTTTGATAGTTTCCGACATGCAGCCTATGAATGTGGTCATAATAACATCTCTATGGGATCAGAGATATACATGAAGGTCTTAAACGAACTTCATTCATCCGAATCAAGTGGCTCCAAACCACAAGAGCACGCATTTGCTAAATGTATTGAAACGCACATGGACTCTACTTGATTTGGAAGGGATATGGTGAATTATGCATTTGCGTGTTCATTCCGGATTTATATGGACTCTTGATGGATCAAGATATGTCACTATGTATCAACATCCGAAGAAAAAGATCTTCGGAAGACATGGTCTCGATAAGGCACTCGATGACTTTATTGATGATGATTTTCCATCAATCGGCTTAGGCACTTTATAATTAGTGAGGCCTACATATACTCCCATAATTAGTTAAGGTCTTTGCTCTAAAGAGAGATCCGTTGTTTTGTCTAAAGCAAGATGACAAATATATGTTAAGAGATGGAGCTCCCATTTAAGTACAATAAGATACATCAATGTACTCAACATAATACGAAAGACTTGACATCTCATTCGCGATGAAAAGTTGTAAAGCTAAGTGTAGCTATGCGCCCACGCAACGCCAATGTAATGGCAGTAACTCTTTTTTCAATACTTAATGGTATGAAAGGTTGAGGCTTATTTTATCCTTACATAAGAAAGACACATCAAAAGCAAAATCAGAATCTGCCAAGTTTCGTAGATCAACTTCCATGGGACCTATAGGAAATCTCACTCACTAGAAAATGGTGAAATTGATACCATTGGAAAGGTCTATGTATCTACTTTCCAGGAAACCAACCATTTGATCATACCTATCATATTGAGTGAGTTATGGCCGTTTTCGTAAAGTAGGACAAATCTGTCTTAGAATCTGATTTTGGCAAAGTGGTCAACTTCGACGGGACTTTGTGAACAACTCTTGATGAACCAGAATATGTGTAATATACGGATGGAAAGCTAAATGAGTCTAGTTTCCAAAATCGTTTACGGTTTGTTCATATATATTTCCTAGAAGAAGTTACGGCTGTTCTAGTAACTGAAGGTCATGCTGCGCGGAAATCTGATTTCCTGCATGAACTTATGTTTTGAGTTCACAAGCGGCCTTCTCCTCAAGATTGAAGTGTAAAAGATCATTTGAGGACAATACAGCATGATTTAGTTAATCATTGCCTAATGTCACATTTAAAGACATGATTAAAGAGCATTGACATGCTAAGTTATTGAAATTTCCGTGATTAGTAAGAATCAGTAAGAGCCCTATGATTGATGTAAAGATCAGGGGGAGGTGCGAACTTCAAGGGGAGTCTAGCATGCATACTATCAAATGTGAAGGGTGCGTTGTACTCTTTTTCTCCTACGATCAAGGTTCAGTTTTTCTCCCACGTGATTTTTCTAACTTGACAAGGTTTTTGACGAGGCAACAGATAAGCACCATCGGCATATCAGCGCACGGCATAAGGGGGAGTGTTCTAGGATATTTTGTATCTTTCTAGATATTCTTTATGTGTGTCTTGGCCTTATGCCAATAAGATATGTAGTTAGACTAGATCTATGTATTCATATCCTTACCATATTGGTATTGTGTAATTCCCTATATAAAGGCTCATATCAATGAATAAGATGATGATTCTCTTGCTATCTCTTTGTCTCTACACTTTATTCCTTCATCATTTTAGGAATTCTATTTACATTATGAAACCTATTTTAAGCTCTTACCTTTTATTTAATTTTTTTTTTTCAAAAAAACTTACCTTATTTTGTTTTGGGTACAATTTCAAGTAGAAATTAAATTAAAATGTTAATACTAATTACAATAAGAACATGTTTGATCTAGTTCTGGGCACGGGACGGGATGAGCCGGGATTTAGTGAATCTCGTCCCGTCCCGAAAATAAAAGAACGGGACGGGACGACGTTTTTAAAAATCTGTCCCGTACGTCCCGATCCTGATCGGGATCCCGAAAAATTAACCCTCAAACAACATTAATGAAATTAATGAAAAAAAAATCCAAATTCACATAAGTAAAAAAAAGAACATTAATGAAATTAAAAGTACTAAAATCAACAAGAACATAAGTGCATAAGTGCTAAATTACATCCCACTTTAAAAGTACCAAACATCCCACATTAAAAATTAACCCACAAACAACAACTGAAAATATCCAAAATCACACAAGCATTTGGGGATCGAATTTGATTGAGAGGCTGGAGGTAGTGGAGGCGTATCATTTGGTTGAGAGTGAGATCGAATTTTCTAGTGTTTAGGTTTTACTGTTTTAGACCAAATTGAGTGTGGTTGAGTGCATTGTAAAACATACAACCTAAAAAATCAAATATAAAATGATTAAAATCAGGTATTCTAATATTACGGGACGGGACGGTATTTTTCGGGATAGTCTTGTCCTGTCCCGTCCCGTTTCAACATTACCATAACGGGACGGGATTGCCGTTTTCAAAATCTATCCCGTCCCGTCCCGCTAACTTTCGGGATGAGACCGGTACGGGAGGGATTCTGGTACTAAGTGCCCAGCCCTAGTTTGATCCCCTTGTTTTGGCCCCTTAATTACAGTCATTATCATTATCTTCCTTTAATTGTGTTTAGAAGTGGAGCTGTGACATTAATTGTCACTTCCATTAATTATTTAACTATATTTGATCATAAAATGAGTTTTTTTTCTTTCTTCTAGGCCCCTAAGATCTTTGGGCCCTGAGTCGATGGGCTCCTAGGACTCCTATTAAGTCCGGGCATGGATAACTAGACAAATGCCAATCCTGACTTCTCTCTCTCTCTCTCTCTCTCTCTCTCTCTCTCTCCTCTCTCTCTCTCTATCTCTCTCTCTCTCTTCTCTCTCTCTCTCTCCTCTCTCTCGTCTCTCTCTCTCTCTCTTCTCTCTCTCTCTCTCTCTCTCTATCTCTCTCTCTCTCTCTCTCTCCTTTTATGGTTTTCTAAAAGGAGTTGGTGACATTTAGGTATCACTTGCGATTTTTAACTCAGATTACTTGAAGTATGTGATAATAAGCTGAGAAGGTGAGTAGATATACTGTAGGGCATGTCCGTAGTCCTCTCTCTCTCTCTCTCCCCTTCCTTTTATGGTTTATCTAAAAGGAGTTGGTGACATTTAGGTATCACTTGCGATTTTTAACTCAGATTATTTGAAGTATGTGATAATAAGCTGAGAAGGTGAGTAGATATACTGTAGGACATGTCCGTAGTCTCTCTCTCTCTCTTCTCTCTCTCTCTCTCTCCTCTCTCTCTCTCTCTCTCCTCTCTCTCTCTCTCTCTCTCTTCTCTCTCTCTCTCTCTCCTTTTATGGTTTATCTAAAAGGAGTTGGTGACATTTAGGTATCACTTGCAATTTTTAACTCAGATTACTTGAAGTATGTGATAATAAGCTGAGAAGGTGAGTAGATATACTGTAGGGCATGTCCGTAGTCTCTCTCTCTCTCTCTCTCTCCCCTTCCTTTTATGGTTTATCTAAAAGGAGTGGTGACATTTAGGTATCACTTGCGATTTTTAACTCAGATTACTTGAAGTATGTGATAATAAGCTGAGAAGGTGAGTAGATATACTGTAGGGCATGTCCGTAGTCTTTTCCTGCATTGGTCAGGGATGCTAGTCATTTATTCACTTCATAACTTGATACACTCCCATCTCTACGCTATCTATTTCTCTCTGATCCTAGATTAATTTCTTGTATATTTATGTCTGTAACTAAGAAATGACTTATCTCAAACAACCTGCCCACTACTCTACTTGCGGCAAGGCTCCAAGAAGCTTCTGGCAGTCAAGAGTAATGCTCCCTCTCCGACTAGGAAGCGGATCAGCCCAGAGGTACTATGCTTTCAATTCTCATCAACTTCTTTATATATTTAGTTTTAATTTACAAGATAGAATTGTAATGATAATGAAGCCTCTACCCATGTTATTTTTGTGCATTGTTACACATGCTATATAGGTTTGATCATGCCCGGACTTAATAGGAGTCCTAGGAGCCCATTGACTCAGGGCCTAAAGATCTTAGGGACCCAGAAGAAAAAAAAATAAAACTCATTTTATGATCAAATATAGTTAAATAATTAATAGAAGTGTCTAAACACAATTAAAAGGAAGATAATGATAATGACTGTAATTAAGGGGTCAAAACAAGGGGATCAAACATGTTCTTATCGTAATTAGTGTTAACATTTTATTTTAATTTCTACTCAAATTGTACCCAAAACAAAATAAGGTAAGTTTTTTTGAAAAAAAAATTAAATAAATAAATAAAAGGTAAGAGCTTAAAATAGGTTTCATAATGTAAATAGAATTTCTAAAATATAATCATCATAACATTTTGGATGTGATGTTCTATAATTAGATTTTGAGTTCATAGTTTCAGTTTTTGAAATATCTTTATATATATATAATTAAAAAATTTAGAATTAAAATATAATTTAAGGGCCCAGCTTTGAAATTTCAACTCAGGCCTCAAAATCTCAAATTCGGGCCTGGGTTTGATTCTTATGTATCGATGTATACTATGGATCTTATAGAGCTCAACTCACACTCTACATATTCTCATGTCTCCTTACAATTGGTGACACTCGAGCCAAACAAAACGACAAATTAAGCTGGGTGAGGTGGAAAAATTATACCGTTAAGCATGACTTCATTCTTGTAATTTGGGATAACACTCCCTCATGCACATGCGCTCACACACACCACACATATGTCTAATTAATTAGTTTGTAGAAGAAAATATTAGCAATAAATGATTATTTCCTCCCTTTCTTTTGGTTCAAGTGCCAAAGAGAGGTGCAGTGGTTCACGATGCTATTTTTTTTTCTTTTGTGTGTTTTCATAAGAAGAATATAGAGGCTTCAAACTGTCCAAACACTATGTCAGATATGCAGTCTGTGAAAGTAGAGGTGGGTTCGGTTTTATTCGGTTTGGTTTTCATCTAAAACCGAAAACCAAACCGAATATAAATTATGGTTTGGTTCGGTTTGGCATTTTTTGAGACCTTAAAAAACCAAACCAAACAAACGGTTCGGTTCGGTTCGGTTTTGTTTTTTCCCTTTTTTATTTTTCAATTTTTATTTTTTTTTGTTTGCTTTTAGCTTAGTAAAATATCATGCATGAGGTATTTGGCTTTTAGCTTCCTAAAATATCATAACAGTTTCTTCTTTTTATAAGCATACACTAAATCAATAAAATTTATGACAATCGTTCACTCAATAAAGCTAACAATATATAAGTTTATTCCCACACCTCTAAGTGTTAAATTCAAATCCCTTTTTTATACACCCAACATATATTTTAGGAATACATTAAATTTACCAAAAAAGACATCTATATTAAAATTAAAAATATAGAGTGCGACTATTGTTACCCTACAAACCATTTTGTCCACCCCACATTCTCTTCACACCCCATTTATATATTTTTAATTGTTAGTCTACTTTTTTCACCCATTTACAATACCTAAAATATCATTTTCCCATTTTTGTTTTGTTCACCCTAAATTCTTTTTTCACCCTACATATATTTTTTTTCAATTTCATATTTGCTTTGTTCACCCTACATTCGATCTCTTCTCACCCCGCTTATCTATTTTTTAATTTTAAATTTACTTTATTCACTGATTTGCAATATACACAATATCTGACATCTTCCGATAACCATTGAACTCCAAAAACCAAATAAAATTGAAGAAAACCATAAGATTAATATTATTTTGGTAAGTGGAATCACAAACTGAACAATAAAAATCACATTAAAGTATAAATCATAATTAAAGAACAAGAAAAACTCTCAAACTTAACAACTCTTTGGTATCTGTCGATATCAACATGCACAATGTCTGTAAACTCTACATGGAAAAAGTTATGACGCCGATGAAAAAAAAACAAATCGAATATATATAAATGAACGACTAGACATGGAAATTTACATACAAAATCGATATGAGAAATAAAGAGTAAATGGATAGACGAAGCATCACAAAGAAAAAAAAATGAAGAAAAAAATATACAAACAGTTCATCTCATCTTCAGTTGAATGTTAAAAAGTTGTGACGCCGATGAAAAAAAAACAAATCGAATATATATAAATGAACGACTAGACATGAAAATTTACATACAAAATCGATATGAGAAATAATGAGTAAAGGAATAGACGAAGCATCAACAAAGAAAAAAAATGAAGAAAAAAAATACAAACAGTTCATCTCATCTTCAGTTGAATGCTAAAAAGTTGTGACGCCGATGAAAAAAAAATCGAATATATATAAGTGAACGACTAGACATGAAAATTTACATAAAAAATTGATATGAGAAATAATGAGTAAAAGGATAGACAAAACATCAACAAAGAAAAAAAAAATACAAACAGTTCACCTCATCTTCAGTTGAATGCTAGTGTGTTCTTCAAACTTCATAGAAAGATCGATTATGATAAATTATGAGTTAAGATTTATGAAGTACGTGTTTATCTAAAAAAAAATAACTGTAATTTGTAACAACTTATTGTCCCTTACTGTAATTTTACATTAAGGTATATTAGTAATTCAATAAATCAACAACATGTGGGGTGAGGAAAATGGTTTGTGGGGTGGCAATAGCTGCACCCAAAATATATTTAGAAACTTGGAATATACTATATATCTTACTTTGCATTTTCTTTTGCCAGCAAAATATATATACACATCATAGTTACACCATGCATAATCAAACAACTATCTTTCCAAAAATCATCATAAAAAAAACTATCTTCTAAAAAACAAAAAAAAATCAAGCACTATAAAATTCATGGTGATCTCTGATCGAAAAAAAAGAATTCATGGTGATAAAAAAAACATGTAGAATTCATGGACAATAAGCATAAGTGATGTCATCAAAACCAATATTGTCATCGTTTAGTTGTATAGATTAAGATCCGGTTGTTGTTTAACTATGTTACAAACAACTCATATAAACATCTTCAACTCTATTCTTTTTTAAGAGAACATCTTGAATTCTCTTTGATTTTGTTATATATGTTGATTAATTAAGCATATATATTCTATCTCTCGAAAAAAAAAATTATATATATATATATTTTTCTTTCAGTTTGTATTGTGAATAAGGGTATTTTAGAAAGTTTGAGGTTGTGTATTAAGCAAAATAATAAAATATAAAAATCTTAAAGTGGTGTATTAAGTAAGAGATGTGTATCTAGTATCTAACAATATGTGATTAAAATTTCTAAAAAATGTAACCTAATGGTACTTTAAAAGTTTAATGCACGATAATTGCTAAAGAATTAGGAATAGACCACAACGACACTCCATGATACCATAATTTGAAAACTTTAAAGTTCACCTTCAACACATCAATAATGTATAGTTTAAATTCCATCAAAATAAAGTTTCAAGTTTAAAAATAATAAATTAGGAATGAAGAAGAGAAAAATAAATTAAATTTTATAGTCTATAAATTAAATATTATAGTACATCATCTTAAACTCACAAGAATAAGGTCTTTGATTTTATCAAAAGAAAGAATGAGGTCTTTGATTTTGGAGGTAACATATCACTCCACACACTTTGCATACATGACACCTTGAACATTTCATATACATAAAGAAAAACAAAACAAACAAAAGATTAGAAAAGAAAAGCATATAATCATGGGAAGTGAAATCCCCCCCCCCCCCCCCGGTATTGTAATCAACACTCTCACTTTCTATTTTTGTTAACTTAAATTTTCTCCTTAGTGATTTGATTTTTTTCTTCTTTTGAAAATGATGACTAAAAATAGAAAGTTGGAGTGTGGATTTCACATCCCATAATCATATAAAACATAAAACCTAAAACCACATTAATCAAATAAAATATTTAATAAGAAAATAAAAACAAAATGACGTATTTTTACGTAGATTCGGTTTTTCGGTTCAGTTCGGTTTCTCAAGGGACAAAACCAAAAACCAAACCAAACTAATTTCGTTTGGTTCGGTTTGATTTGTTTCAGTTTGGGTTTTTTTTGGTTTCGGTTTGATTTTCAACTCGGTTTTTTTCGGTTTTTGGTTTCAAAATTCCACCCGTACAACAAGGTCTCCACGAAGCTTGGCATGAGCACTTCGATTGAGGTTTGAAGCTCTATCAGCTTTGACTTCCTCTTGTGCTTCCTACTATACCAGCTCACTTTTTTCTGGAAATCTAATATGCCGGCTGATAGGAGAGCCAAAAAAACACTCCAAGTGTGCCTCGGCAAATCGAGGATATGAAGCACCTCCGTAGGTGCCAAATGACTCGAGAAAAAGCATCAGTCTTCTGAACCCATCTAGGGTAACCCTAAGTTTGGTGCACTCCCAACCAAGTAGAGCACTGAAATCCGCATCCACTAGTATGCCTTGCATTGAGGTGATTTCCCCAATTATCTGCATCCCAATAGAAGATGGGGCGGATCCCGGATCAGCACTCTCTTTGTCACTAGATGAGATTGTTGTTGTTGCTTCTGAAATCTCGCATATCTCAGTGGAGGGATGTGTTTTTGGTTGTGAAGAGTGTGTTACCGCTCCACTCACCCCGAATGTGGATGCTGCCGTGCCACCACTCGAAATTTCAGTGACGATACATCTTGATTGTGTGATTGTGACAGCCTATCTTCTTATTGTCGTCATTGCACTGGTCAATGTAATCTCAGTTACACGCCACCTTAAGGCCTCAATCTCACAATACAGCTGGCAGTTAAGTGCTTGGAGCCTCGGACCATAATTATCGCTCACTAAACAAGGTGTCAAAACATTTGGATGGCAACTACTCACTCCTTCGAATTCCTCGAGCAGTAGGATGCCTCGTCCCAAGGTTAACGCCAACTGTTAAGCTTCTCGTTCTTTCCCAACGACGGTTGTCGCCTTTGCTATGTCGTGGATCACCGGTCTCAAGCCGAATAATGTGTCCTATAATTTTTTGAGCTGATCCCTGAAAAGCCTTCGGTTTTCAAGGGCGCCCTTCACCTCCGTGCCCAACAAGTGGTACGGGATTCCTCAACGAAATCATCAGCGATCTTGAATTTCAAACCCCTGGAATATCGATGATGACTAAATCCACCTAAAAAATCCAAGCAAAACAACACACAAAATTAAACATTGCGTTTTATTTTGCCAGCAAAATATATACACACACACATCATTGTTACACTATGCATAATCAAACAACTATTTTTCCAAAAATCATCATAAAAAAATAGAAATAAAAAAAACTATCTCTTCAACTCTGTTTTTTTTAGATAACTCTGTTTGATCGTGTTATATATGTTGATTAAGCATATATATTCTATCTCCTTTCAGAAAATATATATATATATATATATATATATATATATATATTTGTTCTTTCAGTCTGTATTGTGAATGAAGGTATTTTAGAAAGTTTGAGGTCGGGTATTCAGCAAAATAATAAAATATAAAAATCTTAAGGTATTGTATTAAGTAAGAGATGTGTATCTAGTATCTAGCAATGTGTGAATAAAATTTCTCAAAAATGTAACCTAAGGGTATTTGAAAGTTTAATACATGATAATTGCTAAAGAATTTGAAATAGACCACAACAACTATCCATGATACCATAATTTGATAACTTTAAAGTTCACCTTGAACACATCAATAGTGTATAGTTTAAAGTCCATTAAAATAAAGTTTAAAGTTTAAAAATAATAATTAGGAATGAAGAAGAGAAAATAAATTAAATATTATAGTCCATCATCTTAAGCTCACAAGAATGAGGTTTTTTGATTTTATCAAAAAAAGAATGAGGTCTTCTTATGAAAATGATGACTAAAAATAAAAAGTGGGAGTGTGGATTATAATTTGAGGAGTGTGGATTTCATATCCCATAATTATATAAAACATATAAAACCTAAAACCACATTAATCAAATAAAATATTTAATAAGAAAATAAAAACAAAATGATGTCATTTTACGTAGATTCCGTTTTTTGGTTCAGTTTGGTTTCTCAAGGGACAAAACCAAAAACCAAACCAAACTAATTTGGTTCGGTTTGGTTTTAATTTGTTTCGGTTTGGTTTGGTTTTTTATGGTTTCGATTTGGTTTTCGGCTCGATTTTTTTCGGTTTTTGGTTTCGAAATTCCAACTCTGTGTGGAAGTGTATGAAGATAATATATACAATCATATCAAAGTTGTATCAAGCTAGCTGCTTTTTATATAAATAGTGACAAGATTCCTTGATTGTCTCATTCTTTTCAGGCAATATTAAACCTACCAGCATTGAACCTTGAAACTTCATATCATTCCATCACAAACATGATACATAGCACTTTTTAAGTTTAAATCACATACATAATTTTGCAAGTAATTGTGACAAATATGTGTCGATGACTATTAAACTTTCACCTTAACCCTGATTCCTGCTTCTATCATTTTCAGTTTTCTCTAGCATTGGAGGCAGAATTGTTGACTGCAATACATGAGGCAAATCACCTTATTTCTGCCCCTGCCTTTTCTCCAAGCTTTTATGCCACTGACGCAGTAAAACTTAAAGTGGCCAAAGACATAGTTCAAAGTATTCTGAAGTGTGACCTTGAAGCCTTACTGGACAAACAGTGTTACAAAGATTTGAAAGAAGCTTTCAAGTATCTATCCTCTGTTAGTTTTTTTTATCCAATCATGGTCCTAAGACTTGACCGGATGCTGAACGATGTGGAGACTGAACTACCACACTATAAAGAAGCTATAGAAGAATGTGTTACAGGCAGCAAACAGGCAAAGGACCTTCAACGTGCAGTAATATCTCTGAAAGATAAGCTGGAAGCTGCTTGTGCTACAAAACCTAGAATTATTGAACTTGAAAATGAGCTGCATGATCTTGAGTATCAAATTGAGGCTCTTCAGGCTCAATTTGCAGATTATCAGAGCCAGAAAGAAGTCCTCCAGGCAAAATTGGATGCTGAACTAGATTAGCTTTGTCTAGAAAAGGAGGCACTCCTGGGTAAATGCAAGTTGTTTATTGCTTTCAAAGAGAAATTGCCAGAATTGAAGAATCGGATCAACGCAGGGATTGGTGTGTGGGAAGCCTTTATGGTAGCTTTGAATATCCAATTTAGAGGTGTTAACTAACTAAGCCATTAGGCAGCTGTATTTTGGGAGTCTAATGTTTTTGTTAGGGACAGAGAGGCTTTTGGTATTGATTGACTCGACATTTTCGCAGACCGAGGAACTTGCAATGCCTGAGGAGGTAGCTTGTATTTTTGGAAAATTTTGTAACAACCTGAATGTACTACTGAACATATGTTGTCCATTTTGCTTGCTAACTGCAACAGTGCAGCTGTTATAGTAGCATTTATTTGTTAATTCAACCTTGCCGAATTATTGATTCTTGAAATGCATGCATTTGCTGGATACAACAGGAGGTGTAGACCGAATGCAACTTCTTCTTCATTAGCTTCTGATTACTGTCTGTTTTGAACAATCATAAGAACGATCACCAGTTTGGCTCCTTCGTTTGTCAAATAAGTGACTAATGCATTATTCAATACCCCTAGCCTCCATCATTTTTGGTTAATAGTTACACCACAATGCAAGCCATGATCGACTCTATGCTCTAGAATTCACAAACTTCAAAAGGCATAAGGGGATAGAATTCAGTTGAGTGATTGAGTGTAACAAAGACAGGGATAAAGTTCAATTGTCAAAATGGAACTAATGCTAGATTGCTAGTATACAGTGCTCCTATTTTTTTTTTTTTTATCTATTTCATTTTTGTAGTTTGTTTTCCTGGAAGATGATTCACAAGGCCATTCCATGTTATTTATGTATACAAGAATATGATTATGCATGTGATACTAGTAAAGCAGGACTATGAGCCCAGCTTATGGACGATGCAACATGAGTACATGACCCTCATCTATGGATCTTTCATCATCATTCATATATAGTGCAATTTGGTGGATACTAGATTTATTTCTGAATTTCTGGATAGTATTACATTTATCTTTATTAATAAATCTAAACCCAAGCTGTCTAATACCAAGAATCTTCATCAGAAACTAGAGTCTCAGTAAGGTATAGTATATTTCATCTTTCTAGCTTTATTCATGTATCGTGATACAACTCGATCACACCTTGTCCTAGATTCTTGCTGGAGGCGCAGGATTTCCTTGGAGAGCACAAATGTTCTTGAGCATGGGAGGGAAGAAAGGAGTGAGAGGAAACATTTTGGGCAAACAGCTGTCCTCCATAGCAACGAAGGCCTTGCAACAGTCGGCCCTAATCTTTCCGAATTGCAAGCTGAAAACAGACTGAAAAATTTCCATAACACATCCGTTGACGCCGGTAAGAGATGACCAACACTTGAGTACATCCGGCGCAGTTCCTGGTGAAAATAGCCCCCCTGGAATGGAAGGAGGCAACAACTGCGCACCGGCTAGTCTAGACTGGGCTAGCAAAGTAGTGAGTAATGACACAAGTAGCGACTAAGATAATGCTTCCATTTTCATTGCCATGGCTCTATTGGATGTTAGAGTAGCTAGCTAGCTCAGCTCGATCGATTTAGGCTTGACTGAATAGTTGGTGTGGGAATCCCAGCTATATATAGGTTTCAGAAATGAGGGTAACTGACCAAACTTGCATATTGTACACAAGGATACAAGTTAATTCGGAGTTATGGTGGTCAATGCCGTTGAAACTTGAATCCGAATGAAAATTATGGCATAACCGGATGGGTTAATCAAGTCCTTTTCTTGGTTTTATACTTGGTTTTGGTTAGGACGTCAAAACGTATGTTTTGGTAATGCATTAACATTGGCTAAATCATAAGTTATAACCCAGAAGTACTAATTGTGTTTGAGGAATTTAAGCTAGTAGCTAAACCACCTACACACCTTGCCTCTTTTACTTGACACTCATCCAAATTGTTTTAGGTCCCATAGTCATCCCTCTTTCTTCCTCTTCTCTCACGCGTGTTTTAGACTTATATCACATTCAATCTGCAATCTCCTCTTATGCCCCAATGCCTTGCTCAATTCATCTCATAATTAAAAACAATACAACAAAAACCAAAAGCAGTAAATAACAATTCAGGAAGTGATCTTGCATATACCTATGACCATGTACCATCCTTCATCATTTGGCTCTTCTATATCTGCATCATCATCATCCCCCGCTTAATTTCACATCCATCATGAAATGCAAACTATGAAGGAAAGGAATTGCAAGTTTCTGTAAGGGTGTTAAGAGGTTAGGTGGTTTATAATTTGTTCAAAGAGTTACAAGAAAAATGGATGTGTATTAAGAGGTTTAGGTGGTGTATTTAAAATTACTCGACTACTGTAAGACTGAAAAATAAGAACAACTGGAATTTCAGTTTGACTTGGTGATAAAGATTAAAAATATCATTTTAGGGATATCAAAGGGACTGTTCATCTTGCTTGCACTACTGGTATACAAAAAATGACCCACGCCACTAGACAACATTCAAAAGTACAGCAAGGCTGCAAAACCACAACCTAAGTGATACACAAATATAGTCCTAACTTTATTTAAAACTGAGTTCTTTTCATTCAGGACTTATTGTAAAAACCCGAGGGAAATTGGCATGCCAGTAATTTTTGAATGGTGATCAAACTGGGAATGAGCTTGAACCAAGAAAAAGATCTAACAAAACTAGGACTCAGACTATCATCACCTTCTCAGCTGCTGTAGTATTTGCATATATAGGGTGAAGCACATGACCTTCTTTGGGCTCTATATGCACCCACTTACGTCCACTAAGCTTGTGCTTTTCAAACTTTACGGTGTCTTCTTTCAGAGCAAAAAGAGTGTGATCTTTCCCTAACCTAACATAATTTCCAGGATGGAATCGGGTGCCCCTCTGGCGAACAATGATGTTTTCAGGTATCACTCTCTGCAGCGTAAACAGAAAAAAGCCTCAATATGATTGTAAATATCCACTCACCTTTTGTACTATTCCCCATAACAAAACATCAGCCTCTTACTTCTCTACCATATTTCTTACCTCCAAGATTCTTAGGTTGAGAGTCTCGCCCATTTTTTGTGGATGCACCTGCTCTTTTGGAAGCCCAACGCCTGAACATCAAACTCAATCCTTCTCCTGTGACATTTGCAATTAGTCAACCAAGTCGAACAGTAGAGGTTAGATGCAGCAATAAATGAGTTCACGAAATATTTAAAATAGTCAACTCATTGAGTTGTATGAGATTTGTACCAGAAGCACTGCTGTAAACAAGAGTACTGGTAACCAGATGCTTTATATTCAATCTTTGGCATAGTGATGTTATAAAATTCATTATGCCTTTCCGGAAGGAGTTAACCTGAAAGAAATCACCACATTAAGAGGTCAAAACGTCAGAGTTAATTACATCTGAAAAGTAGTGAATCACAATAAGGCAGTGTACCTGCAGCATTCAAACATATGAATATGAACAAGTTACCTTTATGTCAAACTGTAAACTAAGTCGCCAACGAAATGAATTTTTATTCTTGCCTGAATATACTTGCTCCTCACAACCTATTGTTATTAAGTTGAACCAGCCTACCCACTCAATCAGTGGAAACACTAGGCGAACTTTCTAAAGTAAAATACAATGTGTAGAAATTATCCAAAAAAAAAAAAGAAAAAAGATGCAATGTATAGAAGATGAAGGCACTTTAAAGACTTCAACCTTCCAAATACCCCTTGTGTTTATCCTTCTTATTTTAGCTTCTTTTTTCTCGAGAAAAAGGGAAAATGGCACAGGCACCGAACATGGAGAAATTGGAATTGCAAAATAGATCAACCAGTTAATCTCAAACAATTAACCCCCAAGTGAAGCATGTTTTTGTTTCGAAATTCAATTGGAGCTCTAACAAAAATGATGTAAATGAATTCAATAACCGACAACAAATCCAGCAACAACATAGAGAAAGGACAACAAATAAAATATGAAGATCTCTTGTACAATTTATCCAGCTCTTAATCATGCTAAACTAGAACCTTCTTACACCTAAACAATTTTATAAATCCAAATAAATTACAATCTGAACTAAAGGATAACTAACACAAAAGTCAACATTCATAAATACTGTTAATATTTGAAACCAATATATGCACACATATTTGAAGCATATATGATATATCACAAACCAATCAGATCGGTTTCCTATCATATAGACCCTTGAAATTCATGCACACTTGGAAAGAATCTAGAAAAAAAATTCATACTAACAGTGATTATCAAAGCACCCAAAACATGAAATATATGAGACCAATTATGCAACTATGATATCAGAGCAATGCACTCAAAGACATCATATAACTGAGCCAAAAACTAAAAACTAACAAGATATTAGAGCAATACCTCTCAACAGCAAGTTCAGCAGAGCAATACCACCTCTTACTTACAAATCACCCGAGCAAAATCACCTCCTAATCACCAAAGCAATCACAATCTTCACAGCAAATTCAGAAGAGGAAAACTTGTAAGTTACAAAAAAAAAAAACATCATCAACCACTACTACTGGTCACAGAGATTTACAAATCCAAATACTTTGTGTTGCAGATAGCCTCACACACACACACACACAAAAAATTTCAGTCATAAGGCATTTAAATACTGAAGTCCACATGTGTGTGTATTCCATTCCATATAGCTTCATTGAGAACTCTGAAAAGTACAATAATAATTTCAGCGTTTCATGAATCATAACTTTGAACATAGATAGCAGTTTACATAACAAATGTACCGATAAAGATGCTATCCTCCTATGCGTCAACAATCTTCCACAAAATAATATACTCAACAAGTTCATCCCATCTAGAGAACACTATCACCACCTTAATTTCGATAACTTAAAGATGATCATCGATTGAAGTATCCCAACAAATTAAGCAACCCAGTAAAAAAATTCAGCAAATAATATTAATTGCAGCAACTCGAATGTCGAATTACAGGTTCTCAATAATCACAGATTTATCAACAACAACAAACCCGAAGTCGAACCAATAATTTTTCTTCTAAATGAATACCCAAAAGAGATTAGGGTCTAACCGAGAGAACAGAGCAAAAGAGCGACCGACGGTCGCCGGAGAAAGTTTTGGGAAAAGCTCGTCAAAGTTATGGAGAGGAGAGCGACAGAGTTTTGGAGAGGAGAGTGAGAGTCCGAGTTCGTCCGAATTAGGTTTTTCTATCTTATTGAATTTCTTTTTTGAGTAATGGAAATGAAATAAGACAAATACATGTATGCTTTATGATACCTTAATCATATGGTTGTTTGTGATTGATTCAACTAAATTAATGATGACAAATTACTTGCTTGACTTTAATTAGTCATCCAATTTAAATTTCAAACTAACTCTCATTCTCTCATTAATGGTGTTAGTTTCGTCTCTCTCTCTCTCTCTCCCTCTCTCAAACAATTTGAATATCTTTATTTCATCGATCTCTCTCTCTCTCGTCTCATCAATATGTCAGTTTCTTATTATCAAAATCGATCACGTTGCAAGAAACTAACTCCTCTTATATGCTCTCTCTTCTCACTTCTTTCACATAGTAGGTGAATATTCTAATTCAATTCAGTTCAAAGTCTACTAGTATCATGAGTTAAGTCTACCAATAACATGAGCAAACTGACATACAAAAGTTACCCAGATAATAGAGCGATCACAAGATAAGGAACTTAAGAGTCAGCCATTAAATCACCATTCCATTTGTAAGACTTAAATTCCTAGATATGTAGGACCAATCTTGAGTTGTTGTTTTTTAAAATGGTCGCATCATATTATGAATATAAAATCTCAAACCGATTCGGACCACAAGATGCCCCACCCAGTTTCTATGCACACATTAAATAACAGTGTCACAAAAAGAAGATCAATAAAATAAACATCAAAGCCGATAAAATAGGTTATCCAATTAGTCCACACACTATAAAATATCACCAAATTATCGCAAAAGAGGGTCAAATCCAGCGTATGTAAAGGAAGCCCACAATTATTACAATCATATCTCGAATATTAAAGTTCGAATTGATTTTAACTAGGCATATAAAATCAATTATTAAAAGGGAGACCTTGACGAATCATCATGGATGATGACCATAGATGAGGGTTGCTGCAAATCAGATGCGGGCTGAGTGACAAGTGGAGTAATTAGTGGTTGCGGCTGGGTAACCTTGCAGCCATGCATGTGAACCATTTCTTAAGTGGGTTCAATCTCAAAAACCATTTTAATTTTCAGAAATTTACTTTCTTGTGATTTAGCTCATGTAAATAGTAGACATGTCTCATGAAAACAGTAGATTTTTCTAATAATAGTTGTAGACTTTGCAACTTTTGTCTTGCACTTTGTGACTTTTGTCTTGCACTTTGTGACTTTTGCAAAGTTTATTTTGATTTTCAGAAAGTCTACTTTCTTGTGATTTAGCTCATGTAAATGGTAGACATGTCTCATGAAAATAGTAGATTTTTCTAATGATAGTTGTAGACTTTGTAACTTTTGCCTTGCAATGATTCAATTTCAAGAAATATTAATTTGATTTCCAGAAAGTACTTTTTTGTGATTTAGCTCATGTAAATGCTAGACATCTATCATGAAAATAGCAGACTTGTCTCATGAGAGTTGTAGATTTTTCTCATGAAAATAGTAGACTTGTCTTATGATACTTGTAGAATTTGCAACTTTTGTCTTAAGCGAGTTCAATCTCAAAAATCATTTTGATTTTCAGAAAGTCTACTTTTTTGTGATTTTACTCATATAAACGGTAGACATTTCTCATGAAAATAGTATACTTGTCTTATGATACTTGTAGACTTTGCAACTTTTGTCTTTAGTGGGTTCAAACTCAATAACCATTTTGATTAGTGTTATTGTGAAGAAAGAAGGTTGAAAGAAAAAATTTCTGGAAAGAGATGAAGATATGAGATTTGCAATAGAAGTGTGGGTATAAGAGAGAGAAATATAGAGTAAAGATGAAAGAATTTGTAGTAGTGTGTGTGAATGAATGGATTGAGAAAAGTAAAGAATGTTAAGATAAAAATAGATTTTTTTTTTTTTGTTGGATATAGAGAGACTGGAGAGTTAACGACGTTATTTTGTTGTAACATGTTGTAGTAAGTCAAAACCTGCTGTGTATGCATACCTAAGGCACATAAGTGGCACCCATTAAATAAAATAGAAAGGATAGTTGGGGCCATAAATTTGGGCTAGGCGCCAAGTGAAATATCAACACGTAGGGTCTTTTAAAATTGGCAAATAATTTCATCCCAAATTAACAGCCGTATAACGTCATCGAAAAATTGGGCCGAATGATTTCATGACTGTTGAAAACTGTCAAAATATTTCAAGCATCACATTTTAAAAAGGTCAATATATATATAACGGTTATAAAAACGTTATAAATTTTAGGTTTACATATTATATAGTCTATGTGGTTTGAAGTCGACATATGTTCAGTCCTTATGGTTTAACCTTGAAGTCACAATTTTTCATCCAAATGATCATTCCATCCATTTCCTCTGTTATACCGTTGGCATGGCTATTCAAAAAATTTCAAGTCATTTTCCTAATATTGCCTAATAAAATCTTAGCCCTCCATTGTAAATCAATGACCAAGATGACTCCTTACTTACCTCAAAACCTATTTTCTCATTTATTCTCCATCTCTTACAGTCGAATTCTCATCCCATCTCTCTCACTTCTTTTTGTCCCAGAACTGTAAAGAGACCCGTCCGGTCCTTTTCCCAACCGTCAGCTTGTCTCCGGCGTCGATTCAAGGACACAATCTTGGTGCCAAATTCCTTAGAATGTGAAGCAGCATTTGGTATCTCACCAAGAAGGCTTCTCAAATTTGTCAAACTGTAGTTCAGTTATTCCTCCTTCCATTTTGCAATCAGAAATTGTTTATGGTGGCAAATCCATAACCCTACAATTCAGTAAACACTTGTAACTCAAAACAATCACATGATATAATTATAATATTGAGTAAAGAGATGACAAAAACCTCGCTGAAAACCATAGATTTGAATAATTGAATACTAACCTCAATGCTATAATTCTTGTGCAAATTACAACGAACCCCAAATCACCTAGATGAAATGAAAATCTACAATCCATTCGACTCATTCTACTAGAGCAACTGATCAATGAAGTTGTCTGGAATAGACTGGGAATTTTAGAACCGAGGTGGCTTAGGTCGTGCGCTACCAACGTGGCAGACTATAAACCGCATGTCGAAGCCGTCAAGATTTTTCTTCAGTTGACCGTGTAATGCTAAAAAAAGTTAGAAAAATGTATCGGCATAGTGAAAAAGGATAGGAGGGTATTTGCGCAGGTCGCAAGCCCCTAGATTAGGTTGGTATCCCCCCTTATTTTGGTGGTTTGGAAGGCTTGAAAACCGATCTGTAGTAGGCTGAGCGATGAGGGTTGAACAATGAATATTGCTCATTCGTGTTATGTTAGTGATTTGGTTATTAAGGGAAGAAGGAAACTATATTGAGTTCAATGGTTGATTGAGTGGAGTGACCAAAGGGAGTGAGGAGATCGAAGCAAGTGAAAATTATGGGCATCGAGAACAAATTAAGATTGAGTTCAAAGGTTCAACACTGAATATTGCTCCTTGTTCTTTAGAGTAGAAGAAACTCAGACTGGCAGAGGCTTCACAACTTTGCCTCTGAATCGCCGGCATCGAAGTTCGAATAATCTAAATTAGGGGAAAAGGAGTGAGGAGATCAAAGCAAGTGACTGTTGTGGGCGTCGTCATCTATAAAAACTATTCTAGGTATTGAGTTTTCCGCCATGACTATTTCCAACAACGGCCCTCAATTTTGTCTTCGTCTTCCTCTCCATCTGGTACTTATTTTTGTTTTGGTTTGTTTGGTTTTGTTTTTTCTAGTCAAGATTGTATGTTTCACGTGTTTATTAGGTTGGTTGTTCAGTTTTGCTTGGAAATGGGATTAGTCGGGTGTTTTGTATGTTGAGGTTTTACTTTGCTGCTTGCAAATTTTGGTGCTTTATGGTTTAGTAAGTGAGAATTGTGGATATTGATATTGAGTCTAAGAATTATATGAGTAAATATGGATGAAGTTGTTGAATCTGTTCATTTCTAAATGGAAATGTGGAAACTTTTTGCTATCTTTCACTTTGTATACACATAAATTAGCATGTAGAGTTGAAATGTAGTACTAACTGTTGTTGAAACCAAATTGTAGTTTCTTGTGTTCTTACTTGGTTTCATCTTGACAATGCTCTAGGTTGGAATAAACATGAGATATGGAGTGTGGTAGGCTGCTTGAAGTTTGTTTTTGGATGGATTAGTTGTGATATTATTGGAATAATACAATTATTACTAGTTTTCTTCCACTTACTATGTACCTTAGTAAAATAGATCATGAACTGTAAATGGTAATTGTATTGTATCGTGTCATTGAAGTGGACAAATTCTTAAAGCAAATAGCTATTCTAACCAACCAAGTATTCAAACTAACAGAAGAAGTCTGCAATTTTCGACCACGGTTGAAATATAATGTGCGGGAATTATATAGGTCTGCACATCTTCTGGGGAAACACAATAATAAGGGAGTAGGATCATCATCCAAGGAGGATGTAACATTACTAAACCAAATTGTTTCATGCATAAAAATGGATTATGTTATGACTTAAACAGATACCATCATTTCAACTTTGTAACCCATCCATAATAAGATTGGTGCTTATAAATGTAAGAGGAAATGACGAACCTTCTTACGTAAGTTGGTTATGGTAATCATTATTAGTTAAATCATCTAAAGTAAACCATTTTATGAATATGCATGTTCAAAGGTGGGGTCTAAGCGCTTCATAAATTGATAGTTCATGCCCTCGCATCTCTGTGTGCTGCACATTCCTGCATAAAAATGACCTCTGAAAAATGTCTCCGCCCACCGAGTCCGCTTCTTATACAGAGCAGAAACTCATTCATTATTTTCCATCTGGTGTATGTGAACAGCCTCACGTCACTAGGCCTCCCATTTTGACACTGTAAGAGATGCAAACATAAATTTAGAGAAACATTTGATGGCTTCTACATTATTCTGGTTCTGATCAATGTTTCTGCCTATGTGCCACGCACACAACCGATGACGTGCTTCTGGCATCAAGCGCTCAAATACATTCTTTATCGCCTCGTCCCCATCAATGATCATAGACACATGTTTCTTATACTTCATTGAGACGAGTAACGTATTGAAAACTCAGTCATACGTTTCCTCTTTCTCATCACCCATAAGTGCAAACCCAAACACAATCGTTGCTCGATGATTGTTGCAGCTGACAAACAACACCAAAGGTTGCTTGTACCTGTTTGTTTTGTATGTATTGTTGATGATTAATACATCACCGTAAGCGGTGTAGTCCAGCAAAGACTGATGGTCCCTCCAAAAGATGTTTTTAAGTATGCCCTCTGTATCAACGGTGTGCTCGAAGAAGAATTCTGTCTCTCTTGAAGACCTAGCTCTCATGCTTCTTACAACAGTTTGTGCATCACCTTCTGCATTATTTGTAATCTTCTTCCAACTAAGCTTGTTGTACATATCTTTAAGTGTAAACCACATGTTATTATATCCACCTGCCTGGTATGCAAGAAATTCGTACGCTCTGCTAATGGAAACTTGAAATTCAGTCAACGATTGAACCTGGGCAAAGTCGTGGTCCTCTACTTTCCAATGAGACCGTGGGAAATGCACTTCGGTTGGACCAAACAATTCATGATTGTGCCGCGTTACAAATTCAAACACAAAGTACTTCTTCCGGCTTAGGAACCACTTTAATTACAACAAACTTGGCAGTACACCCGCATCTAATCTGCTTAGAACCCCTACGTAACATGTACCTTCGGCGTTTTGTTTTCTTAATGTCCACTCGTTCCTTATTCTCGGCAACTCCACTGGGATTTAGATGTTTTGTGGGGTTTAATCCGGCTTTAGAACACAACCACTACCTTCGATACACAAACTCACTGTTAGGGTATTTGTATTTTTGATTTCCTTGTGCTGAACCCACGTACGTGTGCATAATAGTTGTAAAACCTGCCAACTGCCTCATAATCATCAAACAATATATCAGATACATCGTCATATGTGATGTCTCTGATATTTTACCTATTAAGATTATCCTCTTCAGACGGTTCTTTCATATTCAACACGACATCATATGTTAAATCATTTGACAAATCAATCTCTATTGCTGGTGCCACACCTGTGGAAATAACTGGGCCAACAAATTCAAAATTTAGAACTGGGATGAAAGGAGATGGAGACTATTCCAACCCATATACTGACGCTTCGTATTCAGAATCATATTCCTCATCTTGTAATGACTCATCAGTAACATACAAATAGTCGGTCGAATAAAACCAACTTTCATCCAAGTCGTCATCCGTATCCAAGACAATATCAGAGTATCACTGATGTTGTTGACATTAATCTGGATAGGAAAACAATTAATGATATATCACAATACCCATCTGTTTATGCGCTTTCTCGACTTTAACCAAACACTCAAAAGTATATGTGTGCACAACATGCTGCACCTAAACGTGAAGATACGACCAAACCTTGTATTCATAATTACACTTCTCTTTTTTCGTCCGAAAAACCTATGCATGTTCTTCAAAATATTCTCATCCAACGGCCTATTATCGGGGTCACCAGACAATTCATGTTCATTTTAACGCATAAATCAACATATACACCACCAATTGTATCAACACCGCAATCCGTCGAGTTCAGGCTGCTCTCCTGCAATAAACAAATTCAATTAGAGCGTTACATTTTTAAACAGCAGTAAACAGTTTATAAATTGTCAAACTTACGTCCGTGTAGTCGGAACTTGTGTTCTCAAAGTTATTCTCCTCAGTAGAAAAATCCAACATGTGTTAAGGACATAGCATTTGTTAGCAACCTATTTTTATTCCAAACAAGAACAAAACTCATTTCCTCTCAATAATACTTACATCTCACTAGTCTCACTAAGAACATTCTCATTTTTGTATTCATCCATCACTCCATTCACAATTACTTGATGTTTTTCTTTAACGTCGTCACGTGTGAACATCCCCATATGCTGCAAACGGATCAACCACCACCCATTATTCATGTAGCTTTGTACATTCACATATCAAATATAGACAATACTTTCATTATTTAGACCAAGGGGTATACATGAGCATAACATAGAACATATCGACCAATCTATGTTATCAACCACAAATACCTCAACACTACCAATTAACCTCAACCCAACCAAATGATGTCAACAATTACAAACAACAAACTCACTATTACAAAATCTAAATTTATCTTTACCCACATTCATTCACCAGAAACTCAAACGCATCAAAATTACATAAAGACTACACATTTCGTATTACAAATTGAACAAATTCGTATTCATCCTTATGTATAATTTCAAAATTGAATGCACGACATCAATCCATACATATATATAAGACTTGTAAAAGCAATATCAAAACCGCACATAACAGACTCAAACCCAGCACAATACAAAAACTCATCAACAACACAAAGATCTCTTCCACAATTCCTATGTAACAAAGACAAGAACCCAGATGTGTTGATCCAAACTTGAATCAACGCATAAAGAAATAAGAGTGGTAAGAGTAATATCTGAAATCCAGTGATATAGGTTGCACAAACAGAGATTCGCCGATCCAAACTCTATTAAACTTATAGAGTTGTGTTGTTGGGTTTCAACCCTCAACATTGATACGACTCTCTTCTCTCACCTCACCTCTCATCCATCTGATATTGTGGCTCTAAACCCTCGATTCAATCTTGTTATTTGTCCTCTTTTCTGTGTCCCCCTACCATGGAATTAACAACTCTACCTCTCAGTCACTATTTTGTTTTTCTAACCGGCTTGACGTCGACTTAGACGGCGCCGTCGAGTCCTAGAATTCCCGGTCTATTCTAGAGTACTACTCCCTGATCAACACATTGAATTCATACTAGAGTAACTAATTATCACATATGTTCCAAATCATGTGGTCCATGAATAAGACCTAAAGTACTAGGAGGAAAATGAATAATAGCACGAGACTTTTCACCTAGTGAGACAGGTAGGGGACAACATCAGAGGAGACCAAGGGTGCTTTGACACTTCAGTCATAGTAGCAATTGGAATGGCATTAGCAGGAGTGACCAAGGATACAGTAGGCGCATTTGAGATGGCCTTGACTAAAGTTTCGGTATCAGTGGTGTCCAATGTACTTGAGAGCTTCTTCGACATGGTACTAGTAAAGGCAGGAGCTGTCCCATTTTCTTCTTCCAAAAGAGCTTAATAAATAGGGTTATCATTGCTTAGTTTGGAGTTTCAATCTAATGTAGGACCATAGAACTTTTCTGCATATTCGAATCAGCTAGAGTGATAGGGTTCACATTAGAAACTAGCGTCTTGAGTATTAGTGAGGTGAAATCTCCATGTCCCTATCATTCTCATCACACACCAAGCTCCAACAATTAGAGTTAATCTCATTCGATACACCCCAAACATTTAGGCGATGCAGTAGAATCAAAAACAAATTTTTCAGAATAATTGGCTTCCTTTTTAGAGTGGCCTTAGGGGAAAATAGGCGGTTAGCGTCAAAGGAGATGCTTCAGCATGAGTACGCAAGAATCGGTATGATCCATGAGAATAATTGCGATCGGCAAACACGATTAACTATAAATATTAAAGCATCTTTAACAACATTGATAAATTGAAAAAAATTAGAGATTTATCAATTTTTAAATGAATCTTTGCTCCAGCAGTATACTTAATAAGTTGACAAATTTAGAAATTAATAAGCAAAATTGACAAATTTATCAATTCAAGAGAGATAATTTGTCAATGAATAACTAAGTTTTCTCTAATAGTTACTCTGCTGAAACACAACTCTTAAAATAGATTAATAAATATAATTTTCATCCAAATTTATCAACTATTTTATCATTTTATCAACCATTGCTAATAGGCTTATAGCATCTGAGAGGACGAATGTGAATTTAGGAGTTAGTGTTTATTTTACCCCTATTACTCAAGCATATGACAAAACCAAATATTACCATATTAAGCAACTCTCGAAAGCAATTAGGTTCATATCCCTTATTTATGGGACATACCACAATCTTGGTTTTGTAGAAATCTATTTCATATCCAAGTTAGTTGTCCTACAAACTCAAAGTTGGAGGTTAAAAATGCATAATTTATGTCGCGGGTCAGTCAGGTTAGGTCTAACTTGCAGAACTTTCTCTATTGAATACATCGGGAAAATGCTTGGTTTCGGTCCGGTTTCTTCTTCAACATCGTCAAGAAATCATCATTGGGTCTCTTTCAGCTTATCAAATTCTAGTTGCATGTTAGGTTGCATTTTATATCGTTGTATTTTGGTTGTAGACCAATTAGGACTCCCTACGGATGACTCAATCTTGTCGTAGCCCTCCTAAGAGATGAACTATTTCTATGTGACTTTTACTTATTATTGGATTGACGCCCTACTCTAAAAAAACAAAACTCAAAGTTGAGATTACTAAACTATTTACCTTTGCTTCTTTTAGTGTAGGGCGCAGTAGCCCTAGTTTTGCTTCTAAAATGATAGGTTGTGCGGCTTCTATTGTTACTTTACTAAACACCTTGTAAGCCTAAAACCCTATAAAAGACACTCTAGATGTCACAACACTCAGCTGCTTTATTTTTCTTTTCAAGTCTTATTGCAGGATATATGGGTCTTGGTAGGCGCCGGGTGGACTGAGATCTTCGACGTCGTCGATCGATGGTCGGACGACGTAGTGGTGGAGGCCCGACCGCGATGGTGGTGAGGAAGGACAGAGCAACCACAGGTTTGGGCCCGGGAAGAGGAGTTGGTGTCTGTTAGGTTTGGTCCATTGGGCCTTGGCTAATAAATTTAGCCTTTTTAAGGCAATTATATTTCTAACATTATGTTATTTTATTTTACTAGATATTAGCAATTTACTGTTTTCAATAAGGAGATGCGGGCATCGTCTCGGTATTGGCATCTTGCGTGTCTTGGTTGCTCTAAGTAAGTTGCGAGTTCTTTGCTTTGTCAAATTGTCGCAATCTCTTAGTAGCAAGATGAAACATTGGGTCGTCGGATATGATTCTGTGCGGCAACATAATAGGTAAGTTGCACTATTAGTCTTTATGATGCTTGTCTTTAGTACAGCTGACTTTCTGTTATGTCACCGTTTTGTTAAATCAAATAGAGTAGTCAGTAACACACTCTTTGCTAACGGGTGTATGTTAGAATACGTTACTTATTGTAATTTGAGGTTTACGCTTTATGTCCCCCCTTGTATTCTATGATTTCATTAATCAAGGCTTAAGGGCAGCCGCACCGGCCTTTCTTCAAAGAAAAAAACCGAAATTAAAATTTTGTCGACTCAAATTCCAACACTAACTGCAAAGTTATCTAATTTATGTATTTACATATAATTAAACCTATTTACCGCATTGACATCAATTTATTCATAATTCGTAAAACTATCATCGGTGAGGTAATTACCTCTTTTAAAACTAACATTACCCAACTAATACCTCATTTTACTAAAATTTTGTTGTGATGTTTGTAAATGTAAGTATCGACTTCCCTCTCTCGTCAAAACACATTTTTCAGAAATTGTAATAAAATAAAGAAAAAGAAATGATAGATGGCATATGTGGGCTAAGATAGGCCACTTGGAAGGTTCAAACACACCCTGTGTTCAAGACTTCGAGTCTTCTCCCCACCAAAACTGATACGTTATCCAATCTTTCCATTCCCATTTTGCAAAACCCACCACAATCCAAATGCTTCCCTGACTCTCACTTCAACATTACCATTTCAAACCAAGGAGATGCCTTTATACACTGCAACTCTGGCCCTTGGATCACTCTCACGCCTCTTGTTCATCACCAGCGATGCCGCCTCCTCTTCCAATACTTGTTCAGTCTCCTCTTGTTTCTTGACCCACTCCAACTTGCCAAAGCAAACGCACAAGTGTGTTGGAAAGAAAAGAACGTCTCAGGTTTGCGCTGGGAGCAAGACTCAAGTGCAGGACTCATCTCCCTCTACTGAGCAGGCTCGGGTGTGTTCAGCTTTGCTTTTTGTTTATGATTTCTAATTGGGTTTTGTTCATTCTGTAATACTAGTTTGTGTCCTGGAATGTTCATTTTAAGCTGTTTGTTTTATTAATTATGTGAAAGGATTGTTTGAGATGAGTAAAGTAGTGCACTTTTTATGCGCTTCTGTAATGACATGACCCATGAATGAGATAAAGTAGCGTAAAGGTAAATGCTTTGTTTAGCTTTGTTCATATTCTAAAACGGAGCAGTTTTTGGAGAGTGTGGTTGCACCGGGTGTGGCTTAAAGGATTGAGAAACTGATGGGAGCTTGAGAAGAGGTGGAAGAAGAACCAGAGGATCACTAGTCAATGGGAAGTTGTTTTCCCTAGTGGCTATGGGAGTTTCCAGAGGATACAAACTTGGCGTGGTATGCCATCATTAGAAGTGAAAAGGGGTTGCGACGAGTAAATGGCTTGGAGTGCAACATTTATTTTCGAGGCTCATGGAAAGATATCAATGGAGTGCAACATTTACATTGCAAGGTATCAATGGATTTTCTTCCGCATATATATGAGGGATAATGTGGAAAGGTTGAGTTCTTGGGAAGGGTGGGTTGGGGAAACAGCTTTGTGTTTGTCATTTAAATTCATTCTCTCTTCTGTAATATTGGATAGCTGGAAAGGTCAATACATGTGACATTGTACACAGGAGAAGACATGATGTATGTGTGTCCCCTATTGGTGTATAATGTGGAAAGATGGTTCTTGATTCTGAATTGGATCCATTTTGATTTTACAATGTCTAATGGCATAAAATTTATGGAAAGGGGTATTCAGGGAATCTAATATCAGTTTGAACAGTCACGTAGATGGTGTTGCATTGGGGTTAGTTGCGTTAAAGATGCAGATATTCTTTTAGGGAGAGAGGGAGTGTTGCTGGGAAGATGATAGAATCTGGATCATTTGGATGGAGGGAGATAATAGAATTTCAAGGGGTTGGAGGTGGAGCATTTGTGGAAAGATGTGCATTTTAGAACTCCTCTGCACTGATTCTCTCAGAAGTCTGACATAGCGGGAGATTATAAAATTTGAAGGGGTTAGCTGCAGCTTATGTGGGAAAAGGGGCAATTAGAACCTCTCTGCGCTAGATTTCCCTCAGAATCCTGACAGTTCTCTTTCCATCCTATTCTTTATAATTGGAATGCTGCTGTGGTCTAGTTTTGTTGATTGTGCCTGCTGTTTTGCTCGTTCTTTCTTAAGTTGCAGTCTACAAGATCAGAGTTTAAACATGGCTGGGAGGGATATATCAGCACTCTTATTTAAGGATATATCTATATCAGAAGTGAGGAGCATTCATTGGGAGAGAAGGAAATATTGACCCCTGGAAAAAAGGAAGTATTGGCTGATACATCTAGATATTGTAGCCAGCATTGTCAGTAGACATCTTATCCCGTGTGTCGTTGGTTCAGGAAATGCTTGGTGGGGCATAGCGTGAGGCTGGTTTCACAGTTCCACAGAGATATGAAGTATATTATTGACCTATTCCCTAACCACTCAATCTTTTCAGGTCTTTTGGTCGTCTAACATGGAGCGTATATGATATGATGTCTGATACATTCATACATTAATGAGTTACCCACTTTGCTACTACTTTGAAGTAACTACATCCGGGTCAATCAAATGACAGATAAGATTTTTATAAATTGAGATCCAAGACTCAGGATGCCTGATGTGGAGTTGTATATTGCGATAACATCCTTCATAACCAACATGATGCTTTGACATCTTATTCATTACTGCATCAGTTTTTATGTTAACTATGAGCAGTAACATCAATATGATAACTAGGGTTTGGATGGAAATAAAGGTAATTTTAGCTGGAAAAGTAACTATTGGGAGTGAATTCAGTTTTGGTCGTTTTTTTTATGGGGCCGTTTCTTCTGAGCTTAGGCTTCTTTCCTGCTATTCTGTTGGGTTGTGAAACTATAGCATTGTAGAGATTTCTCTTTGTTCTTGAATTTTCATCATGTGCTACATTCTTTTGTTTTTAGGGTTATACTTTAAAGTATGATTCCATAGGTTGTTTGATTTGTACTTTCTTATCTCATTTTTCTTTTATATTTCCTGTAAAGAAAAGATATTTAATATAATGAAATGAACAGAAATCTTTATGCCAACCGGAAATTTTCATAAAATTTGTCTGATTTCACTTTGTATATCTATTTTTGGATAACATTCTCCAGATACTTATCTGAGCTAATACTTAATTTCTGCAAAGAAGTAGAGGTCTGCTGATTGGAAGGTAGCCAAAGCTTACAGTGATAGTGGATTCATCTTTGATGGGATGGTTGAAGGGTATAACAGTGGAGGTTTGCTCATTCGTTTTCATTCTTTAGTGGGTTTTCTTCCATTTCCACAGTTGAGCCCATCACACTTTTGTCAAGGTACAGATTTCCTGTAGTATCTTGTGAGCTGTGATATGCTGGTTAGTGTTAAGATTCTTTTATATTTCACTCATCAAGTCACCATGTAGGCGTGTACTATTTATTATAGTAAACTTTATCATCACGCATGGTAATGGAATGTGTATGGATTTGAAAATGCTCTTTGCTTTACCCTAAGTATCATGTTAGACCAGGGTGGGTCCCAATTTGTTGTGTATGTGTGTGCCGGGGTGTGTTTGGGAAGTTAATATCTCCCATTTAAGTTGTTTGATTGTTTGTTTTTCCTTGTGTAATAAAGAAATTTACTATTTGGTGGAATTCCTCTTGATGTTTCTGTCAAGCTTCTAGGCTTGTTTGTTAAAAAGAAAACAATTATTAGCTTATCTTCTTTAACTTCATTAACTCTCACTGTCATTTGGGTTCCAATCTTGGATGATTTATGCCGATTTGCTGATAATCAAAATTCATCTGTTGGGCAATGAGTTTGGTATAGCTAACTAGTGCTCTAGGAGGTGGATGCATATTCACTATCAAGTCTTTATTATGCCGTCCTTGCAGAACCAGGAAAAAGCGTCCAGGAGATTGCAAAAGGATTACCAGGTTCTCTTATTTCTGTAAAGGTAAGGATGTACATATGTAGCTACTTTCATTAACTTGTTAACATACTGTGTCCACCCAATTTATTGGCCTTATGTTGCAGTGTGAGGAGGGAAATAAAAATACTTTTGTCTTATAAGTAATTGCTGTGGAGTGTGGTTACATAATTATAGGGGAAAACATCTGTGAACTACCTGAAAAGCCAAGAGCCTTTTTCTAGCAAAGAAACTCTGAAGAGTAGAGAGCTAGAGTAATAAGGTGCGGAAAACTTTTGGAAAGAGAAAAGCACTTGAAGAGAGAACTTAAGTCTTACTTTGACCTATTTTCCCTTTTTAACTTACACAAGTATTTTCAAATAACTCCAAAAGTAAAAGATAGTAAAGTCAAACCGTCGGAAATCCAGATTCTAGTGAACTGGAAATTACAGAAGTCTAGGACGGCTGGCAGCCAAGCCTGATTTGGTATTAAGCTGAATCTAGTTACTCTAATACCAAAATTAAGACTGAATTAGTTCTTGTCCATTTCCCATTTCGGAGATCAAAGGATGAGGTTGATATGGACAGTATTCATTTGAAGGTCCTATCCTATTTTATTGCTTGCTGATTGTTACAACTTACAGATATTTGAGAGTGCCTCATTGTATACAGCTTTTCCATTTTCCAAGATTAAATGTACTGAAGAGGTTTTCCCCATGTAAAATCTTGATGTTTTAGGTAATCCAAGCAGATGAAGAAAACAAGAAACTGATATTCTCAGAAAAGGAAGCTGTCTGGTCCAAGTTTTCTGAGAAAATTAGTGTTGGGGATGTTTTTGAAGCTAGGGTGGGTTCTGTGGAGGATTACGGGGCTTTTGTTCATCTACTATTTCCTGATGGTATGTTTCTCTTAGTTATGTTTTAGCCTGTACGTTAGTTTATAAAAATAAAAATATTCATTCTTGTCATACAAATCTATGGAACAGGTCTTTATCATCTGACTGGACTAGTACATGTCTCGGAGGTTTCATGGGATTTAGTTCAGGATGTAAGAGACATTTTGTCGGAGGGCGATGCAGTAAGAGTTAAGATCATTAATATTGATCGGTGAGTCATATATAAATACATTTCCTCATTGGATATAAGAGAAGATATTTGTTCAGTTTCCAACAAAATACAGTTAAATGAAACTCATATGGGTTTCTATTACAACCGTATGCAGAGAAAAGTCAAGAATCACTTTGTCAATTAAACAGTTGGAGGAAGATCCACTTTTAGAAACATTGGACAAAGTGATACCACAGGTCTGTAATATATGCTATTCTTGATATCTCAGCTGTACTCTTCATACTCTCTCAATTGTGAAGTTGAAATGCTTAGCATATGATGAGTTTGTCTGTTCTCAGGATGGCTCTGAAGGTCCTGATTCTTTGAACCCTAACAATAGCAGTAATATAGAACCTCTTCCAGGCCTTGAAGCCATATTTGAAGAGCTACTACAGGAAGATGGGTAAGGACTTCAATCTCTTCTATCAGTTTCTGAAACTTTCATTGTATATTGAAACACTAAAATCATTATGGTTCAACGTATATGATTTATCTATAACTTAATGTTATTCTCCCAGTGATAGGAAGATTACAAGAGTATTAATGTCTTATGTGTGGGAAAGGGTAGAAACCGTCAAATCAGTTTCTGGTCTGCCTTTGCGTAGTGGTCACTGGTGACTACTGAAAACTTTTCTTTTTGAATTCGACTACTGAAAGATTTGTTGGCAAGAACAATTTCATCATAAACAACTAAAAGTTAAGAAATACTTGATTAGGAACTTCTACATATTGGTATTGCTGACTTGTATATTGCTGATGCTCATGAATTATACGTCTACGTGCCTGCTAACAATAACGAATGCTAAGAGCTTAACAATTATTTTGGAATTGTCAATGACTGAACAAATGATCAGCCACCAAAATTTTGTAACGAGGCATGAATAAGCATTCAGTTTAGGTCGAAATTCAGTATCTTGGTGGTAAAACTAGCAAAAGTAGTCCATGCCTCGTTCCCTTTGCTTCATGTTAGAGTGGAAAGTGGCCCTTTATAAAGATGCAGCTGGGAGATTGTGTCAAAAAATAGAGAAAGAGGAGGGCTGGGGATTGGGAACATAATTGCAAGAAACAAGTCTTTTATACGGAAGTGGCTTTGGAGATTACCTTTGGAGCGAGAGCCCATGTGTCACGCTGTAGTAAGGACTAAATATGGGTACGATGAGAACAGTTGGGATTTAAAACTATTTGTGGGTGGATCAAGTTGAAGTCCCTGGAAACATATTTCAGCTGGTTTAAGTGCATTTTCCCATTCTCATCAACTAGTTGTAGGAATTGCCAAAAGGGTGAGGTTTTGTGAACATTGTTGGTTGTTGGTTAAGAGGATCAACCCTTGAGATTCTACTTTCCAAGGTTGTTCAGATTTTCGAGACACCAATTCTTTGGAAAGAACTGTTCACTCTAGTTTTCCGATGAGCTGGGATTTTGGATTCAGAAGAAATTTGAATGAACAGGTTATTGAGGAGTTTGCCTTGTTGATGGCTGAGCTAGAAAATGTTCAATTAGTGGAATCCAAACCAGATGAAAGGAGATGGAAGCTTGAGCCTACTGGGAGATTCTCTTCCAACTCTTTTCATAGATTCTTAATTAGTAGTGGACTAGACCCAATATTTGCGTCTGCAAAGTTTATTTGGAACTCCCAGGCCCCTACTAAGGTAAAAATATTGGTTTGGCTTGTGGCACACGGGAGGTTGAACACTTATGATGTTCTTCAAAGGAGAAGACCCAGGTTGCTGTTTTTCCCCTCATTGGTGCATTTTGTGCAAAGCTCAAGGGGAAAGTGTTGATCATGTCTTTGTGCATTGTGAAGTTGTTAATTTCTTATGGAAGAAATTATTTAGGGTGGCAAAAGTGGCCTGGACAGCTCCATCAGAGAGGAATGATTTGTTCAAAGAAAATCTTTCAGCTTTTGGAAAAGGAAATGAAGCCAGAATTCTTTGGGCTTGTGGGGTGCTAGCGGTAGTCTGGGTGGTCTGGATGGAGAGAAATAGAAGAATATTTGAAACCTATAGTTGGGTGGAGAGGGAAGACCTGTGGGAGAGAGTCAAGTTCTGGGCATCTTTAGGGGCTTATACTTCTAAGGAATTTAAGGATTATAGTCTTTCTCCATTATTCTTAACTGGGAAGCAACTGTGGTATAATCTCTTTGTTTAGTTTTAGTTCTTAAAGATGAGTTGCTATGCCCCTTTAGCCGTAGCTGCTCTCTTTTCTTTTGAAGCGGACTCCTTGTCCGCCTCCTTGTTATTTGCTTTTTGTCTCAATAAAAAGCTGTTTCTTAAATTAAAATTTTAAATTTTTTAATACAGAGATAATCATTTTGGTGAGGTTTAAAAGTGGCCTTAAATTATGACTCAGAGTCATAGCAGGGATATAAGAGAAGGTTCATACTTTTTTGTTAATGGTAAATGATACACATTGTGTATGGGAGTCTGTAATGTTCTTTTTTCAGACTCCATTTATTCTAATTTTTGGTCCTATCATATATTGCACAAACATTATTTTGGGTCATCAAATCCAATTGTTGCCGAGGCTGCCCATACATGGGCATGCAATGATATAAGTTAATTCCCTACTTTCTCTACACTAAAGGATCAAGTTAAGCTTTTCTGGTATAGCATATGATCTCTGGCCTGGTGTGTATAAAGAACATGCTAGCTGATGGCTTTTTGGAGTTTAAACAGCTGATCTTTGATACTTGCTGCTATGTGATATGTCCAGAATAGATGATGTAGGAATCACTCGCCAAGGGTTTGAGAAAAGGGTGGTTTCACAGGACCTGCAGCTCTGGCTTTCTAATGTTAGTTCCTTTCAGTTAAATATTTCAACTTCCTATCTTCATTGTGCTTTCAAAAAAGGTTTCCAAGTGTTACACTTTCTTACTCTAACTTTGTCTTGCTTGTTACCTCAGTCACCAGCCATTAACCGGAAGTTTACTCTCCTTGCACGGGCAGGAAGGCAGGTCAGTTCCCTATTTCCTTCTAGATCTCACACAGATATACCCATAGCAAACAAATTGCAAACGTGACCTACATACATCTATAGTTTAAAAGGTTGGAGTTGGATAGGGGATATACGAGTAAAGAGCACATGAAAACAGTTGATTAAATGGCTTTAAAATTAATACCATGCAGTTGAAATGATATGAAATAATTACATACAACTATTCTACAAACCTGTGGTAATTTTCTATCAACCAATATAATATGAACTGTATATAATATGAATCCCTAGATTTGAATGACACTCTTCCCAAATGTACCCTAAATATGAACTTTGACTCATCAGGTGCAGGAAATACAACTGACAACAACACTTGATCAGGAAGGTATAAAACAAGCACTCCAACGAGTATTGGAGCGTGTCCCATAGATGACTTAAAACAAGCACTACACGGTATTCATTCACAGTTACATTTGTTTTGGTTGCGACTTTGGGTCAACAGATATTACTGTATAGATAGAGGAATTGCCCTATAAGCTGTATAAAAAGTTAATAGGTCACTTGGGTACCTTGTTAAAACGAATGATTTTTTTTTCTTTCCCTCTTTCATGTACCAATTTTACAAAACTGAGTTTTAGAGGGAAATGATGTAATAATGTATTATTGCCATCTCTCTTGTTAATGTCAATGAAACAGATTTTGATCTGGTCCGGATCCATTGTAACATTGTTAATAGATGGAGTGGATTTGATAATTTGATCTCCTTTCAAGTCCCATAGTTCCAATAGGTAAAAGTGTAATTTTCTCAAGGGTGTTTCGCGCGGCAAACTTTCCCGCCAAAGTCATTTACCCATGGCACAAATCAGGGTTTTTTTTTTTTTTTTTTCCCTTATAAAGCACACATCTGTGGCACCTCTCTCATCCTCTCCGCATCACCCAAAATCCCACTTGTAGAGAAGACCAACGAATTGAAGAGAGCCCCAAAATGGGTCCAAGGAAACGAGCAGCAGACGTTCCAACACCTTCCACAGGCTTTGGTCATCGACATCCTCTCACGGCTAGTCTTGGTCGATACCCTCCTCAACTGCAGGTGCGTATGCAAATCCTGGCTTTCCATTATCTCCGACCCTCATTTTTCGCTTATGCGACTCTCGAAATCACCCACAATTGGAATACTGATCAAGACCAGATCTGAAATCAAAGGTGATTGATTACACCCAGATTGTGGAATCAGATGGTCCCCACTTCCACCTTGAGAAAATGAGATTCAGTACCAAAACCGGCTTGCCGCCCCTTTCTGATTTCGAGTTGATCAACTCATGCAATGGTTTGCTTCTTTTGTCTGGGGCTGGTCCGACTAGACTTGGCCCCTTGTATGTCTGCAATCCCATTTTGGGTGAATTCATCGCTCCTCTTCCGCCTTCTGAGGAGAAGAGGCGATGCTATAGCTTCTTCGGACTTGGTTATAGCGCCGCAACCAAGGAATATAAGGTGCTGCAAACATGTGGCGATGACTATCGCAATGGGGACAATGAGGCTCAGATATACACACTTGGAACTGGAGCTTGGAAAAGCATTGGGAACACTCCCAAGGACTCGGCCCAGTTAGCGCCGTTCAATGCTGAACTCCATGGAGCTCTTCATTGGCTTTCCTTTGGTGGAGGAACATTCCAGTTTATACATGCATTTAACTTTGCAACAGAACAGTTTCGCACACTACCCGCACCTGGTTACTTTAAGCCAATCGAGATGCAGTTTAAAGAGTGTCTCAAGTTGGGAGTGTTTGATGGTTGTTTGTTTTTATGTGTGTGTGGTGATGATCCGAGTCAATTTGACATGTGGGTTATGAAGGAGTATGGTGTCCAAGAGTCCTGGACGAAAACTCTGGTTGTTGAAGGCTTGTATCGGCCAGAACTCGACAACGATGTTTATGAACCACTGGTGTTTTTGAGAAATGGAGACATCCTGTTGTGCTACAATGACTGGCTTGTGGTTTGTTATGACCAAGGAACAAAGACTCTCAAGGAAATTAGAGTTGCTCAGCCTCAGTACTTTCGTGCAATTGGTTACAACCCATGCTTTTTCTCACTCCATGATGTTGCAAAAGGCGAGGAGATCAAAAGGTACTCAAACTACATTCGATAGACATACTTAGATACAAGCATATATGTAGTTGCACTTCTCTGCTAAAATATTGTTCTGGTTTTTGTTTATGGAAGGCTGATGCTTCTGTAGGTAAATGTATTGCACTTTCACACCTACATAAATAATGTGTATCATTAGCTCTGGAAAAATAGGTGTTATATCACAAACATACGAATGCTGTGTCATGATATATGCTGTCTATAGGCTTGCTTATCATTATGGAAAATGCAGGTCTTGCTTATGTTATATAGGTTTGTTAAATTAGCTCTTGTTGCAATTACTTTCCAGTAAATCAGGGTGGTTGACAGATTTTTTCGCCAAGATTAAAATAGCTTATAAATATAGTACTCTGAGTTTCGCTGAATGGCGGAGGGTTACAAATTTACAGGGTGATTTAGTTTCAACTAACATTGATGCTATAGATATATTCTACACACTTCTTGATACTTAAAAGACAGTCCTTTAGCATGTAATCCCAAAGGAAGACTCACCAGGCTCGTTCATTTGAGATAAACATGTTACAATTTCAGTGCACAAGTTTTATGGATAAAAGTACGAGATATTCTGAAAGTATGCTCATGGCTTGCTAATGCTTGGACCTTGGCTAGAGCTCCTTGCTCAAACTATTGTTCAATTATGAATTTGTAAATACATGGATATTTCACAAATACGATTAAGATATTGATCCTAGTTTATGTCTCTGATATGCAGCAGGGTAAGAGACAAAAAGAACCCTAAGAAGGCCTTTGGGGAAGGGAGCAGTGGCTGTGTCAGTTCTGGCATCCCCCAGAAGTCCAAAAAACTAAACTCAGGCAATGGATTGCCTGCTTAGAGGGTCTTCCTAGATCCAAATATTCCTGTGAGTAATCAGAGTTCATATCAGATGATTTTCTTGTGCCATCTGTCAATTGCTTGCTCAGTTAATGTCGTGGTTGTGCTTAAGGTTCTCTGATTTAACTTGCAGGTTTGAGACTGCATCAGCTATATGGATTTGCTACCTGGGTTTCTCCCCAATGTCTTGACAACAGTTCGTGTAAATGCTTTAGTTTCTCAGCGAAGACCGCCCTACATTTCTTTTTGTTATTAACCCTCTGCTCAAACAGTAGGGGTTTGTAAGTGAAGGGTGAACCTTTTCTAAGACCTTTTGTCAATATTTAAGTGCATATTTATTGTATTTGACCAGGGAATTTTCTGCTCATCTTTTTTATGCAATTCTTCCATTCTTCCTGAATGTCTTTATGCATATGAACGTGATTAGTTCTCTGAGTAGGATTGCTATTAATATCACATTTTCAATGATTACGAGTCAGTTACAGTGGATGATGCCTAGGAACTGTTGGCGAAAAGCCAAATGAAAGCAACTTCTCCAAATCTGAAACCTTTGGCTCCTTGTGAGATTATTGGTAGTTAAATGACTTCAAGTTACAGGAACATAGGTAGTATCTATGGTTAAAAGAAGTTATTAAGCTGAATCAGAGCACTGTAAATGCAGACATATATAAGAGTTGCTTAACAATTTCACTTATAGATCCATTTAAACCAACAAAATTCAAAAATCATACATAATAGGCAATCTGATGTCAGCAGCTCATTTTTGCTACGATCTCACTCTTCTTTGTCATTCTTCTTCCTCTCATTGCATTGCTTCAAGGCTTGAACTTCCGAAGAAAAACAGTTATTCCCGGTAAACAAGAAGCATCATCAAAGCAAGGATCAAAACCGAGAAAGATGTATTGACATAAACACTGAGAGAACATAATGCATATACCAACAATTGACAAGATTTTGAACTCCTATTATTCTTGATAAGGACAGTGTTAATTGTTGTAGATTCTACCAGTGGACCTTCTGGTGACTCGTTTCTTTTGGTGAGAGGCACTTAACTCTGAGGATAGCAATGCTCAGTTCTGAGCAGGGATCCAATATCTCCTCAGAAGTTGCCCTTGCTTGCAGGCTTTGATAATCCAGATAGTCCCTCAGATAATTGTTTGAGCGAAATAAGGAGATATTGGATTCTATATTGTCTGAGGGACAATTGTTTATTATACACCTCCTTATTTCGCTCACTTCTAGATCGCATTTCCATAAGTCCACATTTTAGAATCTAAAACACAATGTATAAATCATTCATGTACAGTTTCATCTAATTTGAAGATCATTTGGGTACCGAATTAGATTAAATAAATCAACAGAACAAAAACTGTCCAAACAAAACCGTTCATGTAAATCACGATTACAGAACGGGACACCGCTTTGAAATTAAAGTGTGGTGTTCCTCATTTCGCTCACTTTTAAGTCACATTTTCACATCTCCACCGTTTAGTGTCTAGAACATAGTGTGTAGATCATTCTTGCAAAGTTTCATAAAATTTGGATATTTTTTTGATATTCCGTAATTGTGATTTACATGAACGGTTCCGTTTAGACAAATTTTGTTCATTTGATTCATTTAATCTAATTCGGTACTCAAATTCAATTAATCTACCCCCAAACACTCATTTTTAATTTTTATAAATCTCATCGAAAATAAAACTCAATTTTATAGATCAAACACATGAACCTCGATCTTGTATAATTAATTACCAATAATAATTCATATATCGGGATAAATGTCGAGATAAGTAGGTTCAACATTTATTCCACAATGACCTTCTGGCTTGCCGGTTCCTCTGAGAATTCTGAAATACCCTCCTTCACCCCAATCCTCACCCCACGAATTCATCAATTTCCAACACTTAACGCCGTCATCAGTCTTCCCCATTCCAACAATGGTCACAGCGTGCCCTAACTTGGGTCCACACTCTTCCATGAATACTCCACCAGTGTACCACTGAAGTCCTTTTGTCACCGTCATTCTGGCCGTTACAGGCTGCCTGCATACTGCCTTCATCAGCTCAAACTCGTCATTCGGCGGAACAAGAGTAAACCCGGTGATGCCTGCCTCAAACTGCTTTTCCTTAGCGACGTCGCATTGTCCTTCCATATAGGTATAAGGGTAATTATCGGCACTTGTGATACCTCCGTTCTTTAGTATATAGTCATAAGCATCTATTGCGAGACCTCCATGGCATCCATTGTTATACTTTCCGTCACAATCAATGAGCTGCTGCACGGATAGTCGAGGTATGTTTTTATTGTTCCTGCTAATTTGTACAATCCCTTCCACTCCTGCTACAGCCGCAAACGCCCAGCATGAACCTTCATAATATATTTATCAGAAGAATCATATATAAGAAGTCACTTGAAAAGAACACACACACACAGACTGATTGCGCAAATGAAACAGGCTTGGGTTTTTATAACTACCACAATCCGTGGAACCATGACTTTGTTGCCCAGGGCGGGACACATGTCCTTCTTTCGTCCAGTCGATTGATTCATTGCAAGTATCATAGTCAATATAATCGATGCCGATATAAGGAGATGAGGACGTCGAGTTTGAGTGGGTACTTGTGGGAGTGGGATCTGAGCCGCCGCAACTATAAGCTTCCAGGAATTCTTCTATGGTTAAGTCAGACAACTTATTGAGACCTACGGTATAGGTCTTATTTGGGAGCTTCTTAAAGTTCTCAACGTATTCCCAGTTGGTTTTGAATATCTGAAAGCGTTCTTCCTTGTGGAAGTCGTTCAGGTACACCTTCTGGTGTTGGATGGTCCATTCGTGGAAGATCTTGGCAACCTCGACGTTGTTTGCATGAGCCGCTGTTGATGATGAATACAGAAACATCATGATCGTTATGGCAACCACGTACGTCATAACCCGCCATCTCTGTAGCAAATATTTGGGGAGAGAGGAATACGTATATCAGTTTAGTGAGTTGTATGCAAAATGTACAAAGTGATGGTCGTATTTATATGGCAATGAGCATGACATTGTTTCATGTGTGCGGTGTGTGATACTCTTTAAATCAATCACATCTGTTAGCTAGGTTACTTACTTCTTGACACGTTAGTTGTCAAATGTTTCACATGCAGCACGTTTGCTAACTATATTCACCCCAACTATTACTCTTTGGGTGTATGTTTCCTAACACTACAAGTATTTACAACTTTTAACCACGTGTAAAAAGGTATAACCATTATTAATTATGGTTAATTTATTTAATAGAAGAAAAAAGACAAATTTAATGACCATAATACTCTTTATATAATAAAGATCTAGCTTAACCTTTCGTCTCTTACTAGGCTTAGACTTTTACTAGGCCTTTGATGTCTTTGGTGAAACCTTTTTTTGAATTACCCAAAAATAGGCAGTAGAAATTTCTTAAAGAACTAAAAACAATATTTATTATGGGTTTTACCGGAAAACACCACAAGAATTATAAGGAGGAAAAAAGGACGTGGTACGTAATGTCATCCCATCTTTTATAGAGCAATTGAAAGACTAGTATTAATAAAGCTAGAAGGAGTTTGGGAAAGTACCGAAATTGTCTTTTAATTACTTATAGCACACTAACAAACTCGATCTAATTTAATGTTTAAAGGTTTAATTGTAATTTTTAAAATATAAAGGCAGCAATTTTTGTAAACTGTCAATTGCATTCTAGCGAAATTTTGATAAATGACCTTTTTTAGGCATCCGAATTAATTTTTGACCAAATTTTCTTAAATAGTTGAAAAATAACCATATAGAGGGATAAAAAGTCTTAATTACCCTATATAAATTTTGCTTAGACTTATCTTCCAAAACCTCAATTTTCACGACTGCAAACCTCTTCTTTTTATTTTTTTTCATTCGATCTCCTACTCCATCGAAGAAATTGTCAAACCTCTTTTTTCATTTTTTTTATTATACCTTTTTTTTTTTTTTTTGAAAAGATTATACCTTTTTTTGTAAAACAGAAAGAAAAAAAATTTGACACACGCGTGTTTTTTTTTTTTTTTAGGATATATAATATATCAGCCCTCGATCTCTTTCCTTCTCCAATTCCAAATTCAGACTCGAACGAAGAAACAAAATATCCAGCCCTGTGTTGCACACTATATATATCGGCCCTCGTTTTCTCTTTCGTTACATCTACCACCTTCTCCAATCCAAATCCAGGCTTCAAGTCTTGAACGAAGAAACTCAACCCTTTGCCATGATGATGCGTCTCTGCCTTCTCCTCCTTCTCCTCTCCCCGTTCGTCGTTGCTGACCAACGTCGACGCCCCGTCGACGGTGGCTGGGGTCCCATCGAAAATCTCGACACACCCGAAACGAAAAGGATCGCAGAGTTTGCGGTTTCTGAAATCAACAAAGAATCCAACAACAAGAAGTTGGTGTTCCAGAGGGTTCTCAAGGGTGAGAGTCAAGTGGTACAAGGACTCAAGTATCTGCTTGACATTGAGGTCAAGGATGAGTCTTCTCCCCATCCTTCTACTACTGTCGTATATCAATGTTCTGTCTTCGATGGTATATTAGATGAGGGCATGAAATTACTTAAGAGTTGTGAGATCCTTTCTTGTAGCTAGGGTAAATTTCTGATTTGTATAATAATTTTCATCCCCATCTCTGGTTTTCTATCTGCTTCATTCTTCTTGGATCGGGGTCACACAGATTCAAACACAACAGATTTGAAATCAGCTTGTTCTTCATACTTAATTAGATACCAACCATTTAGATATATGCTTAAATATCAAATCAATGGAATTTATTGATTTGTTGATTACTCGTAAGAGACAATATTGCATAATTTATTCCCAGTTGGTTTTGATAATTAAGGTAACCGTAACACCTAGCCTTCTGTTTAAACGGCAGAACATAACTAAGAAAGTATAGACTACAACATCTCAGTTGAACTACAATGTTACTGATGTGAGCAATTTATATATAAATGGGTACAAATCTATCTGATAGTGAATTAACCATCAGACAATCTCAAGTATGTGGAGCTGCAGCTTTGTGAGGAACTAAACAATCCACATTTACTGCCAATCGGCCACCATTCTTACATACTAATTATTAAGAAATTTCAACCAGCAATATGAGAAAAGTTTAACGATTTCTTCAACAAGATGCTACATCAGCTATTAACTCGTGGCCATCCTCAGAGAGCACGAAGGGAGGAATGATATAACTTATATATAAATGTATAAATGTATAAATATAGAGAGGGGTTCTAATGAGGACCACTAAGTTAAGAACTAGTTAAGAACTTTCTTATTAATCGTTTAATTACACCTACTTTTTAATTACATTTTTCCATCTCAATCAACATAGTCTGTATAATCCCTGCTTTATGTACAACAATATGGAACGATTCATGAAACTACAGAATTTTCAAAATGAGAATTGCAAAGTTGGAAATTTATTCAAGAAAAAAAAATCTTAGGTAACAACTTAAGATGAAAATGGCATCTACTCAACACACATTCATAAGTACAAACACATACAATCAGAACAGACAGTTGAAAGACAATGTCAAGAACGTACCAGAAATTTTATCTGCAAACCAGGTTTCTGACATAATTATAGAGCCTCTTTATGCTGAAAAAATCATCCCAAGAAGCTTACCAATTTCAACTATATTAAGAATAAAAAGCAGCCCAAATGTGCAATGAAATGCAGAAGTCTAAAATTTCCAAGGAATTTTTCTGGCTGAGCTCTCTCACATTTGCTGTCTGTGAAATGTAGTTTTGATGGAAGTAAGTTCAAAAGTATCAGAACCAACATCATCTTTTGTCCAATATTGTGAGAGATAAGTTTTCATCCAATCCAACACAAGCTTTGCGGGGTCTAACGAACATCGCAGACTCGCAAAAAATTGGTTCTCCAGCAAATCAACCCCAGTCACGTGAGTCACTTAACTGAGGATTTGAAGAAGATGAAACTGATGCTATTTGGGCCAGTAAAGATTCTGGTTCCCCAGATAAGGGAAGAAATTGCATTTCTTGTTGTGAATTGCAATAAGAATTAAGAAGCAAGAAAAAGCACAATGTAGGTTAGTATAGTGAATACGACTGAGCCCGCATAACAAAAAGATAATTAGAGCATAATATATCACTCATGCTTTAGTTCAATAGCTAAATTGTGAGGATTGGGAGTGGAGATAACTATTAGGCTAAACGTTCGTTGCCTGGCAGCGCTATAGATATACTTTCTATCAAAATTCAAACATCAGATGTTCAAACTTGACAAAAAGACTGCCTGAAAACAGTCAGGAGTATATGGAACACTTGCAAGTTACAACAGCAAGATCTAGTAAATCTTGTCCAAGAAAAAAAAAGAAGCCTAGAACTAAGTGAAAAATCTAAGAAAAAATCTTGTGAAAAATCTTGTCCAATGAACAGCTTAAAGAGTACAAAAATCTAAGGCAATGTTACTAATGCTACCTACAATGCAAGAACTAGAAGCAGTATCTTATTACATGGTGCAGGTTCATAACTTCATGTCACTTCAGTTCATGTTCTATGGGCTTTAGATCAAGTTCCTTCTCTCTCATATCAAATCCTTACATGGTGGAACCTAGGCACTTCTCGTGTTCTTCTAACTCGAATCTATTTTTCAAGTGACCAGCTGCCTTTCTTTCAATTCAATCCCATTCATTCACCCTCTCTTCAATCAAACAAATGTTCTTCACTCTCAACTCAATTTTTTGTTCTTTGAACTCGATCATCTTCTCAGACAATAAGCGAAGTCCAGACATCTTTCCATGTCTAATCAGGAAAGCACTCCCCCTTAGTTGACACAAGATAATATTAGAAATGCCACGTACCGAAAATGTTTCATTACAGCAACCCTTCATACCACCAATGTTGAAAATAGAAGTATGGATCTCAGAAGGGCAGATATCCCTACTGATATCAACAGTCACCATGGCATAAAAGAGAAGAGAAATATGAAAAGTGGGACCAGGCCAATCCTGAGTTGCAATCAAGGTTTTAGAAAAATACATGGCTGTATTTCTCATAGTAGCAGGATCACTGTGCTGTATCCCATTCTCACAAACGAAACATCAATCTTGTTTATTCTTGTTGTGTGTGGGAATCAGAAATCATATATATACATGTTTTGCTGTATAATAGGACTTGCTGGGTAGTATCCTTAGGGCTCCTGTTATACAGGTTGAGTAGAGAGAAGCATCATTGCAGCAGTAATATATTCAAGAACCAGGACTAATCTCTTCGCACTTTCGCAGTTTAATCCAAATCCAGGACTAATTGAATTGTTATTAGGATGCATATCCAACTGTGACAAAGAAAAACATCTTATATAAACGCCAAAAGCCTAAGCATCAAAGCTCAAGCCGTAATATCAGTTGTTATGGTGAAATGTCAATAACAACGAAAGTCATCCCCATATCAGTTGAAGAGATGAAGATTTATTAATGAAAAACGACATAAGCATAATATAATTGTAGGGGCAATCAGGTTTGTCTTCATTGTTCAAGATCTTTTTACTTAATTAGTGCCACATTGCAGCCTTAATAGAACAAAAGCAATGGTAGCAGTGGGCTTAATTCTCACCATATACTCGGAGCAAAGTTGTAGAGTTGTGTCTTAAAAGGATATAGCCTCTTATAATTATTATTATTTTGGTCAAAGCCTATACGATTCTACCCCTTATAGGAATAGAAAACAAAATCTCATGGTATTTCCTTGTAGCACCCGGTTACCTTGAATCCCACGTAGAACCTTAAAGATACTACTTACCATAAGAAGTACAGACTGATACGGGTGTATCTTTTAGCTTTTAGGAATTAGTGATTCCTTCTCCAAGTTAGTTAAGTACATAGTTTTCTAGCTTGAAAATGAATAGTTGTCTAACTTAGTTAAAGAGTAGTTTCCAAGTTAGATAAGGATTTATAGAGTTAGACTCTATAAATAGAGGTGCCTAGCTTAGTTCTAAATACCATAGTGAAACAGAGACAACATCTGTTCATACCATAGTGAAACAGAGACAACATATGTTTAGACCATAGTGAAACAGAGACAACATCTGTTTAGACCAGAGAGAAACATAGACAACATCTGTTTAGACCAGAGCGAAACAAAGAGAGCTAGAGTGTTATTGTGAGAGAATGCATTAGACAATAAACATTGTACCCTTTTGCACAATAATAAGAGAGGAATATATTTTCTTTGACTTACGTTACCTGTGTGTTTTAGTGCTATTAATAATTCCGCTATTAGTAGTACCACCTAGGTAATTTGTATCAAGTTGGTAATCAGAGCTAACCGTATCCGTGAGGAGTCTTGTGGTGTATGGTCCTGACTCGTTCACTTTACAGAAAGCTAGGAAAATCTCTTGTGTCTTTGGAAAATACCACAAGATCAAGAGGAAAGAAGATGGGTGATGAAACACCAAAGAAAGAAAGACTTGATGCGTTGGAGAAGCAGATGGCTGCGTCAAATACTGCGATTGCAGAATTGACTGGTCTCGTCAAACAGTTGCTATTGAAGGAATCGCCGGAGAATCCGAAGGAAACAAATTCGGAGTCGGAAGAAGAACAAGCAAAGACGGGATCGAATGACGAATCTGACACTGCTAGCAAAACCTCGCAACAAGAAGGAAGGAGTTCTTTTCGAAACTTGAAGATTGATTTCAAGATTGAAGTTCCGATGTACGATGGCAGCGTCAATGTTGACAAGTTGGACGACTGGATTGAGCGGCTTAACACATATTTTACGTCCCACCATTTTACATCGAAAGAGAAGATCACTTGTGCGACGCTTTAACTTGGTGGAAGTTCTACCAGAGGAATGGTGTTGAGAAGGTAGTGTCGTGGAAGCGGTTCAAAGAATTGCTTAGAAAGAAGTTCTATCCAGTTGGGTTTCTGGAGGAACGATGGGACAAGTGGCATAACTTGCGTCAGAAGGTCAATCAGTCCGTACAAGATTACACTACCGAATTCCAGAATCAAGCTATGGTTTTAGATATATCCCTGACGGAGTATTCGGTATTTATGAAGTACGAAGCAGGACTGCATGAGTACCTCCAAAGGGAGTTGAGTTTGTTCACGGTACAATCTGTTGAAGAAGCTAGCGGAAAAGTCATCGCCATTGAGAAGAAGTTCAAAAGGAATGGAACCAAGGGAGATGGAAAACAGACTGGGGGTAAGTCGAATGATTCCTATACCAAAACGGAAGAGCATAAGAATGGCGAGTCTGATGGGAAAGAATGTTTGGTTTGCAATTACTGCAAAGGAACAGGCCACGTGGCAGATAAGTGTTGGGAAAAGTTTCCTCACCTTAAACCAAGAGTGTTACGGCACAAGGAGGAGAGGAAGAAGACAACATTAATCACAAACAAGGCAAAAGAGGTACCAGGAATGACAGAACCAAATGCTAGGCTCAACCTTATGGCAGGAACACAGTTAGGGAACGACGACGAGAACCGCAAGGAGCAGCTTTTTGTTGTAAAGCTGCAAGTGAAGACCAATTTAGTTGATGCCATTGTGGATCCGGGAAGTCAGAAGAACCTTATCTCGGAAGCTTTGGTTCAAAAGTTAGGTCTTCAAACGGTCAAACATCCGAAGCCATATCCATTAGGATGGATTCAGAAGGACACAGGACTAGGTATTACCAGTTAATGTACTTTCAAGTTTGCTCTTCATGAATCTTACATCGACAAAGTGACATGCGATGTGGTGCCATTGGATGTTTGTCAGGTGATTCTGGGAAATCCTTACTTATGGGATAAAGATGTTATCTATGAAAGGAAGGCTCAGAAGTACACATTTACGAAAGACGGACAACGATTCGTTATCCGGGCGGCGTCCCTCCCACCAGAGGCAAGCTTGGTAGCAACGACTCAGGCTAAAAGATTAGTCAATGCTTGAGGAAATTTGTCTTGTTGACATGTCCACATGAAGGGCGATCAAGTCAAGATGTTGAGAAAACAAAATTGAAGAAGTCACAAGAAAAGTACAAAATCAGACCTTGTAACTTTGGTATTAGCGACTTAGTATGGTTAAGGCTGAGTAAAGAGCGCCTTAAAGAGGATCCGTTGCCAGCAGATTGCATTTTGGAGCGTCAAGTGGCTACTACACGTCAAGGGGAACGAGTAGTGTTTCGCATTGGGCATGCAGGTCAGGTTCCAAACAAGGCTAAATGGTTCAGCAAAGAAAAGGAAACTCTTGAGTTTCCTAATCTCCAGTTTTAACTTAAACAGGAGTTTAAGTTCCTAAAAGGGGGAGCCATGATACGGATGTATCCTTTAGCTTTTAGGAATTAGTGATTCCTTCTTCAAGTTAGTTAAGTATATAGTTTTCTAGCTTGAAAAGGAATAGTTGTCTAACTTAGTTAAGGAGTAGTTTCCAAGTTAGATAAGGATTTATAGAGTTAGACTCTATAAATAGAGGTGCCTAGCTTAGTTCTAGATACCATAGTGAAACAGAGACAACATATGTTTATACCATAGTGAAACAAAGACAACAACTGTTTAGACCAGAGTGAAACAGAGACAACATCTGTTTAGACCAGAGCGAAACAAAGAGAGCTAGAGTGTTATTGTGAAAGAAGGCATTAGACAATAAACATTATACCCTTTTGCACAATAATAAGAGAGGAATATATTTTCTTCGACCTACGTTACATGTGTGTTTTAGTGCTATTAATAACTCCGCTATTAGTAGTACCACCTAGGTAATTCATATCAAGTTGGAACTGCAATAAGAAATTGCATTTCTTGTTGTGAATTGCAATAAGAATTAAGAAGCAAAGAAAAGCACAATGTAGGTTAGTATAGTGAATACGATTGAGCCTGCATAACAAAAAGATAATTAAAGCATAATATATCACTCATGCTTTAGTTCAATAGCTAAATTGTGAGGATTGGGAGTGGAGATAACTATTAGGCTAAACGTTCGTTGCCTGGCAGAGCTATAGATATACTTCTATCAAAATTCAAACATCTTCAGATGTTCAAACTTGACAAAAAGACTGCCTGAAAACAGGCAGGAGTATATGGAACACTTGCAAGTTACAACAGCAAGATCTAGTAAATCTTCTCCAAGAAAAAAAAAAAAAAAAGCCTAGAACTAAGTGGCATCCAATGAACAGCTTAAAGAGTACAAAAATCTAAGGTAATGTTACTAATGCTACCTACAATGCAAGAACTAGAAGCAGTATCTTATTACCTGGTGCAGGTTCATAACTTCATGTCACTTCAGTTCATGTTCTATGGGCTTTAGATCAAGTTCCTTCTCTCTCATATCAAATCCTTACATGGTGGAACCTAGGCGCTTCTCCTGTTCTTCTAACTCGAATCTATTTTTCAGGTGACTAGCTGCCTTTCTTTCAATTCAATCCCATTCATTCACCCTCTCTTCAATCAAACATATGTTCTTCACTCTCAGCTCAATTTTTTTGTTCTTTGAACTCGATCATCTTCTCATACAATACGCGAAGTCCAGACATCTTTCCATGTCTAATCAGGAAAGCACTCCCCCTTAGTTGACACAAGATAATATTAGAAATGCCACGTACCGAAAATGTTTCATTACAGCAACCCTTCATACCACCAATGTTGAAAATAGAAGTATGGATCTCAGAAGGGCAGATATCCCTACTGATATCAACAGTCACCATGGCATAAAAGAGAAGAGAAATATGAAAAGTGGGACCAGGCCAATCCTGAGTTGCAATCAAGGTTTTGGAAAAATACATGGCTGTATTTCTCATAGTAGCAGGATCACTGTGCTGTATCCCATTCTCACAAACGAAACATCAATCTTGTTTATTCTTGTTGTTGTGGGAATCAGAAATCATATATATACATGTTTTGCTGTATAATAGGACTTGCTGGGTAGTATCCTTAGGGCTCCTGTTATACAGGTTGAGTAGAGAGAAGCATCATTGCAGCAGTAATATATGTTGATATATGCCTTGAACCGTCAAATCTGTTCTGACGGCTTATCTGTATATCGGGTTATACTAGGATTAGTATATCGAGTTATACTAGGTTATGGTTTCCTATTAGGACTAGTATATCAGGGTTTAGAGTTGTATATATATATACAACCTATTGTGTAAGCCGGTTTTTTGCACTCTTCTCAACATAATAAAAGGGCTGTTCTCCTTCTGTCCGTGGACGTAGCTAACGCATCGTTAGTGAACCACGTAAATCTGTGTTCTTTTTTTCACTCGTTACAACAAATTGGTATCAGAGCAAGGTTGTGATTTCCGCCAAGAAAGATGTCTGGTTTAAATGTGAAGATTGATAAATTCACAGGGAGGAACAGTTTCAGTTTATGGCAGATCAAGATGCGAGCCTTGTTAAAACAACAAGGTATGTGGGCGCCGCTGGTTAAGAAGCCAGGGGATCAAGAAATCGCTGAGATGGCCAGTCTGGAGGAGAAGGCACACTCGACAATTCTGTTGTGCCTTGCAGATGATATAATCACCGAGGTCGCAGAGGAGGAAACTGCGGCTGGTCTGTGGTTGAAGCTTGAGAGTCTATACATGACGAAGTCTTTAACCAACAAGTTGCTTCTAAAGCGACGTCTGTTCGGTCTGCGTATGGAAGAAGGTACATCCCTAAGAGATCACCTAGATCAGTTAAACACTGTTCTATTAGAGTTGCGTAATATCGATGTTAAAGTTGATGATGAGGATGCTGCTCTAATTCTGTTGGTATCTCTACCTTCGTCGTATGAGAATTTTGTGGATTCTTTTATTGGTGGGAGAGATACTCTGACTCTGGAGGATGTTAGATCATCTTTACATACTAGAGATATGCGTCATAAGGCGACCGTCACTAGTTCAGACAGTCAGGCTACAGGGTTGGTAGCCAGTGGAAGTTTGGGACAGAAAGGCTCGGGGAAGAAGAAATTCAAGAATCCAGTTTCAAAGGGTTCCAAATCCAATGATGTCTGTAACTACTGTAAAGAGAAGGGACATTGGAAAAACGAATGTCCAAAGAAGAAGAAGCAGTCTGAGAAAGCATCAGGTACTGCTGTTGTAGCAGAAGTTGACACCACTTCGGAAGAAGACCTGGCCTTGGTTGCAGATGCACACAAACATCACAGGGATGTGTGGATTTTGGATACCGGGGCATCTTATCATATATGTCCATGCAGAGAGTGGTTTTCAACCTATGAGCAGATAGATGGAGGAAATATTTCTATGGCAAACGATTCTGCAAGTAAGGTGGTTGGAATTGGCTCAATAAAAATTCGGACACATGATGGTAAATTCTGTACATTGAATGATGTTAGGCATGCTCCACACATGACGAAAAACCTGATTTCTTTGGGTCTTCTAGATAGCAAAGGTTTCAAGTACACAGGCTCATGTGGAATTTTGAATGTCTACAAAGGTGTCAATGTGGTTCTGAAAGGTGTCAAGCGAGGTACTTTGTATATTCTGCAAGGTTCAACGCTGTCAGGCTCGGCTGCTGTTGCATCATCAGAGGTTCACAAGGATGATATGACCAAGCTATGGCACATGAGGCTTGGTCATATGAGTGAAAGAGGGATGCAAATTCTGTCAAAGAATGATCTTCTTGGTGGCCACAAGGTCAAGGATCTTAGTTTCTGTGAACATTGTATCTTTGGGAAGCTACATCGCAGTAAATTTCCTAAAGCGATTCATAGAACTAAAGGCACGCTTGATTATATTCATTCTGATTGTTGGGGTCCATCTCGCGTTGACTCTTTGGGAGGTCACAGATATTTTGTGTCAATGATTGATGACTACTCAAGAATGACTTGGGTGTTCATGATGAAGCATAAAAGTGACGCCTTCAAGAATTTTAAGCACTGGAAGGCATTAGTGGAAAATCAAACTGGGAAGAAGATCAAGAGGCTGCGAACTGATAATGGTCTGGAGTTCTGTTCTGCTGAATTTGATGAGTTATGCAAGACTGAAGGTATTGCAAGGCATCATACAGTCCGGTACACACCACAGCAAAATGGTGTAGCAGAACGTATGAATCAGACACTTCTGGAGAGAGCTAGGTGCATGCTCTCTAATGCTGGATTAGAAAGAAGGTTCTGGGCAGAAGCGGTGAATGTTGCTTGTTATCTGATAAACCGTGGACCACACACAGGTATACATCTCAAAACACCTTATGAGATGTGGTCTGGTAAGTCTGCTGATTACTCCAATCTGAGGGTTTTTGGGTGTTCTGCTTACTATCATGTAAGTGAGGGTAAGTTAGAACCAAGAGCTAAAAAAGGAGTGTTTGTAGGCTATGGAGATGGGGTTAAAGGTTTCAGAATCTGGTCTCCATCTGAAAGGAGGGTTATACTGAGTAGGAACGTAGTATTTGATGAAAATTCTATGTTTAACCCTACTGTGAAGTCTGTGGTTGTATCAGAAAATTGTAGTGTTGAGAAACAGGTGGAGCAACAAGTCACTGAAGATGTGAGTAAATCTCGACAAGAAGATCAACACCTACATTCAGAATCAGAACAATTGGCTGCAAATCAGCATAGTTTGGCTCTAGAGCGATCTAGGAGACCAAATTTTGGGAAACCACCTATAAGGTATGGTTTTGAGGACATGGTGGCTTATGCACTACAGGTTGCTGAGGAGGTGGATCCTCATGAGCCGTCCACCTACAAGGAAGCAGTTACAAGTACAGAGTCAGCTCAATGGCTTGCTGCAATGGGAGATGAAATGGAGTCACTTCAGAAAAATCAGACTTGGGAATTGACCAAACGACCTGGTCAGGGGAGAAAGGTTATTACTTGCAAATGGGTTTTCAAGAAGAAAGAAGGGTTGTCACCTGCTGAGGGCATCAAGTATAAAGCTCGTGTAGTTGCAAGAGGGTTTCATCAGAAAGAGGGAGTTGACTACAATGAGATTTTCTCACCTGTGGTCAGACATACTTCTATCAGGGTGCTACTAGCCATAGTTGCGCACCAGGATCTGGAGCTTGAGCAACTAGATGTGAAGACAGCGTTCTTACATGGAGAATTGGAAGAAGAGATCTACATGACTCAACCAGATGGTTTTCAAGTCCCTGGAAAGGAAGACTATGTTTGCAAGTTGAAGAAGTCCTTGTATGGACTAAAGCAGTCCCCTAGACAGTGGTACAAGAGGTTCGATAGCTATATGATAGAGATCGGCTACATCAGGAGTCCGTATGATTGTTGTGTTTACTACAACAAGTTAACAAATGGTTCCCTCATTTATCTGGTCCTGTATGTAGATGATATGCTGATAGCTGCAAAAGACAAGTCTGATATTCAGAAGTTGAAGGGTCTCCTCAGTGCAGAGTTTGAGATGAAGGATTTGGGAGCAGCTCGGAAAATTTTGGGAATGGAGATCTACAGGGATAGAAGTCAGAAGAAGCTTTTCTTATCACAGAAAAGTTACATCCAGAAAATTTTATCCAGGTTTGGTATGTCTACATCCAGATCTTTAGATACTCCAAGTGCTGCAAATACTCATCTGTCTACTGCGTTTGCACCTAAATCTGCTGAGGAGAAGGAATACATGTCTCGAGTTCCTTATGCTAGTGCAGTTGGAAGCTTGATGTATGCTATGGTTTGCACTAGGCCTGATCTCGCACATGCTGTGAGTGTTGTCAGCAGATTTATGGGTGACCCTGGAAAGGAGCATTGGCAAGCTGTGAAGAGAATTTTCCGGTACCTCAAAGGTACGTCAGATGTCGGTCTCATTTATGGAAGTGATACAAGCTGTTTGGTAACAGGCTATTCAGATAGCGATTATGCTGGAGATGTTGACACTAGGAGGTCTATGACTGGTTATGTCTTTACTCTTGGTGGCTCTGTTGTTAGCTGGAAAGCTACTTTGCAGCCGACAGTGACCTTGTCTACTACTGAAGCAGAGTACATGGCTCTGACAGCCGCTGCAAAGGAAGGCATTTGGTTAAGGGGTCTGGTCAGTAGTCTTGGTTTGCATCATGATCAGGCTATAGTGTACTGTGACAGTTTGAGTGCAATATGTTTAGCAAAGGATCAAGTTCATCATGAGAGGACCAAGCACATTGATGTCAGGTATCATTTTCTGAGAGATGAGAGCAGAATTAAGGTGAAGAAGGTGGGCACTGCTGACAATCCCGCTGATATGTTCACCAAGCCGGTTCCACACAGCAAGTTTCAACATTGTTTGGACTTGCTAAATGTTACAAGCTGTTAGTTGCCCTTTGGGAGCGACATCTGAGGCAGAAGGAGTTATCTGTTCATCTGGCATCACTATGGTGCATCTGGTACATCTGTTATCTGTGAGAGGATTCAAGTCAAGGTGGAGATTTGTTGATATATGCCTTGAACCGTCAAATCTGTTCTGACGGCTTATCTGTATATCGGGTTATACTAGGATTAGTATATCGAGTTATACTAGGTTATGGTTTCCTATTAGGACTAGTATATCAGGGTTTAGAGTTGTATATATATATACAACCTATTGTGTAAGCCGGTTTTTTGCACTCTTCTCAACATAATAAAAGGGCTGTTCTCCTTCTGTCCGTGGACGTAGCTAACGCATCGTTAGTGAACCACGTAAATCTGTGTTCTTTTTTTCACTCGTTACAACAATATATTCAAGAACCAGGACTAATCTCTTCGCACTTTCGCAGTTTAATCCAAATCCAGGACTAATTGAATTGTTATTAGGATGCATATCCAACTGTGACAAAGAAAAACATCTTATATAAACGCCAAAAGCCTAAGCATCAAAGCTCAAGCCGTAATATCAGTTGTTATGGTGAAATGTCAATAACAACGAAAGTCATCCCCATATCAGTTGAAGAGATGAAGATTTATTAATGAAAAACGACATAAGCATAATATAATTGTAGGGGCAATCAGGTTTGTCTTCATTGTTCAAGATCTTTTTACTTAATTAGTGCCACATTGCAGCCTTAATAGAACAAAAGCAATGGTAGCAGTGGGCTTAATTCTCACCATATACTCGGAGCAAAGTTGTAGAGTTGTGTCTTAAAAGGATATAGCCTCTTATAATTATTATTATTTTGGTCAAAGCCTATACGATTCTACCCCTTATAGGAATAGAAAACAAAATCTCATGGTATTTCCTTGTAGCACCCGGTTACCTTGAATCCCACGTAGAACCTTAAAGATACTACTTACCATAAGAAGTACAGACCTACCATAATCACCACTTGAATTTCCATAAAGCACTAGGATTCCTTTTCCATATATAACTCGGTCTCCACGTCCTCGGATAGCCGACTAAATTTGCGCCCTTACAATAATCCCCAACTTAATTTGCCCTAATCCCCTGTTGAAGAAGCCCTCTGCCATTGTTAATTAGAAGACAGACATGAAGGTGATTGCTGCTTATATGCTGGCTGTTCTGGGAGGGAACACCAGTCCCACTGCTGATGATGTGAAGAAGATTCTCGGGTCTGTCGGAGCCGAAGCCGCTAATGATAGGATCGAGTTGCTGTTGTCGCAAATGAAAGATATAGATATCAACGAGGTAGTTGCCTCCGGGAGAGAAGTTGGCATCTGTTGTTCCTTTTGGCGGCGCAGTTGCTGGTGTCGCACCCGCAGCCGGTAACGCAGGTGCTGCTGATACTGCTTCAGCCGAGCAGAAGAAGGAAGAGAAGGTTGAAGAGGAAGAGGATGGGGATCTTGGTGATATCTTTGGCGAAGGTGGTCTCTTTGGCTCCGACGACTGAAGGATTTGCATGAGGACTAAAGCTAGAACTTCTCAACGATCTCATTGAGGTTTCGCGGTGCAAGTACTACGTTTATTAATTTCATCTATTTCTTAGATTGTTTGTTTTTCTTTTCTTTTACATCAAATCTAGAATTGTTTGTATTTTTTTTTTTCTTTCAAGGAGATTGTTTGCTTAGATCTTTGGAAGTGTTGTCAGATATTATTATAGTTATAAAGCTTTGGATTTTGGTTATTTGAGTATATTTTAAATTGATCGATCTCAGTAGTCTTGCACTCTTGCTCTCCATATGCACTATTATCAACTCTGTTGCTTTAATTGTGTGTTGCCATCGAGGGATCGAGTAGTCACTCGTGACATAGAACTGTTAACAACAGAAGTGCGCAATGACCGTTGCAATTTTGTTTTCAGAAAAGGTCTTGTTCTCCATTACTAGAGAGGATCTTCAACTTGTTTTGTACAAAGAAAAGTTCTAGTCTTTGCTATTCTACACCACGTCACTACCTCTGCGGAATGAGAAAAGTATTTTGAAGCAGGCAGTTGGTGGTTATGCCTACATGACCTCCAACGTGTTTCTTCCAAACTTCAAACGGAATACAGTTTCCAGATGCAACTGGTTTATACTTTTTTGCTTCTTCCCAACTGAAAGAGAAGAGATAATAGTTGCAAATATGCTATAGTTAATTAATCATGCTTGAGCATACAAATAGCAGCACATACAATTTGATGTACGTTCAGACGACAAAGTTCTCGGTCATTTCAGAAGTAGCAGAACACAGCAAAACCATTGCCAACCTCAAATGTTAGAAAACAGAATCGGCATACTCGTGCAGTATTGGATTCTCCAAGTGTTCAACAGAACAAATAACCATTTTAGCTAGGAACTAGTTGAGCAAAGTCATAGGACGTCGACCTAAGAACAAATATTACTTGATGTTTAAATCGACCGAAAAACAAATATTACTTGATCTTTAACCGTGAATGATCTATCAAATTTCAATTGCAAGATCACAGCTAGATTTTCTTCTACACCATACACAAAGCTAAGAAAGATTGGCTTACTCCAGTTCAGGCATACAACACCTAATTTTCATTTTTCAAGTATTAACCGTCAAAATGATTTAGCAAGACAGACTTCAAAACAGATTGACTGACAGAAAAGTCAGATGTCTAAGCTAGCTACCAAGGCAGCAAGAAGTCAAGAACTGAATCATTTTGGCTCGGTTAGTGGTACAGCAGCAAAAATAAAAATGTCAGAGATGAAGAACAATAGAGAACCTATATATTTCCAATCAACAAATATAGTACACCAAGTTCAATCATATGTAACACTACCATAAAAGATCACTGAACAACGCTAGAGAACCAATATATTTCGAATCAATAGATACAGTAGGCTAGGTTCAATCATATCTAACCGTAAAAGATGACTAGAAGATGTTACCCTAGTTCCCAATACCATCACTGTCAGCTTACTTTTCTCCAGCTTCAGATATATTAATATCTTTCTCTATCCAAACCAACAAATTGACACTGAAACTTATTCCTTCTTATCTAAATTTCTAAAAAAAATTCTAACACACTCATCTGCGACAAATCTTGACCATCACATCTTTCACAAAATCTCTTAAACATTAAGAAAACCCAAGACTGCATAATTGTGAAAGAACATACCTATCATATCAAATGCGGCTCTCAGATCATCCATTTTATCCAAAACCCCATCAAATCGATGAAGCAAGCACTAATACCATACCAGTTCAACAGAGAACCAAAATGGGGATACCTACCAACTGAAGCTGTTTCTCCAATCAGGCAAACACAATTTCTGAGGACCCGAGACATGAAAAGAGTAAGGATGAGGTTGTGCTTCCACAACTTCCTACACAACACCACGTGTTTCCATTAACAAGGCAGCATCACGCCCACACACCGCCTCACTTCCTTTCACTTCGCTTCGTTTTGGGGTTCCTTCACTTCGTTGCATGTTAACAGAGAAGGATTGTGTGGCTTTAAGGTGGAAAAGGAAGATTTTGTGGGGTTGAGATGTGTGGAGGGTTTGATTTGGTATCAGATTCGACAGCCCTCATGTTTATACCATTATTACTCCCTCCCCCTTCTCTCCCCCTCCTCTGTCTCTCTGTCTCCTCTGATCAGCCACCAAAACTAAGAGAACGAAATTGGTCACAACCAACAGAAGGATCAAAGGGTGGATGCGGACAGAAAACAAATATAAGAGGCAAAATGAGAAATTCACTGTTCTAAGGTTACTTTTCAGACACGCCGGTACTGGTCACCACGTCTGATGAACTTCTATATAGAAAATTATGGTAGTCTTCACTTGTGAACAACAAGTATACCTTCAACAAACTTCAAATCAGCATGTTTCCAACCTCTTAAAAAGAGAATCATCTATATGAAATCTACTGCTCATTTCAGAAAGAGGCAACAGACTGAACTGCAAACTTAACATAGTTAATTTCCAAGGATCTTCATTTCATCTTCAAATTGCTACAAGTAAACATTATCCTAAAATAAAGAATCATGCAAACGAATGTATGCAATAGAGAAGACACATGGGCCACCAAATAACTAAAGGCGCGACATAAGGATTGCCATGTGATTTAGATAAGGTACTAAGTAGACGAAACTCCTGAGCTGCTGCAAAGGCTTTGGACGACGTGGCATGGGTAGATGCGATCAAAGACACAAGCACTATACTCCAATGATACTACAGCACAAGGACAATATGTACAGGGGAAGGCTGAGCATCTTTATCCATTGCTAATAAAGACAACACCAACAGATGAATCCTGTGATCAGAAGAGTACTCAAAACTAATGGAACAAGATAGGTGAAAAGATGTAAACCAAGCTCTTGCACATTGGGTCCTACGGAATGTAAACAAAATATGTTCAATTGTTTTGGGAGACGAATGCTAACGTTGCGAATCAAAAAAACAGGCTGTGTTTCCTGAATACAGAATTCATAGTTGCTAAGGTCATATATACGTGGGTATGTCCCAATATCTCAAAACCAAGAATATAAAAACAACTCTTCATAGTAAAGTCATAATTCAAATTTATCTACCAGCTGTTTAAGGGGATGCTATTAATGACTTGGTAAAGTAACACACAATTCACAAACTACTTTTAGTCATGCAAAACATGTCTTATTCAACAAACATAGAAGAGTTTATTTACATATGGTAAGAATGTGGAGGTTACTGCACGTAATCGAGTAATCGACCAACTTGTGGTGAATCGTGGAGGAATTGCTTTATACTACTAATTAAGACAAGTTCATAATGTATATCAGCTAGCCTAGAAGCAAATTTACATCTGATCTCATCAACAAGACAACATATGTAAGATTACCAACGATTCAGGGAGAGCAGCAAGACTTCAAACAAACTTGCAGACTGACCTATGATAACAGGTGAAGTATGGGGGGTGGGGAGAGGGGCTAATACTGGGATTGTGGTAATCACTGCAAGCAGGATGTAAGAAAGACAGGTTGCTGATCCAAATCAATCATTTCAGACCAAATAAGGAGTTGGGTTCGAGACAGAAGGGAAAAGAAAGAAAAAGCACGCATGCACACACTTTTCATATCTGTTAACCTAGAATCCATTCAGAGTAAGACCTAATTTGCTGTAATCATAACCATAATCTAAATAGTTAACATCATCTCTGCTTATTGTGAAATAACAATGGCTATTGTATAGTTTGAGTTGCCCGGCAAATTAAAACCTAAGTTTTGTAATCTTAGTTAGAAATTAAATGATTTGCAAATTATCAGATCGTAAAGCCAACAACAAAGACAGAGTAACAAAGATTAGATACTGAAAACTGAAACGAATATGACCTGTTCGATTCCTCAAGAACCACTAACTGCCAAGTTCAACAAACTCTCAACACATATGACAGACCCAACGAACCAGTCGAACTATATCAAACATCCATGTTAAACATTCCTTAAAGGACATATATCAATGCTTAAAAGCTAGTCAAATAAGCCAGAGAATGTCATACCCTGTCTTTCAGGGAGCTACCGCTTAATGTTAAGCATCTGCTTAGCCTCAGTCTGACCCTGCAGCAGTTCCTCACTGACATACCTACTCAGCAAGTCCTTCTTCTTCTTCTCAAGCACCATCTTCTCAATCTCCTTATCGTCGGGCAGCGGCACATGAGCCACAAACTCCATCTCTTTCTCACTCTTCTCTTTCAACAACTCCCTCTCTCTCTGCCTCTCTTCCTCCACCACCTCCTCCTCCTCCTCCACCAGAATCTCCTTAGCCTTCGCCACCGTCACCACTTCGCCACTCTTCACCGCTCTCTTGGCCTCTCTTCTAATCTCCTCCAACCTCCACCACACCGCCACCGCCTCCGCCCTCATCTTCTCCTCCGCCACAACCTCCAGCTTCTCCAAAACCCCATCCTCATCGTCCCTATATCCATAATAGCTCGCATCAATCCTCTTGTATATATCATACCTCGTCCGCCGCTTCCTCAGCTCCGGCGGCTTCTCGAAAAGCTCCCTCACACCGGGAAGCTTCTTCGCCGCACCAAAGTACCGATAACCAGCGCCACGGCCGCTAGGGTTTGGAACGTCGACGATGTTGCCGTCGAGATCGGTCATCTTCGGGGCGTGCTTGGCGTAATTAGGGCCGCCGAGCTCGACGATGCGGCGCTCCCAGTGAGACTTCTCCCTTATGAGCTTGTTGATCTCGTCGTTGAGGTCGCGGAGGCGGTGCTCGCCGAGGCCTTCGTTTTGGATCTCGGCGACTTTGCGGCCGATCTCGCCATGATCTGCTGGCGCCACTTGGAGGCCTCGGCGAGGTCGCGGCATTCGGAGGCGAGGAAAGGGCGGCGCTCGCGGGGCTTCTTCTTCTCTTCGTTCTTCAGGGTGATGAAGCGATTCAGCATCGACTGCGCTTTCTCTTCGTTACGAGCCATTGCGAGATTTTGAGGGGTTTTCGAATTTCGCTAAACCCTAAAATCTCAGAATCGAATTTGGGGGTTTTGCTGTGCGTGGATTGCAGATTGGGTTCTTATAAATCTCTATCTATTAATAAAGCCAGGAGAGTTTTCCTAGTCATTTGGTGGCCCATGTGTCTTCACTCCGCCGAAATTTTGATTTAGCTGAAGTATTGAGTTTCAGGGATTAAAATTCAATCAGCTTGCTACCCGTTATCCACTAACCGTCTGTTAAAAATTTGTCCACTAATCGTCTAATTACATGTTAATGGGCTGTCAATCCATTAACAACCCATCAGTTAGCGAGTGAAAACGGGTTACACGTTGGAACCATCTCACTTGTCAAGACCCGTTAAGAAATAAAAAAAATTAACAAACATATTCAATCGTATTTTAAGAAGTTAAGAAACATATTTTAACAAAAAAAAAAACATTGGGTTTTGATTAGAAGAAGAAATATTAAAAATAAAAAAAGGCAAAAAAAATAATAAAAGAAAGGAAAAACGCATTAGCGGGTCTTAGCATGTTCCAATGGGTAACCTACGAACCTAACGGGTTCAACCCGCTATAACTCGTTAGCTTAACGGGTTATAGTGTGTTAAACTCGTTGAACCCGTTAAGAGCATCTCTAACAGCTTCCTCATTTTTTTGATTCTCTCAATTTTGAGGAATATAGAGCTGTTTTTAGGTCCAACAGTTTCCCTATCACATTCCCTAAAATGGGGATGGGGAAGAAAGAGAAGTCTTCATTCTTCAAATTTGCAGCAAAGTCTTTCTTCCCCAAAATTAAATTATTCATGTGTTCTAACGAATTCAAGACAACAATAGAATATTTTATTAGGTATTTTATTGTTACAATGAAATATATAATGTTTTTTGTTATAATTAATAATAATATAGTATATTTTATTATTGTATTAAATGCCAAAATCTCCAAAATGGAGAAGCTGTTAGATTTAAGCATAATTTTTTTGGAGATTTTAGAGCTCGTTCGGTATCATTTTGTAATACTGTTTTTCGTTTTACAAATTTAAAATCTCATATAATTCTTGTTCGGTGAACTCAACTCGAGAAACAGGTAAAATGAATTTTAAGATACAACTCAAGATTTGTGAGTAAATATAGGAAATGACTTTTTGACGTTTTCCTTGTTTCTAAAAACTCCGTAATTAATTGAAGGCTTTTTGTTTCTTTAAATAGAATCCTCAAGAGTGGAGACTTCTCCTCTCATATACATCTACGGGAGCTTACAAGTTTCAACAACACTGGTACCATGTTTGTTTATGGAAGAAAGTTGAAATTCTTCATCTTTTTCAATCAATTGAAATTTGAAGAATCATATGAAGCAGAGAAGATTGAAGGTTACAATCCTTGTAATTATTATTACTTGGATGATCTGGGTTGAAAGCTTCATCAGTAGTTCCTGCTTCAATATAATTAAATTCTCTTGGACAAGATGAATATACAACAAAGGCTTTCAGATCTGATTGAATTATCTTCTTAAATTTGAGCTTGGAGTAATTAGGTTTAAGAGCTTTCAATTTCATATTGTTATAATTGAAGGATTTTGTTCTTGAGCAAATACACTGGAATCATAATCAATATCTCAAACAAAATAGTAAATCTCTCGTGAATAATGAGAAATATTGACAATGATCTTGTTGTTCGAAGAAGAAAAAGATTTGTTTATAAACAGTGTCAAACATGGTTTTAATTTTTTGAAGTTTTAGAAATATTGTTACTACTACCGAACAAGTATTAGGATCTCAAAAACTTGTAATTTAAATCTTGATTTTCATTTTGCAATTCAATTTTATAAAAATGGTTTTGTAAAACATTAGAGGACACACCCTTAGCTTTTGCTTCCCCATTTTAGAGAAATTTTAGGAAAGCTGTTGGAGATGCTCTAACCCGTCATGACCCGCCCGATAACCGCCCATTTACCAAGTTGAATTAAAATCACTTATAATTACCATTTTAGATAGATTTTTTGTTTGGTAAAATCTTAAAACGTGTTTATCTAGAACTTTTTAGTTTAAATAACCATGATTTTAGAAAGCAGGTTACAGATTGCTTATTCAAAACTGAGTTTTTAAACCACAATATCAAACTAAGCCTTAATTTATTAACCAATCAATGAGTCAAACACATTATATGGCCTTGCGAACGAAACTGAGAGTTCACATCAACACTCAGTTTCCGTCGGCATTTTACCGTCAAAATGTCCAAGTTTCCCTCTGCCTCCCCATCTGCTTCCATATTTGTCGCATTCTTGCCACCTGTCTTCTCAAATTCTCACCTTGAAGTTCTGGCCATTCTCTCCTCCCGTCCTTAATTTCGGCTTAGTGAACAAACCAAATCTTCGACCTTGTAATTGTCCATCCAGATCAATTGAGTAAACATCTTTGGAAAGAGTCTTCCCTCTTCCATATCTCTTTGTCGTGATTAACCATTTTTATGTAGTGTACAATAAGAACTAATATGATCTAGACACTCATAGTAAATGCATAATTGATGGAGGTGTTTATATTGTAATTGAAACTTTTTTGGAGTTAAACCTAGACCAACTGATATTGAAGTCCACTGATGCAATGGTTTGGACATCTCCAAACCAACCTGGAGACGAATAAAACACCCACTTCCATCCTTTTCAAAACCACTCCCAACCGGATAATACACCTCTAATTGTTTTCCTACATCTGATGCGATTTTAGGCGTCATGTAAGCTAGTTGAACACCCTGCACTTGAATCGAAAAAGGCTTGTAAATTGAGTGTAATGAAAGTTGGGTTCACCGTTCCATTTGACGCATAAAACAATACAATGACATGGTCAAAAGTCAAAGAGCTCCCCCCAATCAGTGCCTTTCCCCTGTCAGCATTCAGACCAAAAGGAAACAAAATTTTGTCCGAATCATCCATCAAAAGATGGTTACTTCCTCCTTCAATGCCCAAACCCGACGTATAGTATTTCTCAATTGCTTAAAAAAAGGTTTCTTTGTGAAAAACATATTGATCAGAATTTATGATCAACAATCTATTTAGGATCTTGCAACCTAGACTACGTTATGATCTTCTATATCTTCACTGGCCATGTGCCTTGTTAGATCCACCAGCGTCTCCTATGCTACATAACCACGTTGTTCGAAAACCCACACCACCACCCATCCACTTCTTTCAGCCACTACTTCATGCGTAAGGGAATAGCTCAAGCGGTAGAAAGACTCAGTATCACTTGCACTTCTCAATCTTAATTCTTTGTAGAGAGAGGTACTTAAATTCTTATTCATATTAATCATGGTATTTATTGCTGTATATTAATTTCAGCCATGAAGTGTTCTTTATGTCACTTTGGGCAGTATGGACAGAGCGGAATTCCATGTTATGGAAATGTGGGAATTGTAATCCTTGCAAGAGCAAGTCCACCCATAGACAAAAATTCAACCTAGGTTAGATGACACCTAGGAATCCAACCCAGATGAAAAAAATCTATTTTCCACCCATAGAATGAGATATCTCATTATTCAACCCAGGTTGAATTGTTAGGGAGAGAAGTGACCCAGGTTGGATAAGAAATCCAACCCAAGTCCACATGGCTGACAGCAGCAATTGCTCCCCTAGTCCATCACGCACGTCAGCTGAAGGTGGAATACACGGACCAATCCCGTGAAGGAGAAGCCACATGCATCTCAATTCCTTTCCTCTTGGTCCCTTTAGTTTTCAGCTTTGACTGCCATTACATTATTTTATATTACTTATGGATGAATGCAGACAAAAATATTTTACTATAGATTTAAATTTGTGTGTTTTTCATTTTAATATTTCTTATTCTTAAATAAGTAATATAAATTTAAATTACTAAAACATTATGATCTTTTGATAAAAAAAAATATGACTTTTATCCTTTGAATAAATGTTATTCCTTTCGTTAGATATTGTTTATCATTATTTATTTACAACTAAACTCATTATTCACACTTTTAAAAATATGTTTTTAACTCAATAAATAGTCATTGTCACGTGGCAGTAATCTCACATTTCTAACAGGTAGAAACTACTGCCTAGTCATAGTGACCCAGAGTGACCCATGTCATTGTGTTCAATCTAACCCAACATGTGAACTTGCTCTAATATGTCAGTTTGGGCAATGTAGTTGTTTGAAGATTATAAGAAAGTGCACACCAACGGGTGAACCAGTAACCCAGAGTGACCTAGGTCACTGTGTTCAATCTAACCCAACGGGTGAACTTGCTCTAATATGTCAGTTTGAGCAATGCAGTTGTTGGAAGATTATAAGAAAGTACACACCAAACCTACAATGAAGATGAAGAGGCCTAGAGCTCGCTAGAGCTGCCCCCCAAGCGGCCGACTTAAATTGAACATAGTGGTGCGTTTTTGGAAGATAGAAGGATAGGTGGAATTGGAGTGGTGGCCAGATTTAAACATGGTAATTGTGTAGCAACCCTCTCTCGTCATGTGTCGTATGCTAGTTCAACAATTCACATGGAGGCAGAGGCACTACGTGCTAGTCTGCTTATTGCAATCCATCAGTGGGATGGAGTGAAGTGGAAATCGAAAACGACTGTGCTACCATAATTAAAGCCTTAGCTACTGCAACCGGAGGTGTGATAAAGGTTAGTTCTCTTTTTAACTGATTGTCGCTATTATATGACGATTTTCAGTTTCATTAGCCTTTGTCACATATATCTTGAAGCAAACGGTGTTGCAAATAGATCACCGCATCTTGCTAGATAATTTATTTATTTTGATACGAAACAAACAAACACTAAAGGGAAAACCCTCTCAGACAACCCGAGTTTACATCATCAAATAAAAGAGCTCTAGTAGCAGCCAATGGGCAGCTACCCATCCAAATACGTCAATTTGGAAGAAGATGACATTCGCATCCGCTACGAAGTTCGCCTCTCTAAATATATGTTTGAAGCTAATGGAAGTAAAACACATTGCGATCATCATTGCCTTTAGATGTGTTTTGGGAAAATGAAACTCCTCGTATAATTCAAGATGTTCTTATAGAGGATGATTGTAATATTTCACAAGGTTTAGGCAGTATGACCCCCTCGATGTATGATCTTTTTCTTATAATAATAATATGGGTAATACTACCTAACGGGTATCCTAAACGTATTCAAAAAAAAAATCATGGTATTTATTGGACATCGCTTATTTGTAACATTTACACAAAAAAAAAGTTCAAGTACTTGTAGACCTGTAAATGGACCGGATCTTGATCCGGACCCGCTCCGGATCCATGGTTTTTAAACGGGTTTGGATCAAAAGTTAGACCTGTTGATCCGTTAAGGACCCGGATCTGTTAACTCGTTTATTAAACGGATCGGATACGGATCGAGGTTGATCCGATCCGTTAAGTACTCGGATCCGTTTTAAAATAATTAAATAATATTTTTATAAATATAATATTATTGATAAATATTAAATAATATAATAATTATTTGGATAACCTAAACGTCTAAATTGCGTCTAAAGTATGATCATTTGATGAAGTTGAAAGTTACTGATGCCTATGTTCTTTTTATGCACTTTGCTAAATACATTGAAGGTTTAGTATTTTGAATATATTAGTTTATTGTTAAGAAATATTTTGGTCATGTAATTCAACTTTTAATGTAAACATTTATTTTGTTATAATATTTCATTAGTGTTTTATGAAAATATATAATAAAATTAAGAAATTATTATTTAAAAATTAAAAATATTTATAATTTATAAACGGATCGGATTAACGGGTCGGGTATCCGTTAACCCGCCGGATCCGGATTTAGATCTAGCTATCAAAGATCCGACGGGTAACGGGTCGAATCCGGATCTAAAATTTCTATTACGGATCTGGATCCGGATTTAGATAGATCCCCTCTAGATCCGATCTATTTACAGATCTAAGTACTTATATCGAAAAAACGAAAAAAGAGAAATTAAGGACAGTAAAAATGTAAAATATATAGAGTAATGGGTATGAATTTCACTTTCTTATTTTCTTCCCTATGCCCTTCACTCAGACGGATCACTATTGAAAAAACGTATTCGTTCTCCTCTCTTGTCCGACTTGTTCGTTCTTCTTCTTGAAAAACCCAGACAGACATCAGAAACAAAACAAGACAGAGTCAGATCCAAACACCATCTTCGATCCAGAAGCTTCTTGGGCCGGGACAAGGTACGGTTATGCTTATACCTCTCTCTTTCGATTCAATTCAGTATTGATGTTCTTGCTCTGGTTGGGTAAGGCGTCTAGGTCTTTATATGAGAACATCGATTTGGTGATGCGAATTGATTTTGCTTTCAATTTTTATAAGCGTGGAGAGAGTAGAATGGTTTTGTTAGGTTTTGGTTTTGTGTGGGATTGGATTGAGTCTAACTTACAGTAGAGTGCGTTTGTTTGTGTTGTGTTGTGAAGGTTTGTGTATATGTCAGTGAATACGAATAGTGAGATGGATCACAATGAGGAGGAATCCGGTGGTGGCGCCGGAGCTGAGCCTCATGGGAAGCAAGATGATGAGGTACGTGTATATGACTCTGTCACACTTTTTAGGGTTTAGCTCGTGTCTGTTTAGAATTGAATTTCGTAATTTGTTTTGTTTTTGTTTTTAGGAAGCTGTTGCTCGGCTTGAGGAAATGAAGAAATCAATCGAGTCGAAGATGGCTCTTCGTCAAAGCAATTTGAACCCTGAGAGGCCTGGTGAGTCAGCAAATTATATTGCACTATTCTCGTGTTGATCATAATTTTCGGGGGACTATGTCTGTGTCCATTTAAATGATCTTCTAATCTATTAAGCAATTGGTAGTAATTTACGTGATGGAAACTAAGATTGTTTCTTCTGACTTCCAGACTCGGGATTTCTGAGGACATTGGATTCCAGTATTAAACGCAACACAGCAGTTATTAAAAAACTAAAGCAGATAAATGAGGAGCAGCGAGAAGGGCTGATGGACGACTTGAGGAGTGTCAATCTTAGCAAATTTGTTAGTGAAGCTGTTACTGCGATTTGTGATGCCAAACTTAGATCGTCTGACATACAAGCAGCAGTTCAAGTATGATTTCAAATGCATTTACTATCTCTGATTTTCTTCCTTTTCTATGCTCCTATTAGTATTTGTGTTTGAGAAATTTATTTTTGTTTATACTTGACAACATATTAGTCTGACTTTCGTTCAGGAAATGATTCCAAAACTGTTGTTTAATACCTTTATACATTTGAATTTGCTTGAGAACAAAATGATTACGTTCACATTGTACATCAGAGTCACTTGAACCTCACATAATTCTGTCTTTGTGGGTTCCAAAATGCTCTAGATTTTCTGATCGTAAATAAGAGTAAACAGAAACTTGCTGAGACAATGTGCTGTACAATTAACGTACTAGTCGAATTCTAGTTGCTAATAATGCTGAAATGGAGAATTACGTTTCTCATCACTTTTTTTATGTCCGGTTTTTGGGGCTTAAATTGAAGTTGCCTCACAATGCAAACAATTTGAACACAGTTATTGGTCGTGGTTCCAATGTTCCTGCTTCTTGTTTTGTTTAGACCTTGGTATTAGTATTTATCCCTTATTATATCTGGAAATAAAGTTTTCTCATATTAGGATGTCTCGTGACACGCCTCGATTGGAAAGAATGGTAATGTTTTTAACTTAGCAAAAGGTGAAGTGTATGGGTCTTGCATTACAATATTTTTTGTAGTGTTATTTGTTAAATGGGTCTTATTTGTTGGAGTGCTATGCAAAGTTTCCTCTCTATTTCTGGTGCATAGATGAAATTGCTGCATCAACATTATACATAGATTTCATTTTACACTTTTCTAACACTAGTATATTTTCACAGATCTGCTCTCTGCTTCATCAAAGATACAAAGATTTCTCCCCAACCCTTGTTCAAGGTCTTTTGAAGGTGTTCTTTCCTGGAAAGTCTGGGGATGACCCAGATGCAGATAGGAGCCTGAGGGCCATGAAGAAGCGTAGCACTTTGAAACTCCTTTTGGAACTTTTCTTTGTTGGAGTTATAGAAGACGGTGGTATTTTTGTGAATGTTATCAAAGACCTTACCAGTGGAGATCACTTAAAGGACCGGGAAACTACTCAGACAAATTTGACTCTTCTTGCTAGTTTTGCTCGGCAGGGAAGAATGTTTCTTGGTCTTCCACTCTCTGGGCCAGAAATATATGAAGAGGTATATTTCATTATTTAGTATGTCACATATTTCAATATTGTTTTGTATGCTCTGGCTATTAGTTAATATTTAGTTATGGTGTCGCACTGTCATTTAGCTCACGATATGATCAATTTATAACCCTTTTTTTGTCCTGATTTATTTTTATTTTTTTTATTTTCCTCTGATTTGGTGTATTCATGTTCATGGAAGTCTTGTATATGATCATAAGCTTATGTTTATTTTCAATCAGTGCCAATATTAACTGCTGCTTTTTCTATCCTATCGTATCTTCTGATTGCCACAGTTTTTTAAGGGCCTTAATATCACACCGGATCAAAAGAAGTTCTTTAAGAAGGCATTTCAAACTTATTATGAAGCTGCAGCAGAACTTCTTCAATCTGAGCATAATGTAAGAATTTTGCCTCTTTTTATTATAATACATGTGTTTTTTATTATTTTTTGGGGTGTTTTTATGCATCTAACAGTTCTATAGTCTGTATCTTGTTAGTGCAATGCTGTCACAATTAATAAAATTTTCCTGAAATTGTTAGTCACTTCGCCAAATGGAGCATGAAAATGCAAGAATCATTAACGCTAAAGGAGAGCTCAGTGATGATAGTGCTTCTTCATATGAAAAGTTGCGGAAATCTTATGACCTTTTGTACCGCAATGTCTCAACGTAAGTGGTTTTACAATTTTATCTCATTATATGTAACTATTCCGCTGTGACTGTGTTTGTCAGTGATAGTTATTAATTATTTCAGTTTTCTTGTTACATTCTAGTTGTCTACTTTACATTACACCTTTTAATTTTTAAAAACTTTAGTCATGTGATATCTAGTATCCTTTCAATTTAGTGCTTTCTCCATGTAAGTTAATTTAACGAGTTAAAACATGTTTATCACTACTGACCTTATGTCATGAGTATTATCAATCTCTGAAGGAGTTCAAGTTGCTCTATAACCTCTATTGTCATTGTTTCATGGGGATGTCATAAGCCAAAACCGCATAGCTGTCTACCATAAATATCGACTAAAACAAACTAGATGGACTAGATACTGCCTCAAGCTGTTCTGTTGGCTAATTCAGTATACTAGTCTTGTGATTCTCACATGCAGAAATTTTTAGTTCTTTTTGAATTGTTAGATTGAGCATATGTTGTAGATCTTAGCATGGTCAGCAGTTACTGATAACTGTACACTAAGATTTCATGTAATGCACCAGAAGGAACTCACAAGGAAGGGGATGCACCTTTGTTCATGTATTGGATTATAATTAAATCTATGAAATTACTGGAAAAGCGTCTAGGGGTAGCTATGGTAATCAAAACCCGGAAAAGTATTTGGAGTGTACATCCTATGAAAACAACAGCTGAAGAAAGAAAAGAAACGAATCCAATAGAATCTGGGTTTTACCTCCTAAACATGATTTCTTCAACATGAAATCAATAGCCCCAATTACTATTAAACAACATCATCTGTGGTATTGTCCCTGTTACTTTTGATCAAATTTTCTAAGCCTTCCAGCTCCTAAAATATGTCACTGATTACTTTCGCTATTTACTTTTCTTGGTTATACTTATGGTTCAGTTACTTTTTTTCCACAGTTTAGCAGAAGCACTTGATATGCAGCCTCCAGTAATGCCAGAGGATGGTCACACAACTAGGGTTACTAGCGGAGAGGATGCTTCATCTCCAGCTGCTGGAAAGGATTCTTCTGCACTTGAAGCCATATGGGACGATGAAGATACTAGGGCTTTCTATGAATGTTTGCCAGATCTTAGGTCTGTCAGTTGGATGTTATTTGTCTTACACTCGTCAAAAAAGAGAAAGAAGAACGCCCTTTAGTACGATATGATTATAATTGTTTTAGTTCATCAGTGAGTTGGATGGTGGTTCCTTAAACTTTAGTGATTTACTTGAGTTATAGTAAGATGTTTTTATGTTCTTTTCAGAGCATTTGTTCCAGCTGTGTTACTTGGAGAAGCAGAGTCAAAAGTCAATGAGCAATCTGCAAAGACCCAAGAGCAACCAACTGTAAGGAACTTATCTTGCATTCTTTACTGGCTGTACAATTTAAGGATACTGTACAATTTCATGTTATGGCTGCCACATGATAAATTAATAATTGTTTAGCACGCGTAAATAGTGGGAAATACTCCTTTCGTGAGTACATTGGTTCGTCGACTCATATCTCTTCCATTTATTTGATTGCCCAGCTGTTGATTCTAGAGACTTCAACATGATAATTGTGATGGAAATCTTGTTCTTGGTGAATCTACTATCACTTTTCACGAATTCTGTATGTCACCAATTTGGTCTTCCGCTATGGTGTCATTTCTCTCCTTGTTTATCTTCTGTTTTCACTTTTCATAATATCGTGTCTTCTGTCATGAGAAAATAAAAAGAAAAAGAAAAAAAGAACGAAAAAGTGTGGCTCTGCTGATGATAATGACCTTGTTCTTTGATAATCTATGTATTATTGTTTGGGGTATATTGCCAGTTTGCAGTTATTTTGTCTGTGGATAGCATATACGATGTGAACTATGATTTCTTTGCAACAATAAGAGCCATGTTACTCTTGTGTTGTCTGTCTTGTTTTAGACTCGTACCAGTCTCTCTCAGATGAACATTATCTGATATATTCATCTTTAAGGAACCTGCGGCCGAATCAGATCAGAATCAACAGGCTACAGAAGAGGCTGCAGAATCTTCTGCAGAAGTTGGTGCTTTACAGGAAGGAAAAATCAGAGAGAAAGGAAAGGATAAGGAAGAAAAAGAAAAAGACAAGAGTAAAGATGCTGACAAAGAGAAAGGTGACAGGAAGGGAGAAAATGAGAAGGAGAAACTAAAAAGTATTGAAGGCACGAATTTGGACGCTTTACTACAAAGGCTCCCAGGTTGTGTGAGCCGTGATCTCATCGACCAATTGACTGTAATTATATCTCTTTCTGAGCTTTACTATTCAACTCTCTCTCTCTCTCTCTCTCTCTCTCTCTCTCTCTCTCTCTCTCTCTTCCCACATCATATGGTCTGTTATGATTTGTAATGAAGATATTGTTTTGAATGTCTTCAGGTAGAGTTTTGTTATCTAAATTCTAAAGCAAATCGGAAAAAGCTTGTGAGGGCAGTGTTTAATGTCCCCAGGACATCATTGGAGCTACTGCCGTATTACTCACGCATGGTTGCCACTCTGTCAACTTGTATGAAGGATGTATCATCCATGCTCCTGGCTATGTTGGAGGAGGAGTTCAATTTCTTAATTAATAAGAAGGTAAGTTTACCATGCAAGGTTTTTTTTTTTTTTTTTTTTTTTTTTTTTCAAAATATTGTTTATTATTATTTTTATTCTCATATTTCAGTTTGATATGTTCATTATCTTGATATTGAATTGTAATTCTGTGCAGGATCAAATGAATATTGAAACAAAGATTAGGAATATTAGATTTATTGGAGAGCTTTGCAAGTTCAGAATTGCACCAGCTGGCCTTGTGTTTAGTTGTTTGAAGGTAATGCACATAATTCTAGTAAATTAGGCATTTTTGTCTTACTATCTTTGCTTTCGTGATAGTTAAGATCATATCTTTCACTTCCATTGAGGCATTTAGCTTGTGAGCTGTTTGCATTAATTGATCCCGTCTTCTTGCCAGGCTTGTCTAGATGATTTCTCTCATCATAATATTGATGTTGCTTGCAATCTTCTTGAGACCTGTGGGCGTTTTCTGTATCGGTCTCCTGAAACTACTGTGAGGATGGCCAACATGTTGGAAATATTAATGCGCTTAAAGAATGTAAAAAATTTGGATCCTCGGCACAGCACTCTTGTTGAAAATGCTTACTACCTGTGCAAACCGCCTGAGAGATCTGCACGAGTTGCTAAAGTCCGTCCTCCATTGCATCAGGTGTAAATCTTTTTTGTGGTCAATTCTCTGATTTTTGTTGTTGTTGTTGATATTATTCACTGTCTGAACTAACTCTTTTTTACTTATTTATTTCCATTTTCAGTATATAAGAAAGTTGCTATTCTCAGATCTGGATAAATCCACCCTTGAGCATGTACTGAGGCAACTGCGTAAACTACCATGGGGTGAATGTGAGCCATATCTTTTGAAATGCTTTTTGAAGGTTCACAAAGGGAAGTATGGTCAGATCCATTTGATTGCTTCTCTCACTGCTGGCCTGAGTCGCTATCATGATGAATTTGCTGTCTCTGTTGTTGATGAGGTTATTTCTTCATCCAATTTATTGTTTGTTGCATTTTTATTATCTATTGTAAAGTATACTTCCATTATTGTAAAGTACATTAGTTAAATTTGACTAAAGCCAGAGACCCAAGTTGGGGGGGAGGTTTAGGGAGTTGGATACCCTTTACACATACCATTGGGTTCAGTGAAAATGATATGGTCTTTAATAATTTTCCTTTGGTGTCTACAATATACCGCATTTATTATATTATTTATGATGGAGTGTGGTGAGCTTCCGAAAAGGAATGAATTCAATCTAGGAGCAAGTCATATGCTGTAAATTTGGCAACTCACGATTTGGGTTCCACATTACATTCAGTTATTAATAGTTACTGCTAAAAGGACGAGTGTTTGTGGAGTTGTGGGTAACATTATATAGATATAAACTGGTAAGCTCATAGCAAACCCTATTCCCCAACACCAAGACTATAAAAGTTAACAATAATTATCCTCTCAGAGCTAGGTGTGTATTTTTGGCAAGATGGAAGACTTCTGCTTTTGAGCGACATTTTCAAAGTTATATCTTTACTTTCAGGTTTTAGAGGAGATCAGACTTGGCCTAGAGTTAAATGAGTACGGAATGCAGCAAAGACGAATTGCCCATATGCGATTCCTAGGAGAGCTCTACAACTATGAACATGTTGATTCTTCTGTTATATTTGAGACTCTATACTTGATTCTCATATTTGGCCATGGCACAACAGAGGTAAAGTTCTGTGTATTTCCATTCTGATATCTTTGAATAGCACTTGTGAATTATTGCCTAGGCTCTGCTGGCAAATCATGGGAGTAGGCTTTCTTTAGGCATGAAAAACGTTGTTTATTTATTTATTTATCTTCATTTCATACTGTCTGAAAACTTTGATTCGATACGAGAACGTGATATATACAACCACCAGCTACATATGTCGCTGGACATGTTTATCAGTTTATTTTATTTTCTTAAAGTTATCAAGCCAATACTCTAGGTAGTCTTCTTTTGATAACTATATATTAAAAGTGGAGGTGTATGCAATGCATATATAGAACATAGCTAGTGCTATGACTGCTATCTCACATTGTTGCCATGTTAAAGTATAATTTTGATGACTATATTAAAAGTGGAGGTGTATGCAATGCATATTTATAACATAGTTGTATCTTACATTGTTCCCATGTTAAAACTTAATTAAAAGGCAAACAAGTGAATGAACCAATGTTATTTATTTGTCAATGGGGTAAGCACTCATATATAGAGAAAATGATGTTCTGAGTCATCAATGGTGTAATGTGGTTTTTTAATTGTTGGAATAGCAAATTTGTATTTGCGACTGCTGATTACAAACCCAGCCCTCTGCTTTCTTACCAAATATAATTTACACCACCTGCTCGAGAGGCCAAGCCCATGTTGGACTCCATCTGAGCTCTTTGTTGCTTGGAGGGTTTGTAATTGAGATCGCTGCGTTCTCTTGTTCATTATTGGGTTTTTGAATTGGTGCTTATATATATGGGTTTGTAGTTTAATTGATGGAGAGTGTGAGTGGATAAAAGAGAGCTGAAATGATGGGCCTCGAAAATGAATTTCCTACAAGGACCCTACATTGCTTGTTAGTCTTAAGTATTCTCAAGTATGTAACTTTTTGTGTTTCATATCCATCTCTTCTTTCTTTGATACACATCTGGTTGTGATGGTACAAAGTTCAAACTTAGGTAGAACCAGAATTTTTCACATGCTTACAATCAATTTGCAAGCCTAGTAGTGTGGGCTTTTGATTGACATAAACACTAAAGCAGTTGGTTTTCGAGGTGCAATAATGCTGGCAAAGTGTCTTGTACTGATTTTCTTTTCAGAAATGCGCATACTTCATCAAACGGATCCGTGTCACTTTAATTTGCATACATACGAATGGCTTTATCATTTGTTTTGTTTGGTGGAGTTTGATTTTATCATTTAGATATATTAGTCTTCTTACATGGTCATATTTCCTATTCTTTGTTACCAGCAAGACGTACTAGATCCACCAGAAGATTGTTTCCGCATGAGGATGGTTATTACTCTTCTTGAAACTTGTGGACATTACTTTGACCGAGGCTCTTCTAAGAGGAAACTTGATCGCTTCTTGATTCACTTCCAGAGATATATACTAAGCAAAGGTGTACTACCACTAGATGTTGAGTTTGACTTACAGGTCAGTCCTGCTGCTCGAATTTTTCAAACCCCATCATTCTCCCCCTCTACCACTTGAGGCATGCAAGCATAGAATAATTGCCACTTGTTTGTATTGCTAATGAAAAGTAAAGAATAATTTAGGAATCCAAAGTGAATCCCCCCCACCTTTCCTTTTGTGTAGCTTTATTTGAGATATTGTGTCCTGAGCATATTACTCTCATTTGTGTTGTTACTGTCCTATTTACTGGAGAAAAGCTCATTTAGTTGAGCACTTGCAGGACTTATTTGCAGAATTGCGTCCCAACATGACTCGATACTCATCCCTTGAAGAAGTTAATGTGGCTCTAGTAGAACTTGAGGAACATGAGTGTACTGTCTCGACCGACAAGGCAAATAATGAGAAGCACTCGGACACTGAAAAGTCTTCAAGGAGAACTACCCCCAATAAAACGACAGTGAATGGACAGAGTGTTGTGAATGGTACAGAGGAAAATGGTGTGGTCCATGAAGACCATAGAGATAGTGACAGTGATTCAGGAAGTGGCACTGTTGATCCAGACAGGCATGAAGACGAATTGGATGAAGAGAATCATGATGATGGATCAGAGAGCGAGGACGACGATGATGATGGGGGTGGACCTGCTTCCGATGAGGACGATGAAGTCCATGTGAGACAGAAGGTTGCAGAGGTAGATCCTCAGGAAGAAGCAGATTTTGAGCTGGATCTCAAGGCTGTAATGCAGGTCAGATTTAGATTATTTTTGTATGCTCTTGCTGCGTCCTCATCTGCACAATACTTCTATTTATCATGTGATGCTTATCAGCATTCTGAATGAATGGAATTATGGTCTCTGACTCTTACATTCATACTATCCATGGTTGGTATGCTAGTAATATTTTCATAATTTTCCGATGCTGAAGGGTTACAATTAAGCACATCTTTTTTTTTTTACCCATCATATAAGTTATTGAATGCAGGAAAGCATGGAACAACGAAGGCAAGAGCTGCGAGGTCGGCCTACTTTGAATATGATGATACCGATGAACTTGTTTGAGGGGTCCATCAAGGATCATCATGGACGTGTCGGAGGGGACAGTGGTGATGATGGGGATGAAGAGTCTGGAGGAAGCAAGGAGGTCCAAGTCAAAGTTCTTGTGAAGCGCGGTAACAAGCAACAGACAAAGCAGATGTCCATCCCTCGGGATTGCTCACTTGTACAGAGCACGAAACAAAAAGAAGCAGCAGAGCTTGAAGAGAAACAAGACATCAAGAGGCTGGTCTTGGAATATAATGATAGAGAAGAGGAGGAACTTAATGGATTAGGGAACCAAACTTTGAACTATGCGCAGAGTGGGGGCAATAGATTTGGCGGTCGTGGCGGCACCTGGGAAGGAACTAGTGGTAGAGGTGGTGGACCACGTCGATATCATAGTAGCTATTCTGGTGCCGGAGTTTATTACAGCAGGAGAAAGTGAACAGTATGATTTTGCAAAAATAGTAAAGGCGACTCCAGCCACATGTTTCCCTTGTTTTTTGCTGAGGTGATACATTCCTACTGAAATCGTTGCTGAACTTACCAAGTTGAACAATAAATTTGGAGAGACAACATTCCTATCCAATGGTTAAGCCATCAGCCGTGGATTTCTGGGGACATTCAACCTGGCCTTTATCTCCATCTGGCAAAGGCCACAAGGCTGTCATGTGCTCAAATACACACGGGAGACAGCAGACTAGGCTAGGAATCAAGAGATTGATACACAAGAAGAGGGGGGTGGGGGTGGTTGTGATGGTGAGATTCTTATATGCAAATATGCCATTACGCGCTAGATCTTTACATTAGTTAGGACTTGATGAATGAGTCCTGCGTGTATATTTGTCAATGTGAAGTAAAATGCGATGTAAACTCTGCTTGGGTTTACGTCATATGTTCCATTTTGTTTTCAGTCTTGTGTGCTGGAATAGTGGGAATAGTGTATCAGTGTTTTGAGCAAAGCCCTTTTTTTGAGCTGTTGACTCATTGCCACTACCGCTTTCCTTGACATGTATTAGCCTCTCAAACACTAGCCAGGATGAATCTTTGCATGCTAACAAGAATGAGCATACGCCAATGTAGTTGGAACTTGGAACCATCATGAGTCGGTATTCTGTCATGTCTTAATTATTGAGCACGATAGGTTCCCAAATTGCACTAGGTAATTTGAGATGTGACAATTTCCTAGCATATCATAGTTTGATGGTGGTGTTGAGGAGCAGGTTTGTGCGGCTGCGGTTTCTAAGGTAAGCATAAGAGATGGCTTTTCCCCGGAAGAAATGAAATCAAGTATTCCACAAGTCTGTAGCTCTGTTTATGAATCAGGCATTTGTTCTTGTCTGCACGACACTAATTGGATCTACGGCAATTTAGACTTAGCTTTTCTCCTCAGATGTTCACTCACATATATACTGTAATACCTACAAGAAGCTCAGAAGGAACGCTTGATTGGCCATGTGGTGGTCGTCTGCTCGAGATTGATACATTTTGGCAGCTACATTTGTTTGTCAATATGAAACTTCTCACTTAGGGTTTACAACTTTACATCCAATGCATGTCCCTAAACAAACAATTTTAGGGAGTATCCATGAAGTAGAGTACTATCAACTATGCCACTGACCATATTATATGAGACACCCACTCCCACAGCCTTCAATAATTGGGTGATGAGCAACACCATTAGAACTACGAGGAAGGATGGAACCAACCAAATAGCGACTCTTAATCTCCACAACCATCATCAGCCCCTTCAGCTGAAATCCATTTAGTTACAAGTCATCCGAGCTTCAAGGTAATTCATTTCGATGAACATTTATTTAGTCGTGGATGGCCTAAGCTGGTTACGATGTCAAAGCTTAGCTACCACGGCTCACATTTTCCCCATTAGGTCAAGCAACCGAGTAGCTAGGGTTAGTTTATCCTGTTATCTATTGCAGATACATTTGCCAAGGAAGGGATGGAATGCCCAGCGGCCAACAATGGAATTCCAACTGATCCACGTACGTACCCTTGTTTAATATTTACATGGACGACTGCTCAAGCAGTGTTGCAAACTTGCAATGACTCAATGAGATTAGCAATATCATCACACATTCAATATTCATCACATTTAACTACAATTGGGAAGACATGCATGCAACCATGCCAAGAAGACATGTATGGTCGACAAGAAGCAAGAGCGTAAGCTAGAGATCGAGGGACGGCATGCAAGAGACTTTTTTTTTCTTTTTTTTGTTTTGTTTTTGTCTGTCCCAAAATTTTCACCATCCTTGATCTAATTGATAAAATTAAGGGACAATGCCCACTAGCCTTAATTTTAAGAATTTTCTTCCCACTAACAAAATAAGATCACAAAATTCTCACTACCCAACTAAACGAAGAAAAGACGATAATACACTTGAAAACTTAACAAACGCGCGTGCCCTCGCGTCCTCTCTCTCTGTCAGTTTCTCAATTCGCCTCAATCTCTCTCTCCTCGATCTCTTAGATTTTTCCTCGACCTCTCTCTCTCTCTCTCTCAGTTTCGCCTCTCTCTTCTCCCTCTTTCTCTCTCTCTCTCACTCATATTCGTGCCCTCTCGCTCAGATTCTCTCCCACTAGCCGTGTACTCCGTCGTGCTCCGCCAGGTAATCTTCCATTTCTCTACCAGCTTTAATCTCATTCAAAATTTGATTCAATCTCTGTATAATTCATCTGTTTTATACTTGTTTATGGTCTAAATTGAGAAGAGTAGCAATTGCATTTGTTAAAATCTGTAAAATCTAGGGATTTCGTTTCAAGTTTAGGGTTCTAAGGTCCCCTATTGGGCAGTATATTCTGAGTTTGTTTTTGATGCTCTGTGCTATTTTTGATGCTCTAAGTTTTGTGCCTTCTGGGAACTGGATTATGCATGTATAAGTCCCTACTGGGGTCAGTAGGACACTGTATTTGGGCAATAGCACCTCTGTTTGAGGAAGTAGAAAACATATTTTCTTTATGTATTTCATTGCTCTATTCGATACTAATTAATAATCCTCCTCCTCAGTATGAAGACAAAACGAAGAAGACAATCCTCCTCTTATTCTGAGAATGAAGAAGAAGAAAATGAAGTAGTAGAAACGAGGTCAAAGAAGCAGAAGAAGAATGTGCAAAAGAAGTTTGAGTAGAAGGAGAAGTCAGGGAGTGGAGTTATACCAACATTACAACAAAAATGCTCGCTTGTCAATTTTCAGCAAATAGTTAAGATGGTGAAGCCGAAAGCGAAAGTTGAAGTATGGGATGTGCTACCGAGAACTTCTTTTTGGCCGATGATATCGCCGATCTATCACTCTAAAGTGCAAGAAAATCATTTTACCAAGCATGAGCGTGACCTCGAAATCATCCTTCAATACTATGATGTTGAGAAGAGGAAGTTCTTTTTTGGGGATAAAGAGATGGAGATCATGGTGAAAGACATAGAGAGGATATTTGGGCTGCCAAATTCAGGAGAAGTGATAAACAATGTGCGAAGAAATATGAACAAGGATAAACGGAAGCCTTCAGCGATTTTTGATGTGAAAATGATCAAGGACACAGTAGACAAGCAAGTATTGCTTAAAAGGCTGGAAGCTGAGGTGGATAAGGAGGAAAAGGGTGATGCAAGAATCATTGCTGCCCTGATAATTATGGTTCTGTTTACAGCATGCTTTTTTAGCAAATCAACAGTATCCATCACCTAGGACCTCATAAATGCTTGCGAGGACATTAAAAGAATCAACCAGTACAACTGGCCAAAAATAATCCTTGAATTTCTACTCGATGGACTTATGAGGCACGAGAAGAAAAAGCCAAAAGTTCTCAGTGGATGCTTGATACTGATCTATGTAAGTTTTTTTGGTCTCATATAGGGTTCATTTGTTAGTTTTCTGTTTATATTTCATGTCTATTATATACATTTACTTACGGAAAGTGCATTTATTTATTTTTCAATACAGTACTGGTTTCTGGAGAAAACCCAGGTGAAGCACAAGATTACTAAAAAAAAGAGATCGACACCAACCTTTCTTAGGTGGTCGATAAGAGAGTTATTCACAACTGATAGCTTGAAAGACAATCCAGACATCACAGTGGTAAGCAAAGACAAAAACTTCAAAAAAAGAAGAAAAATTAATAATTGTGTGTATGTTTATCTAACTTTTTCGAGGACATGTGACAGAAATTCATAACAAAGGGACCATGGAATGAAGAAAGCAACAAAGGTGTATTGGATTCCGAGGACGTGCTACCTCTCACTTTCGGGGATTGGGTAAGTTCCCTTTTTAAATGTCTATTGGGGTCAGTAGGGGGCTTGACAACCTCCTATTGACCCCAGTAGAACCTCCTACTAACCCCAGTAGGACCTCCTACTGACCCCAGTGGTTTATATTGTACCTAGCTTATTTTATACTTTTGGTTACTAAATTGCTATGGACGCAGGTTCCCCAAAAAAGCCAGGAGAAACCACAGGAAAAAGTTCCTAGAGCAACAACAGATAGCCTAAAAGATATAGCGACAGAAGATGTGGCCGAAAAGGATCTCATTGTTCTAATCATTGAACTCCACAACCAAAATCGAAAGCTTCAGGAGAATGCAAAGATGTTCTCGATTGCAATTGAAGAAGCAAATGCAAAGATACTTCAGCAGACGTTGGAAATAAGCAAGTTGGAGGATGAGAACAAAAGGCAGAAGAAGTATATAGAGGATTTAACTTTACAGCTTGCCAAGGCACATGAAGTTGAATGTAGAGAGAAGAAGAAGAAGAAGATGTCTGCGTAAACTTTACTGAGAATATGCCTGAAACCCCAAGATAAAAGGAGAAGCATGAAGGAGAAGTGCTGGATTATCTTGTGAAAATGGTACAGAAATCAATTGAAACTAATGCTCCAATAAAGCCGGTACAAAAAATAAAGAAGCCTGTTTTAATGCATTCCATTGAGAGGAACGTGAAGTTGTATAAGAGAAAGGGAACAAAAAAAGCCAAGGATGACGACTTCGAGTACAACACTCCAAGGAAGTGAAGGACGTGGCGATGCGCAATAAAAGAAAAAAGGCTCCAAAACAACCTCTGCCTCGGAAAAAAACAAGAAAGAGCCGGAAAAGAAGAAACAAGTGATAAAAAAAAGTAGTAGTGAACTTTGAAAAGGACACTTGGACCACACTGAAGACGAAGGTTGAAAACTACTACAAGGCTTTCCTTGATACAATGGATGATGATGGGTAAGTTAACAAATTGAATGTTTGCATTTTCATGTATCAAATATGACATTATAGTTAAGTAACTAATGTTTCTGTTCATTCAGGGACACATTCTGGGCTTCTTAAACAAAGCCAATAGTGGTACAAGGAACATACATCATTGATCTTGTGGAAGAAAACTACATGAGTGATTCTGTGAGTTTGCCTCTTTTTCCATAAACTCTGTAAGAATTATATGAAAGAATTGCGGGTCTATTGGGGTCAGTAGGGGGCATGACAACCTCCTACTGACCCCAGTAGGACCTCCTACTGTAAGAATTATATGAAAGAAAGATAACTGAAAATCAAATTGAATAATTGCAGGTAATCAAAGCGTACACAGAGATTTTGCAAATGGAACTTGAAAATGCAAACATACATATTGCAGCGTTCCTGGAGATTGAAGCATCGGTAACTTTAAATATAGGTTTAATATAACATGCACTTAGTATATTGGAGGCAGTATAGGGGGTTTACTGATTTAATATCGTTTGCATGCACAGTTTTATGCGATTAAACATGAAGAGGAAAGAGGAAGCGTGGATTACAAGAACCAAATAAAGTTGTGCTTAATTGAACCTTTGTGGTATGTATTTGACTACAACAAGGTTCTTATCCCAATCCACCATTGCACAAACCACCATTACACACTGCTTGTGGTTGATAATAAGGAAAAGAGGATTGTGCACATGAACTCTTTGCAACCTCCAGAGAATGAAAGGGATGAGGAGGAAAAATACCATAAGAATGCTGGATATGTGGTAAGTGATCGTATCAGAAAAATTATAGAAAACCTTTAAGTTTTCATAATTTCTTGAAAAAGAACACATGAATAATTGTATGCTGCATTGAATAGGTGAAACATCTCATGAAGTTTCTCCAAGAAGTAGAATTGTCAAACAAACATTATCCAGAAGACAGCCAAGAAACAGATATTGAGAATTACAGATATAAGAGTGTTGGCGAGACAAATCAAGGGGATTTGGATGATAGAATCCTTCCGATGAATGACAGGGAGAAAATAGTAAGAAGATGGGTGCTTGACAACTTTAAAGCTATTAAAGAATACAAGATGGAGGAAGACTTTGACTGTCCTCAACAAAAGTCACTATCGTAAGTCCATTCTCAAAACTTGTCATTGATTCACTATCGTAGGTTTCGTTTTATTGTCCCTAACATAAAATGAATGATTTGCAGGGCGGACTGTGGGCCTTTTGTGCTCCATTTCATGCAGAAGTTGGCCTTGGGAGAAAAGCCAAACAAAGTCGATGCTGATGGAATGAGGAAAGTTATTCTTGAGAAGCTAATGAAGGCCAGAATACAAATGTTGTCAAGATATGAAATGTGATGTTATACCTGTTAGAGACAATGAAATGTAATGAACAATGAAATGAAATATGACTTTGGGAGATTCTTTGTCCCTTTTATATATGTGAAATGTATTTTCCCATTTCTCTTCATTTTCAGTTATTTAGCATGAAAAACAAGTCAAAAATACAGGTTTCATTAACAGGTCTCTACTAGGGTCAGTAGGAGATCCTACTGGTGTCGGTAGGACCCTTGTCACTTATAACTGGTGCCAACTTGGGTAGTAGGAGCGCCTACTAGGGTCAGTAGGAGGTTCTATTGGGGTCAGTAGGACCTTTGTCACTTATAACTGGTGCCAACTTGGGTCAGTAGGAGGTCCTACTGAGGTCAGTAGGAGGTCATATTAAACTCTATTGTGCTTCAGTCGCTTAACTGGTCCTTACTAGGGTCAGTAGGAGGTCCTATTAGGGTCAGTATGACATCCTATGGATCATTCCACAACACAGTGATAAACAAGCTACTGCAAAAAGAAATGAAAAAAAAAATATCATACACAAGCAATGAAAACATGAAAAATAGACATATACTCAAACCAGCAACACAGAAACTCTGTTACAGATTCAATAAATCAATGAATCACCAACAGGAAAAAGTATAAAAGTTATATAATTCCATAATAGAATCAAAGAGGTTCAGTGCAAATGAAACTGAGTCTTGCATGGAGGACCCTGGCACTACAGAAACACCATGTTGGTGTTAGGGTTGTATGATGGGAGGGGAGATCCGGCTGCCGTCCCTCTGAATACATTAGAGACATGGGTGGCGGTAGAGGGTCTTGTTCATAATTTGAGGAACCTAAAGCCTTAAATATGGTGGGATTTGGGTTAGGTCGAGTTATTCGATTTGATCAGACCGCACTGAAGAGAAATGAAGAGGTTCAAAGGATCAGACTGGAGTTTGATGTGCGAAGGCGCATCCGAGTTTGGCAGGAAATTGAGTTCGAGATGGATGGAATAGTGGCAGAGCTGGATCTCACCTATGATAAGGTGAAGGGTCTTTGTCGATTGTGTGGATTGTTCATTCATGATGCAATGGGGTGTGATCATATGATTCAGAAGGAAAGGGAGGCGCTGAAAGCTCCACCAGAGGAAGCGATGAGTCATTTGTCACTATTCTCGAAGTCAATCGAACGTGCTGCGCTGAAAGCAAAGGTGGCTAGGGTTTTGTCACCTACCAATTCACACTTACAGCATTTTGGTACATCTGGTAGTGAGAGTTCAGTTCTCTCCCCAATAAAAAAGTCTAGAGCTCTGGAAGTGTCAGCAGATGCTACAGCAACCAAAGTTCATGCTGCCACTGTTATACAGAATCCAGTACGTGGCCGGAAAGGTTTTGATAGGAGCTGAGAAGACTGGGTCGACGGCTAGAAAGGAAGTGGTAGCGATTGGTACGACCTTAGAGGTGATACTGATGTTGCTGGACAAGGAAGTGCCGAACAAGATCATTGGTAAGAAGCGTAGTGGCGTTGAATGCGAGAGGATTGGGAAAAAGTACCTAAAGTTCCCCGAACCATCCTTGGATATTGTGAATGTTGAGATTGCTTTGGCTCATGACAAAGAGAAGTTGATTATTTCTCCCCAGAAAAAGAAGAAGTTGGGATATCCGTTTTGGAAGCAAAAATTGTTCCAAGGAGGAGCTGGAGCTGGCAGTGGCGACTCAACCAAAAAAGTGGCAGAGCCATAAGAAAACTAACTCGTCTGGTAACAAGGGGAGCAAAGAAGCACCTAGTTCTGATGAGGGTGTGATTAAAAATCCTGCTGAGGTGAGTGACAAGGCAGATTTTGAGATGATCACTTTCGAAGGCTCTACTTCGACTATTGAGTTAAGGAAGAAAACTGATGGCTCTGAGGTTCCGGTGGTGAGGGTGACTGAGAGTGTTCTGCTTCAAACTGCTGAAGGGAGTGCGTCTGGCACTCCGAATCCGGAAAAGATTTCATCTTTGTTTAGGTCCAGGTAACTAGTTTTTTCGTGGAAGCTTGATTTTTTTTCTTCGAAACCTAGTCTACCTGTAAAATAAAAGTGCTTAACCGAGCAAGGTGGGTGTACTTAGGATTTCATAGCTTATGCTTTATCTAGTATAGGATTTGTAATTCTGCAAGACGATGTTTTCTGACGACCCCATTGGGGTACGTCGTCTTTGTACTGCTTGCTCTGATTTAAATGGAATGACCTTTTGATAAAAAAAAAAAGATGGTTTATAATACTAGGAGAATAAGCAGACTCAAGTTAAAAAAGAAAGCTAATTAAACGTAAATCCTAATAATTATAATAGAAAATCACATATACATCATCCAAAAATATTTGAAACACAAATAAATCTACTTGTGTTGTTGTTAAACAAAATAAGGACAATTTTTAACAATTAAGAACAATCTTTTCTCTACATGTCATGTGTCATGGTTTAATTTACCAAACTAACCCTACACTAATTAAATATGCTTTTAGAAGAGAAAAGTCTCTCCTTTTGAGATTTTCAGTAAATGAAATTCAGTAGCATGTTTTCAGTAACTTATTGTAGTAGCAGTTAATTCCAGTGAAGTAGCAGGGGTTAACATCCCAATAGAACTAGTAGTAGTTAATTCCAGTAGAAGTAGTAGCAGTTAATTCCAGTATAAATAGTATCATGGGTTAACCTTCTAGTAGAAAGTAGTAGCAAATGTTAACATCTCAGTAGAAGTAGTAGCAGGTTTTTAGTGGCTCAGCTAATGTAGTAGCATGTTTTGCTGGAAATCTACACTTCCAACATATGTAGTAGCAGAGTTTTAGTGGTTTAGCTAGTGTAGTAGCAGCTTCAGTAAGTGCAGTAGCAGGTTTTTAGTGGCTCAGCTAATGTAGTAGCATGTTTTGCTGGAAAGCTACACTTCCAACAGATGTAGTAGCAGGGTTTTAGTGGTTCAGCTAGTGTAGTAGCAGCTTTAGTAAATGCAGTAGCAGGTTTTCAGTGGCTCAGCTAATGAAGTAACAGTTATTTTCAATACTTACAGTAATAACAGGTTTTTAGTGGTTCAGCTAGTGTAGTAGCAGTTACTTCCAATAAATACAGTACAGCTATTTCTAATAAATGTAGTAGCATGTTTTCAGTGGCTCAGCCGATATAGTAGCAACTACTTCCAGTAAATGCAGTAGCAAAGTTATTTCTAGTAAATATAGTAGCAGGTTTTTAGTGACTTAGCTAATGTAGTAGCAGTTATTTTCAAAAAAATGCAGCAGCATGTTTTTAGTGGCTCAATTAGTTGGTAGCAAGACTAGCATCTATTTCCAAAAATGCAGTAACAAGGTATTACCAGTGGAGCAGTAGCAAGCTTTTAGTGACTCAGCTAGTGTTGTAGCATCAACTTTCAGAAAATACAGTAGCATGTAAATAGTGAAATCAATAAATAGTAACTTAATTAACACATATTAATATAAACTTCATTAGATTATCTTGTCTATAAATTGTTATTCTAATGTGCAAAAATGGATTTATTCCCACATCATGATTACTGAATCGTAGCAATTAGATGATCAACATGTAAAAGGATTTTGTATAACAAAACCTTATTGATGACTTTCATCAAACACCTTATGTGCATAACTCCCATTGTGCTTAAAAACCCAAAAAAAGATAATCAAATCTTTTGAAACAAATACACCAATTTGCCTAAAATCAATACAAGTTTCCCAAACAAAATCATGATCATTATTGAATCAAATCAAACAGACCCAACTCTAATTTGGAAATGGGACATGGAGCAAATATGGAAAGAAAAAAAACAAACAGTAGCAGCCTCTCACTCCTTATTCCTTTTGGGATTGGCCGCGACGGCGAGCTTCTTCTTCACTAGAGCAGCAGCGGATGGAGCTGCGAGGGACTTAGCGGAGGGGATCTTGTAGGAGCTTTTGACTTGATGAGCTTATCGGAGCTGACGAGCTTCTTCAAATGGTAGAGCAAAAGCTTCTTGCAGTTCTGGGGGGGGGGGGGGAGGAGAGAGAGAGAGAGAGAGAGAGAGAGAGAGAGAGAGGAGAGAGAGAGAGAGAGAAATCAAATATGAAATCAGAGAGAAAGAGAGAGAAGATATTTTTGGTTAGGGTATTTTTAGTTGAGGCAGTGACAGTTTTGTAGATATTTAAAAAAAGATTGGTTTTTTGGGTATTTTGCCTAAAAAATTGCTGATATGGCGTGATACTATGTATTGTGAGCCTGGGCTTATGTCCTTATTTGTTTAAATCTGTTGCAAGGTGGTTTTTTTGTGTTTTGCAACTGTCTATGGTAGTGGGTTGTCATTTTCTCTAATTATAAAATATTTCTCTAAAACTATCTTAATAACACAATATCAAATATTACGAATCTATAATTTAATATTGCCGTATATGCTCCTGCATCAATGAGGAAGTCGAGCCCACCACCTTTCTAGTTGAAGACGTACATGCTGGTGAATGAAGACGGGTCGGCGTTCGTGGTGTGGCAGCCGGTCGAGTTTGCTAGAGATCTCCTCCCAACAAGCACAATAACTTCTCTAGCTTTGTCAGGCAGCTCAATACTTACGTACATGTTAATTATAAACTCATTTATTATATATGGTAGTGTTAGAGGGCCTTAATAAGGCTTAAGATTTATGGCCTTAATCATATGTGGCATATGTCATGTCACATAGACATATCATCAATTTAATAAATCATGTCATTTCATTCTTAGGTAAAAATACAATCTTAACCTTAATAATTAATGGATGCTACATACTAATATGAAATATTTTCTTACCCTTTCAATATGGATATGTATATACCAAATTTAGTTAATTTATTAATAATAATGACCAAGTTAATAATCATACCAAATTAGGCTTCTGTACTATAATCAATTTCGTAAATTTCTTAAAATTCCGTCTATCTTTGTGAATCGAAATTTAGTTCCATTTTAATATTTTATTTTGTAGTTTAAAATTATAATATTTATATATAAGCCATATTCTGTATCGAATTTTTAAAATAAAAAAAAAAAAAGAAAAATCTCTATCAAATTTATTTTGGATGATTATCTGTATATATATACACACACTTTATTTTGGACGAATTATATATATATATATGTAAAAAAAAATTCTTGAACGAAATTGGTTTTTCTTGGACAAATATATATATATATATAATATATATATATATATATATATATATATATATTTCTTAAGAACTCGTGGTTTTGAACAAGTATATTCTCATAAATATATGTATTCTCACACTATATGTTACATTCAATCTAAGCATGATAGTGATGAAAAGAAAACGAGAAAGAAAATGCTAGAAATGTATTTTTTTAATTATAAAAGAAAGACAAATCAATTTTTTTCTCTTAATAAAAAGACAATAATCTAGAGTCATTGGATTTGGAAGGATAAGATAGTATTTTTGCTTAAGAATGACATGACATAATCTTTTTAATTGGTGATGTGTCTAGGTGACATAGCATGCCACCTAAGATTAAAGTCATAAATCTTAAGCCTTATTAACAAAAATCATGTTCCTATTATATATTCATTGTTATGTTATGCATGCGCTAAGATATTAATGCTAGTCTCTTTACATGTTTGCTTGTTGGTGTGCCTTGGTCCTCGCCATTCTTGTAAGTTGTAAGAGTTAAATATCCAAAATATCTTCGATATTTTCTTGAAATTTCTGTTTTTTACAATTACTGATATTAATTTTTATATCTTTCTGATATTTATATTTAGTATATTTTTGGTCGAATATACAACTTTTAGATAAAATTGGTAAAATTTTCATCCATATTTGATATTATCTCGATATATCCATTGAGATTTTATTTTTTCGAACCATCGAAATTTCCATGATCGTCGATATTTTATTCCTTGGTTGTAACATTTGTCCAGTGCCTCTTTGAGTTTGTTTTCCAGTTTATTTGTTGCTGGTTTTCCATCATATTTTGCTCAGCAAATTACCCAATCTTAGAACAGTAGTGTTCACCTGGTCAGTTATCGACCAAGAGATTTATGGTCAATCACCATTAGATTTACATCCAAAAGTTGAAAATAAAACAAACTCTACTTAAAAATAATTCTCTCCACCATTAGATTTATATTTAAAGGTGACTGACCATAAAAGGTGATCATGACTATATTCATCAAACCACCTAGACTACATATATATATGTATATTAATAGTGTTCACATGGTCAGTCACTTAAAAATAATTCTCCTCACCCTTAAATTTAAATCTAATGGTAACTGACCATGAATATTTTGGTCAGTCACTGACTAGGTGAACATGACTGATTAGTAAACGTGCCACCAAAGATTAAAATATCGGTGTCGGTATATCTATCGGTACTTTGAAAAAAAAAGATATCGGATATATCGGGGATATCCGGAAAAAATATTGGGATTTTGAGAAGAATTTTTTTTTTCTGAAATATTTAAATTATTAGATTTACATATAAATATTACAAACATCAACTTCATCTACATCTAGAATGAGAATCTAGGTTGTTGATAAGACGCACACTGGTTCACAAAAATATAATAATTAGACTAAGACATATGACTCATGTAGTACGAATTGTAGTGTTGAATATGATAATCATATATCTCTTTGGAGCAGCCGACTATTTCCTCTATAAGTGGATAGTAAGGATGAATCAAACTAAATAACTGATCACTGACTTCTGCGCATTGATTATAGCCATAAACATTATAGCCAAATTAGTTGTTGCCTTCTTAAGATTCATTTGAGGTTTCAGTCTCACTACCTAAACTGATAAACTCAAAACTTAGCACAACCGAAACAACATCTTGATAATCATTTGCACCTATAGTCCTCCTCCCATACATAGTATCTTCTTGCGCTCTATACCTATTACTTCTAAAGTCATGATCATGATCTTGGGAGGCATAATCGTAATTTTCTTCAGATGAAAAATTGTTTAATCCTCCCACTGTAGAAGATTGTCCATATTCATTCAAATATACTCGAGGGAATTACTCATCTCTCGAATATTTGTTAAACGTGATTTTTCTTTATGTGAATTTTTTTAAAGATATTTCTTTAATATATCGTAAATATCCTAAATATTTGAGATATTTGATTGTATCAGAAAAATATCAGAAATACGGTGGAAGATAAAATATTTACCTCTCTAAATATATCGGTCATTCGAAAAAAAGATATATTAGATATATAGAAAATTTCACGAAAGTCACTTTCTCAACTTTTTTGTAACACAAGTCCACCTTAATATTTTTACCCATATAAGTCCACTTTTAAGCATAAACCTGTCATTTTACTTTTATGATGTTCCTAAAATACCCTCATTCCCTACAAATCCTTTCTCTCACACGAATCCTTCACTCTCTCTCTCTCTCTCTCTGGCTCATCGTCTTCCTCCTCCCTCTCTTCTCCGATCTCGAATCTCCGGCCATGGCGGCGTCTCAGGCCAACACCGACTCAACGACGATGGCTCGGCACCACTTCGACCTCGACGTAGCCAGAACGACGATGAAGCCTTGACCTCGACCTCGACTCTGCCGGCTCGACGACGGCGCCTCGACCTCGAAGTCGCCGGATCGACGACGTGCCTCGACCTCGAAGTCGCCGGATCGTCTCTTGCGTCCAATTCCATCGATAACAACTTCTGATTTGACCTCGACAGGATCTCTGAAACCAGATGGCTCGCCGGCTCGTCTGGTCCTTGACGGCTATGATCGCCTTCTGCCAGATTCAAAGCGATGACGTGGCATAAATCTCTAATCGTCTTCCAATCCGAATCAAAGCTCCGGTCTCCGGTAACGAGCTGAAGAAGAAAGAGAAGAAGAGGACCAAAATGATGTCGTCGGAAGCCTCGAAGGGAGCGACGACGGGGTTCGTGGAGTGCGATCGGCTGCAGCGGGCGCTGGTGGAGTGTCACCGTCGGATTTCGGCGGGTCGGCGGGGGAATCGGGTTGCCGGCACCTGAACCGCTGACTTGCCGAGTGCTTGTGTTTCTGTTGAGGATTTTGGTGTGTTTCTGTTGATGAATGAAGTGTTTTGTGTTTCTGTTGAGGATTTTGGTGACTTTCAATGAGCTAGAGGCTGCTGCCATGGTGCTGATCTGATGGCCGCCAGACGACTTGTAATCTAGCTTCAGGTGGTGGTAGTAGTTTTTGTAGATAGTAGTAGTAGCTTTTGTGGCTGGTAGTAGTATTTTTTGTGTTAGTCGGAAACCTCACAGTAGTAGCTTTTGTAGGTGGTGGTAATAGCTTTTGTAGCTGATGGTAGTAACTTTTGTAGCTGGTAGTAGTAGTTTTTGTGTTTCATCGGAAACCTCACAGTAGTAGTTTTTGTAGGCGATGGTAGTAGCTTTTGTAGCTGGTGGTAGTAGCGTTTGTGGCTGGTGGTAGTAGCTTTTGTGTTACGTCAGAAACCTCACAATAGTAGCTTTTGTAGGCGGTAGTAGTAACTTTTGTAGGCGGTGGTAGTAACTTTTGTAGCTGGTGGTAGTAGCTTTTGTGGTTGGTGATAGTAGTTTTTGTGTTCGTCGGAAACCTTACAGTAGTAGCTTTTGTAAGCGGTGGTAGTAGTTTTTGTGGTTGGTGGTAGTAGTTTGTGGTAGTAGCTTTTTTGTTCATTGGAAACCTCACAATAGTAGCTTTTGTAGGCGGTAGTAGTAGCTTTTGTAGCTTGTGGTAGTAGCTTTTGTGGTTGGTGGTAGTAGTTTGTGGTATTAGCTTTTGTGTTCATTGGAAACCTCACAATAGTAGCTTTTGTAGGCGGTGGTAGTAGCTTTTGTAGGCGGTGGTAGTAGCTTTTGTAGCTGGTGGTAGTAGCTTTTGTGGTTGGTGATAGTAGCTTTTGTAGGCGGTGGTAGTAGCTTTTGTGGCTAGTGGTAGTAGTTTTTGTGTTCGTCGAAAACCTCATAGTAGTAGCTTTTGTAGGCGGTGATAGTAGCTTTTATAGGCGGTGGTAGTAGCTTTTGTGGCTGGTAGTAGTAGTTTTTGTGTTCTTCGAAAACCTCACAGTAGTAGCTTTTGTAGGCGGTGGTAGTAGCTTTTGTAGCTGTGGTAGTAGCTTTTATAGCTGGTGGTAGTAGCTTTTGTGGCTGGTGGTAGTAACTTTTGTGTTCATTGGAAACCTCACAGTAGTAGCTTTTGTAGGCAGTGGTAGTAGCTTTTGTAGCTGGTGGTAGTAATTTTTGTCATCGTCGGAGGTCGGCCGGAAACCTCACCGGAGGTCGGTCGGAAACCTCGCGGAGGTCCGCCTGAAACCTCGCCGGAGGTCTGCCGGAGACTGTTCCGAAATGAGAGTGATTGTTGACTTTTTATACTAGTGGCATTCTTGTAAATATAAAGGAGAAAATCTAGTTTTTTTTGTTGGATGGTAGTCTGTAATTATGTTAAACTTCAATACTTAATACAAAACCTTATTTAGACTTGGGTGGACTTATGTGGGTAAAAATATTAGGGTGGACCTATGTAGAAAAAAATGTTTCAAAGTGGACTTATATGTAATTGACCCTTAAATATATCATAAAGATTTTAATCCTTCCACAAATGTCTTCTCATGGTAAAAAAATAAAAAAAATGAAACTACAACTAAATGTCCATGGGTCGGACTCGGGTCGGGCTCGGGGGTATCTGTTTCGCTGGTATTTATACTGGGAAACTCTGGAAACTGAAGTGTTATGTATTGGCCTCCTCTCTCTCTCTCTCTCTCTCTCTCTCTCTCTCTCTCTCTCTCTCTCTCTCTCTCTCCGTTTGGTTTGTTTAGTTGAAAGCGCTCCTCCCGCTTTCTCTCTATTCTCTTCGCCGCCGCTACCTCCATATATTCCGACCGCCGAGCTTTCACGGCGATGGACATTGATTCCGATTTCCAGAAAATGAACATCGCGCCACAGCAACAACAAGTCGGAGCTTCGTCGGTGCCAATGGATGCTGAGAAGGACGACTCTGCCGTCGTTAAAGTAATCATTATCTCTCTCCCTTCTTCTCTTATTGAAACCACACACTCAGGCTGTAATCATGCACGGATTAGGGTTTCGTTTGTTAAGCTTTTCATTTTGTTAAAAGAAGACCTAAAATTGAAAAGTTGGTTAAATGCTATATCTTTATTTTGTGAGTTTTTGTAGTAAGTTGTGTGTGCTTAAGGTTGGGTGCTTTATTTGGCTATGGAAAAAATAATGCAGGGTAAAGAGACTGAGGACCTCAATGGTTCAATGGAGAAGCTAAATATTGTGGAGTCATCTTCCAGCTTCAAGAAGAAACCAGTTATTATCATTGTTGTCGGAATGGCAGGTAATTTCATCAAGTTTCATTGGGTCTGTGGATGCATTTGTGGTTCCTTTTTAGTGAAGATTTATGTTTTAATGGGGTTGGAAGATTGAAATGTGTTGTGTGTTTCATGTAGGGAGTGGTAAAACAACATTTATGCATCGCTTGGTTGCGCACACTCATCAGAGGAATATTCGTGGTTATGTGATGAACCTCGACCCAGCTGTGCTGACTCTTCCATTCGGTGCAAATATAGATATCCGGGATACTGTTAAGTACAAGGAAGTTATGAAGCAGTTCAACCTTGGACCTAATGGTGGCATTTTGACCTCGCTCAACTTGTTTGCGACCAAGTTTGATGAGGTAAAAACTTGCCTGCGAAATATTTTCCTTGAATACTGTTTTATATGATGTTATACTTGTTTGGCCATTGAAGCAGAGGAAGACCCTCTTCCTTGTTCAGGTCAACAATTTTACTTCCCCTATAAACAGAAAACATTAACTTTTGACATTGATTCCCAACACACGGTAAGTAGTGGTGGCTTCATGAAACCTAGATTGCTTTCATGAATGTCTGAGGTTGGCTTCCAACACAAGGGCGTCAAAGAGTAAGTTTTGAGACTTCGATTGTGGAACAGGAAAAGCTTGGCGCAAAATAAGATACTTCCATAGAGTAGTACGTTTTGAGATGAAATATTCCAAACCAATATATGGTCTCCAATCGTTGGTGATGGCGACCAACTTTTTTTCTTTTTCAAAGATGCAAAAAACTCATAAAGGCCAAGTTACAGAAATGTGATTTCTTCCATGTACACTGACTGCGCTATGGAGGATCAACCTTGGGTATTAAATTAGAAACTGTCACAAACACAGCAATATATCGGAACTGTATGTTTTCCATGACAAGAAATCAAGAATAATAGCTACAAATTACAGAACTTCGAATAGAATAATAGCTAGACCAAGTTCACCTCTCATCTGTCTCGTACCGGGAAGTATATTTTCTCAAAAGATTATCCTGCATATATTATCTTCTTGCTTATGACTGATGAGAATGAGGCCATCCAACTTAAGATTCTTTCTTTGCTTCTACATCACAATTTCTCCAAGGATTGAGAGCTTGCCTGCGAAATATTTGCCTTCAATACTGTTGTGTATGTTGTTCTGGCCCTACGCCTCTATGGATGTGGCTATTTTGTAACTTAATGTTACTAGCATCGGGTAGTAACTTTCTTATTGAATTGTGTGTTGCATTGTTCAACTTGATATTTGTTCAATTGTTTTACTGGTCGAATTTGTTTGCATATGTATGGTCATCTTTGTCTTGACTGCTTGGTATTGGTTCTATCTATTTCAGTTGTGCTCTTTTTTCACCAAGACATGTGATTTTGATGTTCGTTCAGCTTCTGCTTTATTTTTTATTCATCTCTTCTCCGGTCCTTCCCAAAAGAGCTCATCATACTCGTCAAATTTCAGGTTATCAATGTTATCGAGAAGCGAGCAGATCAGCTTGATTATGTTCTTGTGGACACTCCTGGTCAAATTGAGATATTCACTTGGTCAGCATCTGGTGCTATCATCACCGAAGCATTTGCTTCAACATTTCCTACTGTTGTGACTTATGTAGTCGATACACCTCGCTCAGCTAGCCCAGTTACTTTTATGAGCAACATGCTTTATGCTTGTAGTATCCTATACAAGACACGGCTGCCCCTTGTGCTGGCATTCAACAAAACCGATGTGGCTCAACATGAATTTGCTTTGGAGGTATGCTAACATCTGTGCTACAGTAGACATTTCTGTTTGAATGCATGCAGTGACACACATTATTATAGGTGGTTGCATATGGTTTTTAAGCTTTTAGGATATAATTGGACTTCTTAGTGTGGATTCCTTCATGTCTATCCTGTTTAGCTGATAACAGTAGGGCTTCCAGAATACTTGTGGTGCATTTAAGATCCAACTGTCTCCTGTGAATATTGTGGACAATTGGATTCCTTATTTATAACTATTTGATCAAGATAATCTAAATTACTGTCAGAAGCAGCTGTTTTTCCTACATTGTCGTGTCCTTTGATTTTTAAATATTAGTATTGTTGTTGATTATCTTTTTTTTTTTTTCTTTCATTTTTATGATACATTTATGCCAACTTAATCATGCAGTATACGTTTTGACTTTTATGATGCCATTTGTTGAAAACCCGTTCATGCAGTGGATGGAGGATTTTGAGACATTTCAAGCAGCAGTTAGTGAAGACCACTCATATACTTCAACTCTAACTGAGAGCCTCTCCCTTGTGTTGGATGAATTCTATAAAAACTTGCGGTCTGTTGGAGTGTCTGCGATTACTGGTGCTGGAATGGACGCCTTCTTTAAGGCCATTGAAGCAAGTGCCGAGGAATATATGGCCACCTATAAGTATGTCCTGAACCTGAAAATATTTTCACACTTTCTAAACTAGAATGGCAGTTAATGCGGATGTTTATGCTATGGATCATAAATGTCATTCTAGTCCAGTTTTATAAAGTTTATGCTTGTTGTCTTTTGTGTAGGGCTGATCTGGATCAGAGGCGTAAAGAGAAGGATCGTTTAGAGGAGGAACGTCGGAGGGAGACCATGGAGAAATTGAGAAAGGATATGGAGCAATCCAGGGGAGAAAATGTGGTCTTGAGCACTGGTTTGAAGGACAATGAAGAGAGGAGTAAAGCCATGATGGAGGAGGATGAGGATGAGGAACTTGATGGGGATGAGGAGATAATAACTGAAGATGAGGATGTGATAGATGAAGATGAGGATGATGAAGATAGCAACTTCCCCTTTTAGTGATGATGCTTCTTTACTGGGCAGATGATATGTTTTGGAACAAACAGAGGTTGTAAGTATTAGCAAACTAACTAGTTACTAAGGGGTGGATTGCAACAATATCACTTTGGTTCCACACCTTTTTGCTGTGTTGAAACTAGATGGCAATGTGAATGCTTTGTGATGATATGCTTCATCTTCTTACCGGGGTTTTTGTCTTTGTTTTAGACTCTTTAAAACGTTCTATTTTCTTCTTTACATTAAAAAGTCTCTATCCATACTAAGTTGAGCATGGCATCCTGGTTAAGAATTCTCGGTAATTCTTAAGCAATAAACAGGAGAGATTCATTGTAAATTTATTGTTAGAGATGAAGATGGGGATGGTATTCCGATCCTCCTACCTTGTTAATTTATTGTAGGTTATTCCCCAACCAGTAGAATGGTGAGAAAACATCAACAAATATCAGAAACCAATAGCTTTAAAAAAGGTTACATCATAAGTTCTCATAGTACTAAAAACCAATTCAATTCAAATTGTTTTCCTAACATACTCCACCTCAAAGGTTTGAGTCAAATTAGCTCGGACTGAAGAGTCATTATATCTTTGAGGTTGCTGGCTCTTTTGTGGAGGCGGAGGACACGTACGTTCTTCATATATTGCGAATCCCGTGGACTTTGGGGTCGTTACTTCTGTCTTTCGTCGTCGAACAGCAGTTGTTTTGCCTTGTTGTGACATATTGAAAACCTTCCTTGATTTGTCTCTACTAGCTAAAGCAAATTGTGTTGAGAATACTTTTTGTGAAGAGTAGCAACGTTGAGGGCCTCTATATATAAGAGCTGTGGAGTAGTTAACTGATCTTCCCCTAGATTCATAAGGACTCCTAATGAAGCTAAGAACAATCTTTTCCCAACCAAAACAGGCAATAATAGTGAACCCAAACTGATCTTCCCCTAGATTCAAAAGGACTCCTAATGAAGCTAAGGCAATATTAGTGATCCCAACTCGTCCACTGTTTTACTCAAATACATGCGCCCAAACGGCACCGTCGAAACCTATGATACTCTGCCCATAACTAGTTCCACATTTGAGCCATACAGCACTCTACTTCTCTGCTTCTAAAGTAAGTCTTATAATGCAAGCCATCGTATTCTTTTCCTTCAGCTGCTCCTCGACCAAACCAGGCCGTAGGGGTTTAGTCCTCGATGCTCATAAAGATAATAAACTTCACCTTAAACCTGCCGGATATACTACGGATCGATGTAGCTACTAGTTGTTACTGCACTTTTAAGTTCAAAACTTCAAATTTTTCTCTAACTTCCACATTCATTTTGGGTAGTCCAAACCTCAGTTGTACACCTTTTCTTCTTCCTCCTCGACTTCATTGAGTATAGGCTGTGTAGCAATTTGAACAGAAGTTTTGATTGAGGTAATGCGGTTGAGAACATGTTGAAAGGTTATAACTTTTTCTATCTCCACCCTCTTCCTTCTGTTTTTTACCAGAGAATCAACACCTAAACAAAGAGAACTTCCATGGGTTCGAATCTCTGAACCTGAACCCCAACATTTGTCTCAAACAGCCTCTCATTCAGATTTACGTGATTTTGGGTTGCTCGGACAATTTTGGGAGTTGAAGCATCTATCTCAATGTGTTGCCTACAAAGACCGATTATATGTTTTCTAGAGGAAAGTGGATTTGTTTTCATGGTATTATTTTGGAGGTTTTTTTTGTGTGACTAATAACCGATATCACCAAGCAACTGTTCCTAGTCATATTTCACATTTATCTTTTGACTATAGTAACAGGAATTATAGTAACATATACCACAACTAACCTTACGTGAAGCATTCTAAGGTGGTCATGATAGAGCTCTACAAGAGAATCGAAAATAGCCTCTGCGTCATAGCCTGTCACTGTAATCTTGAACCACTACTGATCTCCCATTAATCTACAGTTCCTCATGACTTTCAGCAGCAACTCCACAGAGACATGCCAACAGGAATAGATGTCTTACCACCAAAACTTATCAAATAAAATTGACATCGTTTAGCTGGACTCAAGCTGATTGCATAGATATACAACAACTAACCAAGTACAAAAAAATTGAAATATGTACAGTCGTGTATCTGTCAACCACGAATGGATATCAATTGGCAATATCATTACTGCAACACAAACACAGCAGGTGTAGCAATATATTATTTCATAGCATTTCAGAGATTTTCAGCCCCTTTTTATTTTTCTTGGCTCCAAACTCTCTCAGACTTCTTGTTGTATCTTATTCTTCATCTCTTTAGTAGCAATCTTTCTCCTTCCCTTCCTATGGCAGAATTTGAGAAGACTTGCTTGTTTTAAACTGCTTCATTGTGTCCGTATGAGAACTGAAAGAAGGTTAAAACAGAATGAAAATAAGTTTAGAGGACTCATGCTCCGAATCTCAGGTATGGTTGGTTTCATATAGATATAGACAACAGATTGACAAACTAAGGTGGTGTTCGGCAATGTAGATAATCTCGCTTAAGCAATTAAGCACAAAATTATCGTTTTAACTTCAATTTCTGAATAATAGGAGAGACCAGATCTAACGAATATCACTGTTCCAAACAGAGGATAATAACCAATAAAGATACATCCAATTTGTGCCCTACACTTTATATATGTTGTTCACCTTCCACAGAAGATGTATCAAGGATGATGTTAGTTTTAAACCTAAATACGGTGGTTTCCATTGATTTGCTATTCTGAACAATGAGAAATTTTGATAGCAAGGTCCTAACACTAGTAGGACATGAAAAATTGAAGTAATGCAAGAAATGACATTATCTAAAGACTCATTCTGTAAACAACACGACAGAGAAAGAATTAAACATTAGATGCTATTGAGGGGTGATGATATTATAGCAGCACATTTACGAAATGTAATCATACTTTGCTAAAATGGTCAAGAATGATTGCAGGGTAACAGGGTTTCCAGACGTTTGGTTGGTGTTAATATATGTTAATTAAGGAACATACAGGTTTAAGACAGGGATGTATAAGACAGCCTCACACACTCAAGTAATACGAAAATGCCAAGTTACCGGATGGATAAAAATCAGGCATGTTTGAACATCTTCATGCTGAGCCAGTGAAAGTAAACAGCAACCACAAGGACCGGGAGAGTCAGTGGCACCAAGAAGCAATAGTACCTATTGTAAGCAAACCATATGTTACAACTGTCGATGAAAGAAACCAAAAACTAGTTCCCTACATTCAATGGTCAGGTTGAAGTTGAGCTTTTCCAGAACAACTTGATAGGTTCGTTCAGACACTAAATCGCTAATCTGGGAGCAAAGAAATATGAATCAAAGAAGAGGGATTACCGATCGTTTTGGATGGCGGAGATGATGGGGTTATCGGAAGGTGGAAGAAGCTTGGATACAACGGTAGCGTAGAGAAACCCTATAAAGAAAACCGACCCCGATCCTATGAACAACCATCCGCATATCCTACTCTGTGGCATTTCCTTCCTCCGCCGCCCGCCGGCTCCCGATACGACCACGTCTTGCATTTCTCTCACTTTTTATCCAAAAATTCACAGCTTATTGTTTTACAATTTACATTCACTGTTTTAACTTTCACTTTTCGGTAACTTTTTTTTTTTTTGTTCCAACTAGAACAAAACGAGATGTGGGGATTCGAATCATTAGATTGCATTGAGCCACCATTTCTGCCTTTAGTATTGTGAGGGTTAACAACCAACCTAAATCACCAAATTGCAATTCCTGGAACTAAAATTGTTTATAAATTTAGCTATCCACAAGTTGATGACATTGTAATTCATTCGTATTTGGAACAAAGAAGAAAGGTACCAACTCATGGCCGGATTTGTATGTAGATACATGTTATATACATGTACACAAAAGCATACAATAATTGTTAATACAGCGCTGGACAACTCGTCTTTGCATACATTTTCTCGAGGGGATGATGGGTGGCTAATTGTTGGAAAACCCAATCATTTACAACCAACCACTAACCCAATCTTTCAATAACTGCCCACAATGGAGCAAAGTTGCCTCTAATTATAGTTTTATGTATGTCATCGAGCAGCTGCCTCAGCCAACCTTTTCTGGCCCCGAGCAAGGAGCAATTCGTAGTCCTGCATATTTTAAAACATGTAGAAGCTCAATGGTGGTGTATTTCAACAAGAAATGCAATGGTCAGTGTTGCATGTCTAAGACTATTAATGCTAATCTTGTGAAGTAAAACTGAAACGGAATTAGATAGAAATTAAGAATCCTCTTGGAAATTACCTGTACAATTGCCTGTGCACAAAGTTTCCCTGATAGAACAGCACCTTCCATAGAAGCTAAATATTTTTGTTTTGTATAGTCTCCAGTTAAATAGAAACCCTCCAATGGAGATCTTTGCAATGGACGGCAAGGTTCACAATCTGGTATAGTTTTGTACACAGACCTGAGACACAAATCATTGATAAAGCAGTTATTATACTATCATGCATAAGAAAGACAACCACAGGCATATTGAACCAGCAGTCTGAACTCTGATGGTTGTTCCCTCCCAAAACCGGGGCATACTTTCTGATTCTTTTATTGTCTTTTTATTTATTTATTTATTTTTTTTTAGTTTCAAAAGTTGGACTGTTCGTAAGTTAACTCCTAAAATAGCCCCAATGACACCAAATCAGTTTTCTGGCAATCGGAAGGTCTAGCTAGCCATGTACATGTTTGATCAATCTAAGACATGGCAGTTAGACAGTATGTTGATACTTTTGGCGAAAAAAAAAAAGGAAGAAAAGAAAAAGACAAACAGTTTGTTGATATTTACACAGGTTCATCCAAGACAAAGAACCCCAACCACTAAAAAGATTGAGTCCGAGCTATGAAATCAAACCTTGGTGTTTTAACAACATGGTACTTTAAGATCTTTGCTTTGCTTTGATCAGCAGCTATCTCATCGGGAACAGCTTTGCAAGTTCTTCCATTGTGGCATCAATAATTTCTGAATCACTGCGTGAAATCCATTCTTCAGCTGGTGCAAAAACCAACTCCAGCATAGACTGGTTTGGATTGTAATACTCCTGCAATAATATTATGATGCATTATGCCTTGGCCCAAAAGTAAACAAAAATAGAAAAAATTAAATATAAAATTTCAGTGAGGGAAAGTTATTACGTGTTACGGACTACGTTCAAATCAAGAACTAAATTGGCATGCAGGTGAGAGTGTGTGACAGTATTTGTAACTTTTGATAAACCCTTGCCTTTTGTTCTCTGGTTGTTTACATGAAGACTTAAACCTAATACTACCTCTAATCCATCCCAATGCCTCTACTTCATCCAAGGTTCATGGCAAAAAGCATACTATTTTATGAATAAATCAATTAGTCAGGCTCATGAGCTTCAATCGTAGTGTCCAACAAGACTAGAATTTCTCATTAAGTAAATGAATAACAAATGGATTCATCATCTTCTCTTTTGATAGTGACAAATGTCGTTTATTCAGATGTAGAAGTAAGAGACACTCTTATGCTTCAAAAAGGACAAAAAGTCCTATGATATTTCTCAGGGAACAATGAAGTCTTATGTAGTCAAATAGAATCAGTCAAATAAAAACCACATGTTTCTAATGATTCAGGATACAGAAAATTACAAAAGGGTAGCATGCACGATGTACCCACTTTTCCGGATAACTTTATATAATGGCAGCCAGTCAGGAGGGGAAAGTAATAAAGTCTACTGAGCTTATTCACAACAAATAAATAACAGATATTACCTTACATGTTACTGACATATCAGCATATACACTTAGAAGAGGGCTCCTGCATTAAGAAAACCATGTGTCAGATTTAGAATCAATATTGGCAGAAGAAAAGAAAAGTATGTCAAATAAACCAGCCGAAAAAGCAAACAGAAGCATATAAATAACTCATAGAGCAAATGGCATGTGTATTTTCTTGTAACCCTATAATGAAAATCTTATATTATCAGTCCAAAGGTTGTTACTAACAACATACTCCATTTTGGATAGAAGGGACATCAATACTCAAGTTTCATTTCCTGATTATGCATTTGCTTCCCACAGGACGTGAGGCGGCCAGGTATGTTATGGCAGAAGGACCAACTTACCATCATACTCTACTTCGAATGTTTTTGCCTGGGAGGCATGTCTTAGCATCAATAGTTGGCTTTTATTTTGGTAAGGAACCTTAGCTACTACAAACACTTTCTTGTGCATATGATCCATGGTTGGGTAAGAAAGTTCATACTTCACACGGTGAACCAGAACACCTAATGACATATATACTGCAAGCAAGCAAGCACAATCTAATATGACAAAGTAAACATAAGTTATGAGACAGACCTGCTAAAAAGTAGGTGATCATACGTGTTCTTCAATTTTCTGTCAAACCTGCAATTGAAGAAAACTCATTACATTCGTTTAATATATACATCTCTAACCAATTACTGCAATCAGCTAATACATATTTTAGTTTAGAAGGAAAAAGACACACAAACACAAGAAAACAAAAAACAACACAGAAACCAAAGAGAAACTGAGCTAAATAAGCAAATCAGCTGTAGGTTTAATTATATTAGTAACATTTTGCCACATATGTGGGTCAAGGGTTGAATACCCTAAAAGAAAGATGCAATGGCCAATCACCATCTCTTGAAAAAAAAAGAAAAACAGAATAAAATAAACTTGTGCTATAACTAAGTTGCAATCAACCCTCCTAAACTAATAAGATATTTGATTTTCACAAATAAAATTTCTAGACCAGTAAATTTCATAAAATGTAATTCCATATATTAGAAGTTGTCAATACAGACCATCTAGTTCTAGTCAAGCAAAGATATAAGGAATCAATGTGTCAAGTGATAAAGAAAATATATGTAAGATTGAAACTGACCATATATGTACATTGATGACTGGAACTCCTACTAGTTTGTCCAATTTCTTGAAATATGGAATCTCTTTCCAGTTTTCAGGCACTAGAAGCTTGAAGATGTCAACTGTTTGGAAGAAAATGAAATAGCCACCTTAGGGATATTGAGATATACATTAACTATAATATTTTACAGGAAAGTTTGTACCACACCTGGAGCTGCACATACATAAGCATCTGCTTCAATCACACTGTTATTATTTAGGACAAAACTCTTCACAGTTCCATCATTATCTAACTCAATCTTCTGTAATCGGGAATTAAGTCGGACTTCACCACCGAGTGACTGGATATGATCAACTATTGGTGAACAGAGTCTCTCGGGAGGACTTCCATCAAGGAAAGCCATCTTGGAACCGTGTTTCTCCTTGCGTTTAGAAAAACTACTGATCAGTAAGTGATAGGTTGTGATGGAAAGCTGTCTATGAATTACTGATCATATATACCCCTCTACAGATATGGAGCTCATCACAAATAAGAACTGAAGATCTTTCACAAGGAATGCTACTCTAGATATGCTGCTTCTCAGTTCTGACTTACGTCCATGTAACACACAAGGAAACTAAAACATACTTGGTTCTGAGATCCATTAATGATACACATGAACCATGATATAAAGATTTGTTCCATCTATCTTCTTTTTACTTTCTTTTTATTTCTTACTAGCCTCTTGGTGCGCTTGCCAATTTGCTTTCATACTTTTACAAATTTACGTATTAGAAAAAAAGAAAAATTATAAATTCATTTTGTTAATTTTTTTTTTGTAAATAATATTGCAATATCCTCGTATCTCTATTCCCATCTCCACTTTTTTCTCTTCCATAGGAAAAGGAGCCCAAGTCAAACCATAACTGCAAATGCAGTTGGTAAAAGATAAATTTATTTGTTTTTTTTTATATTTCAATTTATGAATTTTCTATTTTACCCATACTTTCTTAAATTCTAAAATTTGTACTTTTAATCAATCAAGGGCATTATAGGTATTTCAAAAATTTAACCATTCCAAAACTCCTTCTGGCTTAATTAATATAGATAGATAAATAGAAGAAAAGAAGATTTTAAGAATAATCAAGGTGAAAGCATTCAACATACCTGAAGAAATCGATTCAAAGCAATCAATATACATTGCATGGAGAGCTCATCAGGATTAATAAAGTTAAGGGCCTTTGACATGGCAATAAACACCTCAGTAGTTACTCGATCAGGTATCCCCTGAGAGATAGAAGATATCACTGGTTATTGTCTGAGACAAGTAAAAATACATCAACAGTTGTATTAGTTATTCCTAAATATAAGGATGTCCAGAACCATTTCTAAATTCTTGTCCAAACTATCTCTTCTATTCATATACACTTGGCATCATTGGAACTGTTCATTTTCTAATAGCCCTTCAGAGATCATCTCTACAAAAATTCAAATAAATAGAAGATCATTTGGTCATCCAATAGTATCAACCACATGGTCCAGTTCTCATTAAAGTAAACATTTCCACAAGGAACTTTCCATTCATCTCATGTAGTTGGTTTACAATCTCCAACTAATCTTTCTGAGAAATTATTTTTCATGCTTATCCCTTCTTTCTCTTCAAGGAGAAAAACTGCACAATTATCATAGAGTTCCAAGATCTCTAGAAGTTTGCCGCAGCTCCTACTTCTCTCTAAATCCATAACTTCGCAGGGCCGCACCACTACAACACAAGTGGTGTGGGATCTTGGGTATTATGGTTGGACAGGTATAAATGGATCTCCAGACTACAAAGAAGCAAAGGTCAAGGAGCTTAGGGATATAGTTGGTCTCTTATCATCATTATGGGATTCCATCTCTACTGAACTCAGCAACTACACCCTGTCTTCTATTATTCAAGACTGGATTGTTAACTAGTTTTCTGGCATTGTGCCTCCCAGGGTAGTCATGTTTTACTGATGCTGTATAAGTTGCATTAAAGCTGCAATGTGAATCAGATAAAAAGCCTAGATGCCTATGCAAATCAGGGTCATGTAGGTTTTAGTACATGTCATACTACCTAATCCACATAACCTGGTGATTCTTCTATTTGTTCCTGTGCATGGCATGACAACTAGTGCGAGATGAGCTAATAATCGAAAAGGGAGTGCTTTTCATAGTATCATTATCTAAAAAATCATTATTATTGACATCCTACATGAATAAATGAGAAGAAACTGAAACTTTATCACAGTACAACAGAGACTCCTCAATCTAGCCTCAACACTAATACTGAAAATGAAGGAAACTTCAAGATTACAACATTATCAAGTCATTCATATTGCCATATGATTGATTCTGAACTTTCAAATAGGTACTTGATCTAAGTCAATCGGCATTGAGATTAACCCACCTTGGCACAGTTCCAATTTTGTGAATTTGAATCACCAAGAAGCAGGTTTGGGTCTAGGATCAACCATCTCATATTACATTTATGATTTTTCAAATCCTTAAAAGATGTGCTCATGCACACAAGACACCTGAGTATGAGTCACTCAGCAAAACATAGGCAAAAAACAAGACCCCATATATATTAAAGAACCTTTTCATTAAAACCAAAACGCATGATACAAAAGTACCTGTTTTCTCATCCACTCCTTTACAGTCAAGCCGTCCTGAGCTTCAACATAAGCTTGTCCACCAAGAATTGCAGGCACAAGTCCGATAGCAAACTTCACTTTTTCTGGCCATGTCAGCATCTCATTGTTCTTTAATATGGCCCATATTCCTGCCAGCAAAAATCACTACAAGCTCAGGAAAATCAAAGAAACAAAGCTTCTTTGACAGGAACACATTTGCGTAGGATGCTAATCTAATTGGTTGCATGACTGGTTTATCAATCAGCCAGCGAAACTTTGTATCTCTACTTTAGCGTATGGGATAGCCTTTTAAGGCTTAGGGTATAAGGTTAACTCTCACATTTTTGTGAGCCAAACCCTTGGTGATCTATAGGATTAGGATGCCACAGAATGGTATCACATCTAAGTAGCAAGCTATACATATGTATTGGACATATTATTCGTGTGTGTGTCAAATAATTGGTAAACATGGTATTGCAGTACTTTAAATTAATAAAGAATTATTTTATTATGTTTTCATAAAACAAGCAGCCACTTTCATCGATTCTTTCTGTTGCTATGAGCCAAATGAATTGCAGTGCTACAGAATCAATATAATTTCATTCTTCAAGATGATATCTCACCATTTAAGGGTGCTGGCAGAACTTCAGGGAAATCAAACCGGCTGAACTCTCCTGGCTTGTTTGGCATTGCAAATATCATAGAGTGTTCCTTCCACTGCAAGCGATCATCGATTCCAAGCTCCCCAAACAAGTTCTGAATATTTGGATAAGCCCCAACTAACCAACACAACCAAAAAGGAATTGCTTCAAGGAATGAATTTTAAAGAAATTCTTAAAAGGAAATTTAAGGGAACCAGTTTCATTACGCAAGACGAAGATACTGCAGATTCACAGATAGGCAACGTAGAAAGCCAAACTGGTTATATAATGAAAGAAGTCGAGAAGAAATAAATCAAGAGCATACAGGAGACTACGAAAAAACAAAACACAGCAATGTTAATGGAATAATTGACCAGATATGAAATCTGATCCCTAGGCAATGGATTTTATAGTAGGTGATAACTAAAAGGATTGAGCATGCATTAGATGCTGAACTGTGTAATCATCAAGAGTTCAACAGAACTTTCAAATAGCATCATTTTATAAGTAATCCTTATCAACCATTTTCAAAATACAGAAACATTTTGATTGGATCTAACTTTTCTACATGTCCACCTAACAGTAGTTACCGCTATTCCTTTTTAGCTATGTCGCTAAAAAGCTAAGAACTTATATTTTCAAATAGTCAAATTCGTGTAAGCAAATACTTCAGTAGAGACTCTATTTCAAGTACTTCTTCACAAATTTTTATCCTTGCTACCATATAATCCTGGCAGTCTAAGTTCCTCGACCTTCAATAGTTCTATGAGAGCTTCTCTTCTATAGATTTTACATAGAATATTGGACTCGACAGAATTAGCAAAAGATTAGAAGGAGATTAATTCAGGCAACAAACTCATAGAATCTCCTTCCCATATTGATTAAAGAATCTCCCAATCTAGCCAGCCAAATGTTAGCATAAATAGTATGATGACCAGTGATTTAGCCAAAAAAAAAAAAAAAATTTCTTAAAGGAACTCAACTTACAAAATATATGTAGGCCTGTTTCGTACCAGTCTCCATCTTTATCTTTCCATGCTGCAATCTTTAGAAAATGACGAGATGTCAATCCAACATTATGTTTCAAGAACTAATTTCTCTAAAGTACTAACGTTTTCAAACAACGAGCAATCTTGTGTCAAATTCATACAAAGTTAAGAGTTAAAGAATAACCTTTCCACCTAAAACGTCTCTTGCTTCAAGTAAGATAGGTTTATGACCTGCATCTGCCAAATACTTTGCAGTTGACAAACCAGCCAAACCTACAAAACACGTTCCAAATTTGCCCTATTAATCATATGAGAACCCACATAGTACAGAGAAAATAGTACAATTAACTATAATTCTGGTTCATTATCACACAACCATACATTAGGTGCTTCCAACCAAACAAGAAATGAACCAAATTCAAAGATTTAGTTTCTAAAGTTCTATGACAAGATGATCACCTGCACCAGCAATGATAACCTTGAGGGGTTTAGCTGGGCGAGGAGAGGATCTAAAGGAGGAAGACAAGAGCGCAGCTTCCAAAAAATTCACAGTATTGTCAAGCTCGGGTCTCGGATAATCCACACAAACCACCTACACCCATCACAAAACAAACCACATGAATTCCCATTTCTAACAAATTTATCAACTACTAACACACAACACAGTTGAAGAAACCAAAACCTTCAAAGGCAGAGCACCCTTCCTCAGCCTAGTACTAGCATGTGAGGACACAAAGCGCAAGTTCCGGCCAACAATCTCACTGCCGTGAGAGGAAAGCGCAGGGCTATGTGGGTTGTGGGTGTTGGTGAGTTTGGCTTGGTGGATCAAGTTGGTGGCAGAGACAGAAGCCCAGAGCGACATTTTTTACCAGTGGGAGAGTTTGAGAAGTGGGGAGGGTTTGAGGTGTCGGGGGAGAATGAGAATGAGAGAGAGAGTGGTTGTGGTGCAGAACACATGAGCGCATCTCTTGTTCTGTTTTCGGGGGGAGTTGCAACTTTTTGTCCTTTTGTCCGACGCCAAAATTGGCATTTAGAGTTGATGGCTTTCGTCAGAATCGGAATATTCTGTTTTTACTCATGTCTTATTACCATGGCTGGCAAGAGTAAAACTTGGCAGACTGGTTCTGGTCACAACTATAAAGATTTTGTGATTTCCTTATCTGTAATAGAGAATTGATACAAGATTCGTTGGAGATGCTTTTATTGTTATTAGTTAAATATGGTTATCTGCCAGTATCAAGCCCCTACATGAGTTTTGTTTTGTGAGTCAGTGTAGAGTGTCTTGTCTGTTCTAGGTAGACGACGAGTTCCTTACTTTGTCAAATTGTCGTTGTCGCCTAGTGACAGAGTAAAACTTAGTGTTATCGGATCTTTTCTCCAACAACAACGTAATGGGAACAGAGAAAGCAATATTCTTGGTAATTATGCTTCGCATTAGTCGAGTTATCTTTATGATATGTTACAGTTATATCAAAGATAACAATATTTACTAGTTAGTGCATTGTTGGGTACATATTTATTCTAGAAAATCTTAATATTATTTCGATCTTTATAATCACAGATTTAAGTTAAACGACCGTCTTATTTCTCATTATGTTACCCACATATATATAATATATATATATAGTCACTTTTCTCGTTAGGTTACCCACACATATATATATATATATATATATATATTTCTCAACGTGCAAATGTGCTTTGTCATTTGAAACGAGACTAACCGAGACTAACAAAAAAAGAGACTAACAAAGGATCCGGATGCGGGTACAGATCCGAACCCGATAGCCGCGCTTGCGCTCCCCGTTTCTCTTAATTTATAAGTTACAGCTTGCAACTAATATTTGTAGGAAGCCTAATGAAATCTTTTGGATCTGATTTCTCTCCATAAGGTCAGTCTCTCTCTCTCTGCTGATTCCTCCAGATCTTAGAAGCTTCCTTTTGTTTAAAGCTTGTGCTTCATCTTCTCTATGGCTTTTGGTTTCAATTCCGTACTCAGATGCTGAAACTTGTGCTTTGGTTAGTTCGCACTGATATGTGATTCGTTGCTTTGATGTTTGATCTGGTTTGATAGAATTTCAAATTCGCTTTGTTGATCCGATCCGATGCTTGAATGTCAAGGTAGAAGCAGATCGGTGATGTGCATTGCATAATTAGTTTTAGAGAACTTCGTTTTGGGGTTGAATTTCATCTGATTTGTGTGAATGAGAGTAAATTTCGTGATGATTTGTGTGTTTTGATTTAGAATTGTAAGCTAGGGTGGCTGTGACTCGGTAACATTAACCTTTTAATCGCGGATGAATTGCTGCAACTAGATCCTTGTTGCGGTGTAAGCAAGCAGAGAGGTTATTGTGAGTTTGCGGTATCGTGGAATAGTAGGATAATTATTCAACATTTAGTCAACTCTTTGTTGACTAGGATATGAACACATGGATTTAGATGCCTACTAGATTCGAGTCAGTATTCAGTTTTGAATAAACTTCGATTTGTGTGAGTGAGGATAAACTTTGATATGCTTTGTATATTTCATTTTAGAGTTGTAAGTAAGAATGGCTGTGACTGGTAGAGTTAACCTCTTTATTGCCCATGAATGGCTGCAACAAGATCCTGGTGTAAAAGCACCGAGGTTATTGACCTACTGTGAGTTGGCGGTATCGTGGGATAGTAGAAAGATCATTCAACATTTAATCAATTTTGTTGACTATAATATTGACTGTAATATGAACCCATGGAATTTGATGCATGTTACCTTTGTGCAAGTATGAACTCCCTCTCACATAGGGAGTGGACATTGTCCCGAAGAGTTCTTATCCAAAATGCTGTTTGATGAACTTTGTTGTTTGCTGAAGTTCTCTGTTAAAGTTTTCAATTCAGTTCATGAACCACATATTTATCGCAATAGAACTTAAATGTGGAAATCTTATCTGTGATTATGTCGCATACTGCATCTGCTGTTATCCTTTCATAACCTCAGTAACAGCTAAAATATATATCAGATATGAAGCAGGATTATACATATTAATATGGATCGACCTATTTTCTTTTTTCCTTTCCTTTTTCAGAAAGCAATTGAGAAATGGAGAAATCTTGTAGTCTGCTAGTTCATTTTGATAAAGGAACACCCGCGATTGCAAATGAGATCAGAGAAGCTCTTGAAGGCAATGATGTAGAGGCGAAAATAGATGCAATGAAGAAGGCAATCTCGCTTTTGTTGAATGGAGAAACGTTGCCTCAGCTTTTTATCACCATTGTTAGATATGTTTTGCCTTCTGAGGACCACACTGTCCAGAAACTGCTTCTGTTATATTTGGAGATAATTGAGAAAACTGATGCAAAGGGCAGAGTCTTACCTGAAATGATTTTGATTTGCCAAAATCTGAGGAACAACCTACAGCACCCCAATGAGTATATCCGTGGTGTAACTTTGAGGTTTCTTTGCCGGTTGAACGAGGCCGAGATAATTGAGCCGTTAATCCCTTCTGTATTGCAAAATTTGGAGCACAGGCATCCTTATATTAGGAGAAATGCCATATTAGCTATGATGTCCATATACAAGCTACCACAGGGTGAGCAAATTTTGGTTGATGCGCCTGAAATGATCGAGAAACTTCTTTCGACGGAGCAGGACCCATCTGCTAAGCGGAACGCGTTTCTCATGCTCTTCACTTGTGCCCAGGAGCGTGCAGTTAATTATCTTTTGACCAATGTTGATAAGGTCTCTGAATGGGGTGAATTGCTGCAGATGATTGTGTTAGACCTGATACGGAAAGTGTGCCGGACAAACCGTGGAGAGAAGGGGAGGTACATTAAGATCATTATATCCTTACTGAATGTGCCCTCAACTGCAGTTGTTTATGAATGTGCTGGAACACTTGTTTCCTTGTCATATGCCCCTACTGCTATTAGAGCTGCTGCCAACACCTACTGTCAGCTTCTTCTTTCTCAGAGTGACAACAATGTGAAGCTTATTGTCCTTGATCGGCTGAATGAGCTAAAGTCTTCTCATAGAGAAGTTATGGCTGATATGTTCATGGACATTCTTAGGGCACTTTCTAGTCCAAATCTTGATGTTCGTAGGAAGACCCTAGACATTGTTCTTGAGCTGGTTACTAATCGGAACATAAATGAGGTTGTTCTTACTTTGAAAAAGGAAGTTGTGAAGACTCAAAATGGAGAGCTAGAGAAGAATGGTGAATACAGGCAGATGCTTATTCAGGCCATTCATTCTTGTGCAGTAAAGTTCCCAGAAGTTGCGAGCACAGTGGTGCATTTGTTGATGGATTTCTTGGGAGACAGCAATGTTGCTTCAGCCACTGATGTGATTGTGTTTGTTCGGGAGATAATCGAAACCAATCCTAAACTTAGGGTGTCTATAATAACAAGACTATTGGACACATTTTACCAAATCCGAGCATCACGTGTTTGTGCTTGTGCACTTTGGATTGTTGGAGAATACTGCCTATCACTTTCTGAAGTTGAAAGTGGACTTGCAACAATTAAACAGTGTCTTGGAGAATTGCCTTTTTACTCACGCTCAGAAGAAGATGAAGGTAATGATTCTTCAAAGAAGGTTCAGCAAGTGAACTCCATGACTGTGTCTTCTAAAAGACCAGCTATTCTTTCTGATGGGACTTATGCTACACAGAGTGCGGCATCTGAAACTGCTTTCTCCCCACCTACCTTTGTCCAAGGATCCTTAGCATCTGGGAACTTGAGATCCCTGCTTCTCACTGGTGACTTTTTTCTTGGGGCAGTTGTTGCTTGCACTCTGACCAAGCTTGTTCTGAGATTGGAAGAGGTCCAGCCATCTAAGGTGGAAGTGCATAAGGCATCTACACAAGCACTGTTGATTTTTGTCTCTATGTTGCAATTAGGCCAATCTCCAGTCCTTCCACATCCAATTGACAACGATTCATATGATAGGATTGTCCTCTGCATACGATTACTATGCAATACTAGTGATGAGATAAGGAATATATGGCTGCAATCTTGCCGTCAAAGTTTTGTTAGTATGCTTACAGAACAACAATTAAGGGAAACAGAGGAAATTAGAGCAAGGGCTCAGATTTCTCATGCACAGCCGGATGACCTTATTGACTTCTACCATTTAAAGAGCAGGAAGGTATGACTTCTGTACTCCTTCAACCAAGTACTGTATCATTGATCAATTCTATGCTGAGAAATCTGTACTGGCTACATTTCACGGTTGCTTGTCTTTTTGTTCACTACCTATTTAAAATACAGATCAAAATGTATTATTTGAGCTCGCTGTTTCCTTATTCGTTTTCTGCTGGGCTGAAATTATTGATTATTCTCATATTTTCTACATAGATACCATCATGTATATGGAATTCGGTGGGATTTTATAGATTCTTTTTCATGGACCAGAATTGTGATGTAGTTTTGATCAACTTTGTCTTATGAATATTTTGGTTTGCAATAGCTAAATGTGATTATCCTTTTTCCATATTATGGTGTTACATATATGACTGATAAGTTATTTAAGTTAATTTTCTCTTTATATCCAAATTGAAGGGTATGAGCCAACTGGAACTCGAAGATGAGGTTCAAGATGATTTAAAACGTGCTACAGGAGAGTTCATCAAGGAAGGGGATGCTGCAAACAAGCTCAACCGAATTCTCCAGCTCACTGGATTTAGTGACCCAGTGTATGCCGAAGCATATGTGACTGTTCATCATTATGATATTGTCCTTGATGTCACCGTAATCAATCGAACCAAGGAGACCTTACAAAATTTGTGCTTGGAGTTGGCAACTATGGGTGATCTTAAACTTGTTGAGCGGCCACAGAATTATACTCTCGCTCCTGAATCTAGTAAAAAAATAAAAGCCAGTATCAAGGTGTCCTCAACAGAGACGGGAGTCATATTTGGAAACATTGTTTATGAGACCTCAAATGTGCATGAGCGAACTGTTATTGTCCTCAATGATATTCATATTGACATTATGGATTACATTTCTCCTGCTGTTTGTAGTGACGGAGCTTTCAGAACCATGTGGGCTGAATTTGAGTGGGAGAACAAGGTATGTAGCACTCCTTTCTGGCTTGTTTTCTGCACCAATGTAATAAAATGAATCTCATGATTAACTTCCTACTACTAGTTTTCGGACTTTACTGGCGGTACTGTTACTGTTTTATTAAGTTCTTAGTTATATTCATTTTTTGGTTTGGTAACTTTCTCTTGCCATCATTGCATTTCCTCTTATAAAAAATCTATATATTTGTGCTAATTTGGTTATTTATTTAACACCTCCATATATTTCGTCAAAGTTTACTGATTGATTACTATAGAATCATGGTAAAAAAATAATGTATTTAATGTTTTCGTTGTATTATCAGTGGTACCATTAGGTCCTTTATTAGTTAGTAGTGAAACCGACTTTACGAAAGATATCCTCTAGGATAAATTTAGGTACTTCGTACAATTCTAGATGATCTTAGTACAAATCTAGATGATCTTATCAGTTTGGGATTTTTTTTTTTTTGGTGGTCAAAATTGTCTAGAGGCTTTAGGTTTGACAAAACAAGTGAATTATAACTCTTTTTTCTTCTTTTTTCCCAACGTTGAGAAGCTTTTTGTGTGGCAGTACTATGACATTATACCAGTTTGGAAGAATTTTTCCCTCACCTATTTTGTTTTGTTCTTGTTTTTCTGAGTCTGTAGTGGAATGCACTTTTGTTTGGAATATGCAAAACATAATTATCCTGCAAGTTCTGTATTAGTAGGTTTATACACAAATACATAACACAACATAGTGCAAGGCTTATGGTTAAATGGAGTATATAGACAATTAGACATAATTATTTCTTATTTCTTCTCGGAAGTTTTGGAGATCATTTAACAGCGAAACCTGCCATAATTTTGTTTTTATCTAGTAAAAGCACCATGCCATTTGGTGCAATTTTCTTTCACAATGTTCACTTAACACTGATACCTTTTATGTTCAATTTAGTTAATCTTGTTTGCTTTTACTATGTATTAATTGGGTGAGGTAACAAGTTTTGCTTGTTTGAACAGCCTGAATACTGACATCAAATGTGTATTTTATTTGTATTCATATACCATGTGTTTTTGACCCAGTTGTTACATTGTTGTCTTTGTGTTTTATGAGCTGCCCTTAATTTGTAGTCTGGTTTAGCAACCATTTTCTTTTGCTGTATGGACATGACTGCCAATTGTGTCAAATATTGATGAGGAAGTTATCCATTTCAGGTTGCAGTCAATACTGTAATTCAAGATGAGAAGGAATTTCTTGACCATATTATGAAGTCAACTAATATGAAGTGCCTCACTGCACCGTAAGTCATCTTGTTTTGCTGGTTATAGTTACCTTACTAAATTTCACGGTTGAGTGAAAAAAATGTGGCATTGCGTAAGATTTTACAATCTCAAGCCCAGTTTGGTGCCACTGCAAGCTTCTATGTGAAAACCATGTAGTTTTACTCAAACTTGTGCTCATGCTAGGCAGTAACCGGATTTCGGTTACATAGAGTTATGTTCCAAGTAAGAAACGGGACATAAACTGTTGGAATTTGTAATGGTAGAAATGCATTCAATGTCCGTTGCTGGGGCTGATGGTGGAGTGTGGCTAATAGATGATTTTGGATTTTTGGTCATTATTTTGATAGATATAATTAACAAATAATGAGGACAATTCAGTGGCTTCTGAACTGCACAATGCAAAATGTTGCAGTACTTTACATCCTTAGAGCATAGCTGATGAAATCCATGCATCACAATTAGATAACTAAATAGGGCCAATAAGGATGAATTCAGTCTCTTCTGAACTGCACATTGCATAAAGTTATTGTACTTTACATCCATAGAGCATAGCTGATGAACGCATTGTTTTCTTTGCATGAAAGTACATTTACTTACGTTTTTTTTTGTTTCCATTTTTTGGCTTGTAATCTTTGTCTGTGATTGAGTTCCAGATCGGCGTTGGATGGTCAGTGTGGATTCTTAGCAGCTAACTTGTATGCAAAGAGTGTGTTTGGAGAGGATGCCTTGGTGAATGTGAGCATTGAAAAGCAAGTGGATGGAAAGCTTAGTGGATACATCCGGATAAGGAGCAAGACCCAGGGAATTGCCCTCAGTTTGGGTGATAAGATCACTCTCAAGCAGAAGGGAGGCATTTAAAAAGATACATCATTGAATCATACTATACTGATACTCTTCTATCTAAATGAATCTAGAGAGGAAAGAACAGCTTATTCAGCAAGTGAACTGTTGTCTCCTCATGACTGCTACTTTGGTTCCTTTTCGCCCTGTCGGTATGTCATAAGCTGCATTTTGCGCAGGCGGTTTAGTTCGAGCTTAAGTATATTAGTGGAAAAGATTTTATTGTTAAATATTAGGCATTCATTTACATTGATTTGCAGCAAGAGGGTTGCCAGAACCATTTATACCTTATGGTTCTATTGAGATAAGTTTTCATAGACATTTTTTCATCAAATCCAAGTGTGTAATTTTCACTTCAATGTTTGTTCTGAATGCTGTAGAAACCATTACAGTACTTTGTGATTATGAAATTCAAATTTTCAAGTGGGGGTGGGGTTTCTGGGCACCTACTATGGTTGAACCAAACTATTAAGTGTAATAACAATGCGTTTCTTTATTGATTGTAAACCAAGTCTATGCAACATACATCAGACTAGCAGAAATAAAAATAATCATTCCGAAGCATCTAGGAGTTTCATAATCGAAAGGGAAAAATGACTTCAGTTTAGAACAAGTTATCTTTGCATCACTTCAGTTTTTCAGAGAGCTTTGGTGCAACCTGCATTGCAAAATGGTAGTTTTAGCTGAAGAGAAACTTAAACGATTCAGTGTTGACATAAGCTCGAAGGAGTACTTACACATTTGTCCACACAAGACCAGTGATCAAAATATTGTCCTGTACAATGCATGTGGCCGCTTGCATCGCCTTGGATCCTCTGAATACATGCCTGTAATCATCCATAATGACGTCAATGTACATTGAGTGGTTCATCTTCTAAGTCAATAGTTTATTTTTCACGAGGTCGGCAATATTAAATTCAAAGTTACAAAAAATGCTAAAATATACCTGGTACTGGAGAAATGGTTTTACACATTTTGGCTTGCAAAACTCTTCGAGGTACTTCTTCTGATCAACATGTTCCTCATCCGCCCTTATGTTTTAAGAAAAATAATGAGTGGAATATATAAGAGAAATCACATCTCTCTCTCTCTCTCTCTCTCTCTCTATCTATATATATATATATATATATATATATATATATATATATATACAGATTTTCTCAGGTGCGGATATCCGCATTTATTCTTACGGTGCGGATTTCCACTTTACACTTACTTTTCAATCAAATTTTCACATCTTCACCGTCTAGTCTTTAGATACTAACGTATAGATCATCTCTGTAAAATTTCAGCCAATTTGGTTATCATTAAGGCACTCAAACTCAATTAAACCAATGGATAAACATAATTCTGTCGAACTTGAACCGTTCATGTTATAACAGAAAAACGCTGTTTTTAGTGCCTTAATGATAACCAAATTGGCTGAAATTTTACAGAGATGATCTATATATTAGTATCTAAATACTAAACGGTGGAGATGTGAAAATTCGATTAAAAAGTGAGTGTAAAGTGAAAATCCGCACTGTAAGAATAAATACAAACGTCCGCAGCTGAGAAGGACTATATATATATATATATATCAAAATACACATTTTCGTACACACAAACCAATTAGGCAACTACGTAGCAATAAAATAAAAACATGAAACTTACATTATCAGACAACCAAAGGAGAAGTAGAGAAGTCTGCAAATTCAGCAACAATGAACCTCCAAACCACCTGATTCTTTGAATCACAAGAAGAAACTTTTCTAGATATCCTCAATTGGGAAGGAAAAGAAATGGGCAATGTGATGTACATCACTTCGAGAACATAGATACACATTTAAACCAGTGTAGAAAATACCAATACATATGGACAATAGTGAAAAACACTACCAATGATCACTATAGTCAGACGTGTTCGATGAACGATTCAGATCAGTTCAGTTACAAATCAAGCATTTGTTGTACATTATTCATTTGAAAATGCATAGAAGACCAATGAAATCTAAAACTAAAAACCATAAGTTTCAACATCTTCACAGAAACCTATGAAGCCATCATCTTCAACCCAGTTTTAAAAACCAATAAATCAGACCCACTTCCTCTTTAAAATGACAGATCGATGAACATATCAAAAGCTTGAACATGTCGAATACACAAAAGTAAACAAAATCGTAGATTTTCATTAACAAATTTGGACAGTAAAACAAGACATAATTTATAAAACAATTAAATTATAAATATTAACATCATGAATCACATAAATAGTATTACTATAATCGACATAGCACAAGAGAAAAGAATCTGACCTTAACTAAGACAAAATTGTAGAACAGCCTCTCTGTAAGCGTAACTTTTCCAATGGCCTCCCTTTGTAGAACACTTTTTCCTTTTCCTTTTTATGTGTATTTATAAAACATATTTTTTCTTCCCTTTTCGCATAACGAACTAACTGGTGAACACAATATTCACATACAAAAACAATTTACAATTACGATAGTTTTGAAACTAAGTCCAAGTCAAAACATGTGCTCGGTATTTGCTTGACGAATAACATATATAACCTTAAAATCAGCATGTACACTTCAGCTAAAGAAATAGAATTAATATCTTGAACCAACCCATAGTTAGCAACACTATGAGTTTCCTAAAGAGGAAATTTTACAAACCATACCTCAAATAAATGTCATTCATCAGTTCAATACACCATATTTAAAAATTATCATATTGGTACTCAAACAATAGAATATAAATCAGTTTTAATAATTGTTGTCAATTACAGCGTTAACTCCCTACTTTTAAAGGACATTTTTGTCTTCTTAGTTGATACAATTTTCTTTGACAATGGAGGCCGTTTTGCTGCCACTCTCTTCTAAGAGTACTAGATCTTGCAGCAGTTTGACAAGATTCGACAGCCAGAGACCCAGAGTATGCCTTTGTTTTGTATCCTAATGAACCCCATGCCCCGTTAAAATGGGTGGTATGAACTAATTTCAATACATGGATTCACAGATTTTACTACTTGTGCTTCTTCTACAACTACTTTTCTTAATTACCAACCTAAATATCAATCTCTGACAGAGCCAATGAGTTCTAGCAGAGGGGATTCTTGGGTTGAGTTCTCCATCGGGTTGGGTCGGAAACTTGGAATGGAGATAAAAAAATTGGGAATTATTTATTGGAGAAACAACAAAGTTTTTCGGCTAGTTGGAATCTAGATTCTGAACTTTGGGGGAGTTTTAATTATTAGAGAACTAATGCAAGTATAAAAAAAACACAATGAAAAACAAGAAGATGAAGGTTTAGTTTGCAACAATTTTGTGTCTGATTAAAGATATATATAGATGAGAGCATGTGCTCATGTGTGGCTGTGTGCAGCGGAAGAGAGGGAGAGAGGGAAAAGACCGAGAAAAATAAAAAGACATAATTGCCCATGAAACAACTTTTGTAGCAGTCGACTTGACACTGTTAGAGACAGAAGATATCAAACTTATGTCAGCTTTACATGTTGGGGTACCAATATTATAGTTTTGAAATATCATATATTATAATAATGAATGGATGTTATATGGGTACCATTGGTAAAATTTCCTCCCCTCTTTCCTAAATAACAAGAATGGTAAACATCAACAGTTGTTTCTACCGAAATTTAAAAAAAAACAAAAAATCTCGAATATCAACTTGATTCTCTAATCTCATGCTCTATTTTGAGAGAATCTCTACAAAATTCTTTATCTTCTATTTAGAAAAATTTAATTTGTAATTAAAACAATAGAAAAAGACAAACAAATATTTGATAAGGGAAGAAAGAAAGAAAAAAGAAAAGGAAGCAGAAAGGAAAGAGGGTTCTACCGACCCTAAAGCCTCTACCGACTCTAAACGTTTACCTTATCCTACTTTAATTCAAATTTCAAAAACCCAAATCCTTATCTTTTGGAGTTTTGGGGATTCTGTCCGTTATGCAGAGAAAGACAGAGAGAGAGAGGGAGAGAGCGAGAGACACAGAGAAAGAGAAGGGAGAAAGACGAGAGACCCAAATTACCCAATTCCATTTCGGTAAGGTGTCCCGTTTCTCGGATCGATCGCTCAGTTTCATGTAAGAACTGGCTCTCTCTCGCTCTATCTTTGCTTGAATTTTAGCATGAAATTCTCTCTCTCTTCTTTCTTTTGGCTTCATTCTCAATTGGGTTGCCTTGGATTAATCGATTATGTTGCCTCGAAGCCTTGAAAAGAGAGAGAGAGCTTGGTTGCCTTGATGATTCTGTTACCTTGGGTTGCCTCGCTTGATACATCTGTTGTAGCCTAGAATCAGAGCATGAAATTATTAATAGATGTTGCCTTGGATTATTGATCGATTGATTATGTTGCCTTGGATTGTTGCCCTTTATTTCTTGTTCTGCAAACCTTGATGCCCCTATTTCCGGAAGAATTATTATGTTGCTATTCCACAAGTTTGAAGCTTCATTTGGTACGGAATTTGCCATTTGTTGCCTTTGCTTGAATGTATATGAATCTGAGCATCAGATTACATTCGGTGCTCCCTCTTGTACTGGGGTTGAAGTACCATTTTTGAAGATTGGTGCTCCCTCTTTTCTAGGGGTTGAAGTACCAGTTTTCAAGATTGGTGGTCCCTTTATACTTATTCTTTTGTTGTTGTCTGCTACAATGCATGTCCTCCTTGTGAATGTGCCTCAGCTAGACATCACTGAAGGCCTTCATTATGGAGATACACTTGTCAAAAGGGTTCCCTTTCAGATGATGAAAGACCAAATAAAACCCCAAGATGGAATAGTGAAAGATTATCTTTTAACTTTGGATTTGTTATCTTATTTCAGCAGATGACCTGGAAAATATTTGGGGTTACCCAATGTGGGGAAAACTCAGAAAAGCAAGCACTGTCTTTGTTAAAGGAAGGGTGACTAATACAATTCAGGGATGGAAGAATGTGCACCTAACTCCTGCTGGTAGGGAGATCCTTATTAAGCCGGTAATTACAGCATATCCTTATGGCAGTCTTTATGATTCACTGGCTCAGTTGGGATAACATGGGGTTACTTAATGATTAGGGGGGTCATTGGGATTCAGAACTTTGAAAGATTAATTTCACATTCTCATTCAAACAACACTGCTTGGTGTTTGTTATTCGGTTATTCACTAAATTAAAAGCAATGTAATGTATGGCAATAGTACTCTCGGTGATGATGTAGTTCAGAATAATGGGGGTTTAGCTTTCATGGTTGTGCATCACCTACAGAACTTTGGTTCCAACTGGACTGATGATGTTCAATCCACAGAGTTTCAGAAATTTGAGAGGGATTGCAAGTGCATCAAAAGTTCAAAACTAGGAGTGCAAGTGAGTTGGGGTATATGAGTATCACAAGAATCAGATTGGATAGATTATATGCAGCTTGTGGATTTCTGCTTTGGTAATGCTCACTTGGTGTTTGAAGAATGCTCTAAGGTATGTGTGTATGGTATTTGCTTCGAAAAAAGAAGATTAGATATTTTTATTGTGCTTTGGTGAAAATATACTAATTAGTTGGAACTTGAAAGGTAGCAAATAACTGAAAGAATGATGAAGTAGTATATTTCAACTAATTAGTATATAACTGAAAGAATGATGAAGTTGCCTGGTGGTGGTGCCTGGGGTTAATGGTGTGTGTTTAGTCTTTTTAATAATTTTCGTTTTCCCAGTAACATGTGAAATGACTACAATTAATGAAGAAATAGAGTGGCAGATGCTGTGCCTGATTGACTGCTCAGCTTCCAGCTGTTGGTGGTCTTTTGTGGTCAGCTATGATATTGCCTTACTCATCTGAGTTCACACTTTAGAAGTCAGTCAAGTGACAAAAGGAAATGTTCTTTACTCTTTCGCTTGAAAATTGTGATGCTTTTTCTTCTCTAGTGTTGGCGTTGTAGCCTTGATGCCTGTTTTTCCGGATATATTGCCTTGTTCCAAAAATTAGACTGTTGCCATTTATTTCTTGTTCCACAAACCAGTTAGACTATGGTGGTGCCTTGATGCCCCTATGTCCGGATATGTTGCCTTGTCCCAAAATTTAGATTGTTGCCATTTATTTCTTGTTCCGCAAACCAGTTAGACCATGGTGGCCTTGATGCTCCTATGTCCGGATATGTTGCCTTGTCCCAAATAAAACTGTTGCCATTCTTCCAGTTTGAAGCTTCATTTGGTATTAAACTATTCAGGAATTTGTGATTTGTTGTCTTTGCTTGAATCTATATAAATCTAAGCATGAATTTACAATCAAAATTATGGTGCTCCCTCTTTCTTGGGGTTGAAGTACCAGTGATTGGTGCTCCCTCTTTTCGAGGGGTTGAAGTACCAGTTTTGAAGATTGGTGTTCACTCTGTACTTATTCTTTTGTTGTTGTCTGCTACAACGTACAACTCTCTCCTTGTGAATGTGCCTCAGCTGGACATCACTGAAGGCGTTCATAATGGAGATACAATTGTCAAAAGGGTTCCCTTTCAGATGTTGAAAAACCATATAAAACCCCAAGATGGAACAATGAAAGACCATCTTTTCACTTTGGATTTATTATCTGTTTGCAGCTCTACTCTATTTTCCCCTTTCAAACGACCATGGAAAATATTTGAGGTACCTACAATATGGGGAAAATAAAAAAATTTAGCACTGGCCTTTGTTAAAGAAAGGGTGACTAATATGATTCAGGGAATGAAAGAATGTGCACCTAAATCCTGCTGGTATGGAGATCAGTATTAAGTCGGTAATTACAGCCATTCCTGTATATCCAATGGCAGTTTTTAAATCTACTAATGGGGTGTGTAATGAGCTTGAGTCAGAAATCTCTAAGCTTTGGTGGGGTGATTTAAACAAAGGTAGCAAGATTCATTGGCTCCTGTTGGAATAATAGGGAGGGGGGGGGGGGGGGTGAAGTTTGAATGACTACAATTCGGTTCTTCTTGCCAGATTGAGTTGGAGAATCATGAATTACCCTTCAGCTCTTTATTTTTCTAATTCAGATTTTTTATCTGCTCGAAAAAGTTGAACAGCTTCTTGAGCTTGGAGTAGTATTCTTGAGGGAAGATCTGCTTTCGTTAGTCATTCTTTTTGGCAATTGCTGAATGGTGAATCAATTGAAGTTTGAATGATCGTTGGGTGGCTGATATTCCCTCTGGTTAGCTTCAAATATCTTGTTTTATGAGAGTTTATCAACTTACAGACTGGCTGTCATCTTGCTGGGATTTAACTAAAATTCAAGATTATATATCTGATGTGGTGATGCTTGCTGTTAACTCTATTCCAAGTAATGAATTCTCCAATCTTTCCTTTATGTGTGGTGCACCTGGAGACATTTGAGCATATGATTGTGTCCATGATGCACGCCACTTGTTTGATGAAATGTCCACAAAGATTGTATTTCAAAAATGTCATGCTGAATTGATATGTTAGAAAGGACGGCTTAATTCTGTTGGTATATTCATGGAGATGACAAGTAGTGAAAGGTGAATGCAGTGACATTTTCTTGCATTTTGTCTATTGTGCCTCAGAAGCAATTATCAGTTTTAGTACTCAACTTCACGGGTTAGTTGTTGCTTTCTGTGTTTTCCTGAAGGCCCGGGTTAAATCAAAAAAAGAAAAAAAGAAAAAGAGCAAATACATGAGCTTTCGGTGCCGGGAGCACTATTCGAATCCACATTGAGCTGCAGGATGCTATCTTGCCCTTGATCGAGATTCCCTTTTCACTCAAGAATCAAATATGTTCGTGCTTTCCGTTCACCAAGAATCTGCAGGTTGTACAGCATGACTTGCCCTCTGGCATTTATTATGCTTGTTCAATCCAGTGATGCACATGAAGAAATTGTATCCATGTTTCTTCATTAACCCTTCTTGTTAATGAGCAGAGGTTGAGAAGAAGGATTAACCTCTGGCCTTCCTTGCCAGTTTTGCATGGTGAGCAAGAAAACTATGCTTCATCTTTGGAGCAAGTGTTCTAGAGCTAAGCACGTTTGGTTCGCCTATTTAACTTCAACGTTGTATTCCTTCCAAAATGGCTGCTTCTTTGAACATAGGTGACGAGATTGCTCCAAATAAGGAATACCAGGATCGGTCTGTGCAATTTTATCCTTGCTTTTTGTTGCTTGTTCATTTGGAAGCAGCGGAGTAAAGTTTTGTATATCCCTAGCTTTGGTACAAGTTTAAGGTAATGATCTATGATTTCTTTCCATATAGCAAAATAACAAATCCTAACAGAATTAAGAATATTCTCTCCTAGTTTTAGCACTGACCCCCATCTGTACTTTCGGAATTAGTGCTGCTCATTTGAAACACACTGGGTCTCATACCAAAAAGACAAATTAATCTGAGTGTTAATGCTTTTGGTAATAAAACACCCAAAAAAGGTTAGAGCACAACCAACAGATTGACCGGTACTAAATCATGGGAAGGCATACACTTGACATATGAAACTTGCTGGCTGTGCTAAAGTTAGCTAAATATGACAAAAGCCTGAAGAAATCTCAAGACTTCAGATTCTCTTTCAATCATAGATCGTTCATATACCATCATCTCAAGTAATTAAGCCTTCTAGTTTACCAATATAAAAGAAGAACAATGTTCATCACTTAATTAGTTGGGGTCGCTTAATGAGTCATTGTTACCCTTATCTATGTTTGTCTATCCTGATAACTACATGTTGTTGACTTGTGGTTATGTTACTTCGTTCAATTTTGTTTCCATTTGTTTGGTGTTCTAATCCATTTCTTGGGTTTTGTAATTTTTCTTCATTTCAATGTCCTAGTTATGTCATACCTTACGTCACAATCCAAACATATTATAGAATGTATGACACGCCAGCAAAGTTGCATACTGAAAGTTCTGCATATAAAGCTCAAGGCATCACCAGTTCATTCCAACTAAAATGGTAGAAGTCAAGCTCTTTAGGACATGGTCAAGCTCTTTTGCTTTGAGGATAGTCTGGGCACTGAAGCTCAAAGATGTCCCCTATGATACCATCTTTGAAGATCTTTCAAACAAAAGCCCTTTGCTTCTTCAACACAACCCCATTCATAAGTTGGTTCCAGTGCTTGTGCACAACGGAAAATCAATTGCTGAATCTCTTGTGATCCTTGAATACATTGAGGAAACATGGAAACACAATCCATTGCTGCCTGAAGATCCTCACGATAGAGCTGCTGCTCGATTCTGGGCCAAATTTGGTGATGACAAGGTAATCTAGCTCAACCAACACTAGTTTCATAATTTTGTAAAGAATTTAAGATCGATACACGATATAGTTTGGTAAAGAATTCTATTTATTTCGCCATGTAATCAATTGTGTGGTTGCACATGAAGGTTTTTCCACCTATTCTGGACACATTGTGCAGTAAGGGGAAAGAGCAAGAGGAAGATATTTTGATAGCAAAGGACAGCTTGAAGTATTTGGAAGAAGAGCTAAAAGGAAAAAAATTCTTTTGGGGAGAACAAATTGGATTTGCAGATATTGCCCTCGGATGGCTTGCACATCATGAGAATGTGTTTGAAGAGGTAGCTAACGTGAAGCTGATTGCAGAAGATGAGTTTCCATTGTTATCAAAATGGCGAGAGACTTTTGCAGATGTTCCTATAATCAAAGAGAATTTGCCTCCTCGAGCTAAACTTGTCACTAAATTTCAGGCTATTCGTGAGAGTAGACTTGCCAAGAAGGCACCTAAATGAACTGTTTTTCACAATAAAGTTAAACAAGAAGGAGAACAAGGACTATTACCAATAAGTGATAGAAGTAAGAACCTGAAAATTGGCTACTCTTCATCCAGGGAGCTGGAAACGCCATATTTGGTTAGAGTGAGTTCAGTAGACTTTGGACGACTGTAATATTCTAGGTGGTTTTGTAGCTAGGTTTCCCGTAGCTGTAAAGATATGGAATTAAAGGTGAGGGAAAATTATCATCCCCCTGTAAATTGAGATGGCAGCCTATATTCAGATGATATTAAGATCAATTGATTTTATGAATGTCTGAAGATTTTATAAAATCAACAGTTGGAATTAACAGTTGGATCAGTTGGCTAAAGATCGTTCATTAAATTATGGATCTTCAGCCAACTGTTCTAACTCTGCAGACATTCATGCACAGCAGAAGATAACTATCTAAACTGACCCTCATAAGGGAAACCAAAGTCACATATTTACAAATGCATACTACAGTCTTTCCTTACTCCCTATGTTTTCTTCCCATCTTCACACCTATTGAACCCATCTTCTCCATAGCCACTCCAAAATATATCCTCTGTCAATCTGCAAAACACAAAAATTAATCACACTTTCTACAAAGCTAAATACATAAATATACAGTGTGAAAGACAAATATATACGAAATGCAACTGAGTAAGCAAACAAGCGACTGACCTAGTGCGTACTGGAGCTCGCCTCTCGACCTAGGATTTGTGGCTATAGCTGCAGTTAACAATGAATTAGTTTCCAGTGACCCAGAACTTTGAAGAGTAACAGTTCCAAATTGGAGCAGCTGAAAGTACTTCACACCAAATTGAGGCACCATGTCAGTACAATAGGCAGCACAACAGAACTAATTCTGGTGCATTCACCCCACTTAACTATATAACAAAGTCCGAGTTTGAAGTGGCTAGGTTCATCAGAGCAAGCTCAGCAGGCTTTGTTTTCCTTGGAAGACAGTAATCAAAATGATTTTGTAGCTAGGTTATCTCAAGGTATATAAGTTGTTTGCTTTCCAGCTAGTCTTGGTTAACTTGCAATCCACAATGGGATTCATATAAAATCTGCAAGTCTGCAGGACTTCCTATATTCTTTGCTGCTATGATATCATATGTGGTTCTACAGCTAGACTGCCTATACATATGCTTTCTGATTGATGGATCTTTTCCTAATCCCCTTTCTGATTGATTAAGCTTCAAAACAAATGTATGGATCTGATCACTTGTGTACATAGGGCTCTTAACATAACTAATATACATATCTTGGGTTTCTCAGTTGAAGTATTCTGAACTTTTAACCAATTTCATGACAAACAGGGAATGACATATGAACCAAGCTAGAGCTCTTCCCATCTAACACCCACTGTAAGAGATAATCTAAAGATAGCAAGGGGCTAGATAGGCTATTTCATAGTCTAAAAAACTTGGTTAGATATGTTTTTCAGGTGTTTTCTTTTCTCAACTACTACCAGAAGAGGATTATAAGAAATAAACAGGTGCTTTCTGAAACTACGAGATAAGCTTTGGGTGTTATTTGCAGCAAAAAGTTTTAGACATTAGTAAGACTCGGTGCCAATATCAAGAATGTTGAGCTGCAAGCATCAGTTTTGAGAGGCCAACTAATTTCATAGTGCCAAACCTCAGTTTTGAGATGCAATTGCTCAACTGCAACATATTTTGCATCAGTGTAGATTGCTAAAGTTGAATAATTTAGCAACCAAGCAGCACTCAAGTATCAAAATATCCAAATTAAATAGACAATGCATCGTGAATGAACCAAACCAAACCAGAACAAGAAAAGCAAATCAAAGACTAGTACGACAGAGAGACAACAAGAACTGATCTCATAGATCCAGATCAACAGGAAAAGAAACAACAATAATTTGGGAAGGTGGGGATGAGCCCGCGAAGCCATCACCGCCCGATCAAGAGATAGAAGGGGCTCCGACGGCGGGCAGTCTTCATTGCAGGAGTAGAAAGCAAAGAGTCTAAGAATGAGCCGCCGGCAGCCCTAAAGGGAGGGCGGCTCAAACTCTTCTCTGTTCCTCCTCCTGCTCGGATAAGATCAAGTTGTGTTTCTCTTCTTTAGGGTTTCTACTCCCCTTATATAACCACGCTCTGTCTCCGTAAAAAATAATTACCATTTACCTACGATGAAAAAATAAAAAGCAATATCCTTTTGTTTTCTATATATATTTTTTTAATGGGTGTTGTGCATGCTTGTACAGAGCTTTGGTTCCAAAGGAACTGACCCACAACATTTTGGCAAGTGCATCAAAACTAGGAGTGCAAGTGTCTACCGCAACAATCAGATTGGCTTGTGGACTGCTGCTTTGGTAATGCCCACCTGATGTTCGATGAAATGCCTCACCCAAATGGTGTTTGAAGGTACGAGTGTGTTGTGTTGATTCAATGAAAAAAGATGGGAAATTTGTATTATGCTTTGCTGAAATTATACTGATTAGTTGAAAGATAGTGAATACTTGAAAGAATGATGCAGTTTCCTGGTTTCTGGAGTCATGGTGTGTGTTTAGTGCTTTTCATTATTTTCGCTTTCCTAATGTCATCTGATGACTACCATGAAGAAATAGAGTGGCAGATGCTGTGTCTGATTGATTGCCCAGCTTACAGCTGTTGGTGGTCTTTTATGGTCAGCTATGATGTTGCCTTACTCATCTGAGTGTCCTCCTTGTTCATGCTATCGAATTCACAAGATGAAATGTTCTTTTCTCTTGACTTAACCTCTAGCTAATCGATCATAGACCCTAATTGAAAAGTCTAGATTTTTAATTATTTGGGAGGAAGATGTATCAATCAAGAACCTTTGTAATGGTAACTCGGTTTTTCCGGATAATGTATGCTTGTAAGGAAATGCATTTTAGCCTTCTAAGACACAAGACCGGAGAAATTGTTGCCGTGAAAGAAAAATATAAGTGGGAATGGAAGGAAATAGGAGAGGGGTTGTCGTAACTGCCATTAGTGAAAGGATCCTTAATGAAATCAAGATTTTAAACAAGCTGCTACATGAAAATATTATCAAGTAACGTTGACATCTGAATATGGATGCTCTTGATTCTGATAACCCTCACACTAGATTCAGACAATGAAGAAGAAGTATCAGCACCTGCAATGTCAATACGAACATAAAGCTGCACAATGTCACAAAGGGCAGAATACACATAACATAACCCTGAACTTCCACCCATTCATCAGCAATCTGGAGAAGCACATGCTTAAATGCAACCTTACTGGCCCTTCCATTGTTCTCAACCTCCAGTTGTTGCAGCACCTGGCCACCATTCTGGGATCAAGCCTCCTGGAGTCTTCTGCAGGGGCAACAGATATGATCAAAGGTGCTTCTGCTTCAGATCAGGGCTCAAACATGACAGGTGAATACCACAAGAACTGATGCTTAGATCGGAGGATCCAAAGTTGACTTCCCTAGTTCCTCATGTGAGTGAAAATATATAGTTCTGAATTGATTAATTTAGAGGTCAGTTTAGAGTTGTTGAACAAATCTCAGCAAACAAATATGTCCTGTTTATTCAAAATTTCCCATTTAGATACTGCTGTTGGATTCTGCATCCTTTTTTTAGGTTTCTTTTGCATATTTCACTATTAAAGGAGTATATGTGAGGTACTTGTTCTGTGTATTTCAGGGTTTTTACTCGTAAGAACTATGTTTTTTTAAGAGGCAGTTTCTTCTTTTTTGGCTTTAGAATCCCCGTATTCCAGTTGGTTGCTTTGTTTGTTATTTCTGGCGATGTTTTATATAATGTGATCATGTGTGATTCATATAATGGTTTCAGCAATTATTTACTTTGTGTGCTGGGATCTTGATTGTGATGGGTTATAGTTCTTACTGGTATTAGGATTCGGGTGGTATTGTTTTGACTGCAAATGGTAGAGTGTGTGCTTAACTCATCGTATTTGGTTCTTTTAGTAAGTATTGCCTGCGTTCATGCTTTCCTGTCAATGTTACTAATTTACTGCAGATATGGTGAACATCAAAGCAACAACGGAATGCTGGCACCATTTGACAGAAGTCGTATGCATACCAAGATAATCAGCTGCCATAGGAGGAACATATCCAAACACCAAAGGTACGAGCCGTAAATCCAAAAGAAAAAAAAACAATAAAATACCTTTGTGAACCGGATGTTCTGATGCAGTGCTGCTAATTGAATAGTTGCTAGAATGACTTGTAATGCTGATTAATTTCTGATTGATTTGTGGCGTTTGTCTCTAACCTAACCTAATTTCACTTGACCATTCACCGGACTGTTGTATTGATACTAAAACAAGTTTGTTGTTAAATGATCTGAACTAATTTATGGATCTGACCTAATTTATGGATCTAACCTAAATTCTGCTAAATGCTGAACTATTGACCCTACTTGTTTGGATGGGGGCCAACTGCCATATTCATCAAGTAATGTTCATCTTCAATTTTCAGAGACTATTTGTTAGATTATTGATGTTACAATTGATGTTGTTATGTAGTGTTGCATGTCTTGTGGTTGTGGGTGTGTTTTTACTTGGACAACCTGGAAGTGGTGAAGCCTTCTTTTTATACCAGGTGATAGTCTATTTCTGTTAATGCGATTTTGGGAACAATGTAGGAGAAAACCAGTTAATAGTGACTTGTAAAAACTGCATGTTTAGGTATGGTGTACAAGATCTGGTAGCTATAGAAACTTTATTGTCCTTTTTCTATGTAGGTAGCTCTTGTTTAAAGTGAGTAAGGTTTTATTTTTTTTTATTTTAATTTTTTTTAATTTTGTAGTTCTGTGAATCAAAATTGATAGCTTATGTCATTGGTTGCCATTATATCTCATTTCAGCATAGCTCATGTCTTTGATGTCTATATTGAGCATAATCTGAACAATTTTGTGAGTGTAGATTCTTTTGAGCATGTGTTTTTGCCTTGCTCTATCAAGAAGCTGAATTTCTAGTTTCGACTTAATAGTTTAATTCTGAATTCGTCAATATAGGACTACCATTTTCTGTTGGACGTGATGACATGCCTTTGACATCTTGATTCTCTACTTGTGTTTTTGCCTTACGCCATTCAATTTGCTTCTCTGGGAATCCAATCCTACATGCAGCTGTCAAACATGGAGCTTCTCCGCCTAATCTGTTAGATGATGAGATGAGTTCTCCAGTTAACTCTAGGTAGCTTAATTTTTGTTGATTTCTGTTATCACTTCTTCTGAATCCGATTCGAAAATAACATTTTTCAATTACAGGGGTGCAGTGGCAAGGATGGTAGAAGCTTCAGCTTCAGTTGAACCAGAAGCTTGAAGAGATTCCATTGCAAGATTCCGGGCAGCTCTGAGATTCCCCTCTCGGTGATACCTCTTGATGTTTGATAAACAAACATGCACCTTGCTTTCATATAAATTAGGAGATCATGCTAACCATTGTAAGTACATACTCTCTCTCACTTGTTGGGCTGTTGATATAACAATTTAGTATCCATTGATCAAAAGTAGTCACTTTTCTTTTATCAATTCTCAACCCGAGAGGGGAGCCGTACCAGATTCGACCCTTTGGCAAAGGAGGATCAAATGTCTCTGCAGCCAATCTACAGAGTGGGCACAAAGGATTCGAAACGATCCTACATTTGTGCAGGCTATGCATAGTAGGAGCCCCCCTATGAAAATAACCCTTCATAAGAAAACTTTGATTTTAGGAAGAGTTTTAATCCTCCATAATATCTTCCAGATCATGGGGTCGATAAGATGAGGCGAACCGGAGCTAGGAACCATAGGAATTGAAACATTAGAATGGTACCAGTGATAGCCAGAGCCTACTGCGTACATACCATTTTTGTTCCAGGGTCATAAAAACCAGTCCTTACCCACACCATCTCCAATAGGAATCGCTGTAATTCTCAGCAAGTCATGAGGATGTATAGCTTGATCAATGACAGAGGTATAGCTTGAGGACACAGTGTTGAGGCCATTTGCCGGAATAGCTCTAATGACCCTCACCCTTGCCGCATCCGGACAGGGCAGCCATTTGTCCCTCCATATTCATCAGGTAAGCCTGCTCTTCTGTGAACTCGAATGGCACAACCATGAACCCAACGCCATAGATGAGTTTGTCATATGCAACTTGAACAGATTCTTCTCGGCTCTCAAGAATATTGCAACCTTGAATCACAATTGTTTCTGATTGATATATCAGAGGCTGCAAGGTTTCTTCAACAAGAGCAATTCTTCTTTAATCTCCAAAGTACTTCTTCATCATTCTTTTCACACACCTCAGGATGGTCAATCTTAATGTTCTTTCTTGCAGGCTTGATTTTGATCTTACGCAACTCCTAAATATGTACCATCTTTGCAATAACCACCATTGACGTTTTCATGCCATGGTTTTCCAAAAAGCACATCAGTGTCGTCCATGTCAATCACATGACAAGTAACATCATCGTTATAAAATTTTCCTATATAGATAGAAACTTTACAACCTTTATTACCTGTGCATGACCATCAATGCAATATGGATTGCTCAACTTCACTGTCGGTAATTGAAGGTAATCAACAACCTTATTGCTACAAAATTCTCTTACAGGCTGCTGTCAAAAATTGTTGACCATATCTTATCTTTGATGAAACATGTTGTTCGAAAGTCATCGTAATCTGACGATGTGAATTCTGGCGATGTGAATACCCAACATTTCATGCTATCTTTCGTCTTTTTCTTCTTCTTCTTCTTCTTTTTTTTTTTGAATTGAATTGATGAGGCTAACTTAGGGCGAATCCCTTGGTATGTTCCTCTTCAATTTTGGATAGATACTCTACGACCAACGTCGTTGAGGTTGACATGTAACAGGAACTTGATCACCCATGAATACATATTGATAACCACATGAATAGACCTGCTTTGATTACCAATTGATGCAGCAGAAATATAACGTTGGAATCCACCAACGTCGACTTGAATCCACAAGTCCGAATTTCTAGAATCCACAAAAGAATCTAGAATCCACTAGAGAATTGAGATAAACTCAAAGGTTTTTATTAATATCAAAGCTTACGACTACAACTGATAAATGCTAGCTCCTTATATAGAAGAAACTAAACCTTAGGGTAACTAACAACCAAGCGTAAAAGCTTATTAGGTTAAAAGAAGAGTAAATTACATAGCAGCACATGACCAAATATCAAAACACAAAAAACCCACTTTTTATAATTTTTATACAGATTAGGACATGAGTCCAAGCCCAAAACCAAATTATAACAGGCTTGACCCGAATTTATATGTGAAAAGACCAAAATGCCCAGTTCTTTCAATACATGTCATTTTCTTCCCGATCTGGTTCTCTGCAAAAACTTGTAATATCTCTCTCTCTCTCTCTCTCTCTCTCATCCTCTACCTAGTGGAACTTCGACGCCTCTATACAACGGCGACTCTTCAACGATGACGACGGCGGCAGCTCCTCGATGATGATGACAACGACGGCTCCTCGATGACGATGACAATGACAGCTCCTCGATGACGACGACGACAACGGCTCCTCGACGACGACGATGCTCAACGGCAACGACTAACGCTTGGCACCTCAACGTCGACGATGCAAGAGAGAGAAGTGGAGGAAATCTCAGCCCTAATCTCGTCACCGCCATCGTCCGACCAATCTCTAAAGCCCAAATTCATCTGATCAGGTATAAAGTTTCGGCCTTCAATTTTGATTCCATAATTTCTAGGGATTTGTTTCTCTTCGATTTGGGGTTTTCATCATTCAATCGCAATTTTAGGTTCAGATTGTTATTTTTTTGAGATTTGAGGGTTCCGAGTCATCAAGGCTCGATTTGCAGCAGTGAAGTGTTTTGGGAGTAGGGGCTCCGTCGAGGTTGGCGGCTACTGGTGCCAAGTGAGTGGCGGATCCACCAAGTGTCCACCTCGGAGTCGTTCGTGAATTTGGTTGACGGAGGTCTTTATTGAAGTTGTGGTTTTTTTTTTTTTTTTTGCAAGTTTGTTTGGACAGTAGCAGCTCGCATCAATTTGGACAGTAGCAGCTTTGGCAGTAGCAGGATGCTCGCATCAGCTTGGACAGTAGCAGCGTCTTAGCATTAGAGTCGGTAGTAGCAGCGGGCTAGCATCACAGTCGGTAGCAGAAAATGTAGCAAAGCACCGAAAGTAGCATCAAAATTGCTGGAAAAATTGCTATAGTACTAGCAATAGCACTTGGGTATCAGTAGTAGCACATTTCTGGTTGACAGTAACAGCAGAATTTGTAGTGAAGGGTATTCTGGTAAAATTATAGTGACAGATGGCATGTGGACATTAATTTGTCCTAATTTGTTATTTTTGTCCTCAATTGTGTAAGATAATATGTAAATCATATATTTGTAAACTGAAATTTAGTTAATAACTTTAAAGTAATTTACTATTAAAAGAAAACCAATCCAAAATAAACTAAAAAACCTAAAATAATATTGAATACCGAATCGGATTAATAAAACGATATTGTTTGGCCTTAATCTGACATGGCTCACTAAAGTGAGTCTGGTAGATCTTGTCGTTCCCATTCCGGAAATGTATTATGCGTTACAAATGGATATTCTGGTGAAAAGTTATTCCTAATCAGATTTACTTGTGAAAATCAGATTTCGCATGAGCACGAAAAGTCCAAAACAACATTTTCTTGAATATTCCAGCCGTTAACAACCTCTTGACACGAGAATTACCGATCTTTAAGTCATTTTTTTTATTATTCTCCGCTTCCTAATTTTTATTTTTTTATATAAATTTGGCTTATTCTCGTTCTACATCAACACCACAAACATTGAGATGCATCAGTGAATTCACTGTAGCCTCCCATGCTCATATTCGACAAAAATGTCAGTTAACCTTTGGCAACCGATCCACTCCAGACTCTCTGCTTTATTCATCACCACGTTGAAAAAACAGTCCGGGAAGTCACTGATGGTATTGAGGTTAAGCGTATTACAGTAGAATAATAAAGAGTTTTCTAATCGGTCTTCTTCACCGATACATATACTGAACTCAACCCAATTCGGATTGAGCTCAACATTTTTGGGGATACATTCTTCACTGGTGATCCAAGCCTTCAAAACTCTCAACTTTGACAAGCTAGTTACCTCATCAAAGCAAGCATTGGTTTCATCCCCTTCTTCATCAACTTTACTCTCCCAGTTACAGAATCTATATTCCAGGTACAATTCTTCTAAACTATGCAACCTTGATATCAGTTTGGATGGAATTCTAGCAATTTCTCCACCATTGATATCCAACACCCTCAGATTGGTCAAATCTCCTATTTCTCTTGATAACTCCTCTAATTCAATGTCTCGCATACTAAGAATCTCAAGCTTGGTAAGTTTTCCAACCATGGAAATGTCAGTTATGCTCACACAGTTATCTAAATACAAAGCTCGAAGATTGGTTAGAAGACCAAATGATTGGGGTAGTAATGAGATATCAGTCTCGCTAAGATCTAAGACCCTTAATTCATTCAGACTTTGTAAAAACGTGTCTGGGATCTTTTCTAAGTATTCATTCTTGTTAAGTAACAAAATCTGGAGTTTTGGACATATTATCCGTAGGGGTAGCTTGCTCAGATCATTCTCCATTAGTGAGACTGCAGTGTAGCCTTCAGATAATAGACGTGGCCATTCCTCTAAACCACAGCGAGCTTTCACCAAAAACCCATGCCCATCTTCAGATTTTGCAATGTTCATGGCTGTATCCCGAATGACATCATGCATTCTACAGACAATTCATCATCACTATCCAAAAGCAAGCTAGAATCTTTCAGCTACTTGACCACTGACTCTGCCGTTCCCCTGGCTTCATACATTGTCTCACTATCTCGAAACAATCCTATCCCGATTGCATACCTGAATAAGTCTTCTATTCCGATTTCGGAGTCTTCTGGGAAAAGGCAACAGAGCAAGAAGCATGCCTTGGAATCGTCATCTTTCAAGTAATCATAGCTAAATTTAATACATTCATAAGAGTCTGGCTCATCATCAAGGGTTGCAGATTGCCACTTCTCTAACCGTTGAGCTGCCTTTTCCCATTCCACCAAGTCTTTATCTCCGAGCGCCCTTGCAACTGCTATCAATGCAATCGGTAGACCCTTTTACATTCTCCGGCTACCTTCCTTGCTACATAATTAAACTCAGTTGATTCAAATGATCTTCTTGACTTGGTCACAAACAAAGTCCAAGAATCTTCGTTTGACAAAATATGAGAGGAATGCTTGCTTGAGTCCTCATGGAATTACAGACATGCAATATCCTGGTGGTGAGTATGACTTTGGAATTGCATTTTTTAAGCTCGTCGTAACTAGGAATTCCTATTCTTGACAAATCTATAAACTTCCATATGTCGTCTAAGATTATGAGGATATTATTTTTCCCCATAATCTCTTTATACATTCTAGAGGCTCTTCCACTTTCTGTTAAGTTCTCTTGGAAGTTGAAGCCCAGCTGCTCTGCAAATGTCTGTTGAATATTTTTGAGACCAGGGCTTTGTGAGACCACAACCACAATCACATTGTCAAAAGTTCTCTTCTTGCAAGCTTCTGCAGCAACATGTTTAACCATGGTTGTCTTTCCAACGTCTCCCATTCCGTACACCCCAAGGGCAGTGACTTCCTCATCTTGAAGCGCCTTCAAAACGTCATTCATGGCTTCTCTTGTTGCTTCAAATGCATGGAAATCTCCGGTGGCCATTGTCAACTCCATTTCAATAGGTTGTACTTTACTGCACACGAATTCAACAATGGAGTCGACAAATTCTCTATCCGTCCTACAACAAGTTAAGAATCAAGAGTCAAATAACCATACTCATCGGGAAACTTAGTAATAAATCAAAACGCTACTCTTATACTGATTGAAACAGAGTCTCATCATGATGCTTACTTAAAATTATTTGTATGCCACCCAGAGAAACTGGCAACTTTTTTTAAAGCATCTCTCCACTGCTGCCACTTTCTCTGATGTGTGTCGCCCGGACCCTTCATGCTTATTGAAAGCTTCTCCGAAACTCCTCTTCCGGTACCGTACATCAGAGGGTTCCACATTATAGAAAAGTGGAAGAACTCTGTTATTGTCTTTCATGCACTCACAGATCTTACAAGTTCCTCCAAACACCTAGTAGAAGAAGCATAGTTAGGCGAGAGAACAACTATTGCAAACCTCGATTCTTCAATTGCCTTTAGGAGAGTGGGAGAAATAGGATCCCCTACTTCAAGATCTTGATTCATCCATGAATGTTTTGATTCCTCTCTTGTTTTGCAGCCCATCATATAATTCATATGTGATACTCATTCGAGTGTCAGGACCCCTGAAACTCAAAAACATATCATACTTGCACTCAACAGCTGATATTGATGAAAAGGTAGGAGCAACAGGTCTGGTGGCAACACTGCGCGCCATGCCTCCAGGGGTACTGGTGGCTACTGAAGGAAAAGATGCAGAGGCCAATTCTTGATCATCCTGCAAATTTCCGAACGTGTAACTGATCTGACGCTTCACTCGAGTCCATATCCACCTAATCGCCATATTGGGAGAGAAAAATCTATACATAGACTCGGTTTCTTAACATCAAACCAAGAATTAGGCGTGGCAAAATGATAAGAAGAACAAGAAAACAAAGCAAAACTAAAACTTACCAAAGAGGGAAGCTGAGAAACTCATAAATCTGTTGACCAGTAAGAAGGAGACTAACACTCTGCTTACTTCAATTCTCTCTTCTTAAGGACTTTGCTTTTCGTTTCCCTTTTTTCTCTCTCACTATAGGAGAAAATAAGGCCGGCCTTAGATACTAGGAACTCTGTTTTGGAAAATTGAGAACGGCAAATGCTAGGAAATTCAATACCATCCGGCGTATCCCTACAAATTCTAGTAAGCATCTTTGAATTTTTTTTTTTTTTTTTGATGAAGAAACAAAAAACAAACGAAAACCAAAACAAAGATTACAACGAAAAAAAACCCTAATACAGCCTGAACCAAAACAACCGAAATTAAAAGCATTGACTAAAGATAGAGGGAGTCCGTTCTCCCAGCTAGCAACAATGAGTTAAGCATCTTTGATTTGCTCAGCGACTTGATGCCAAACTAATAATATATTCGCAATTGGACTAATTGGAAAATAAGCTTAAGCAGGTTCCAAGACAGGCTTAATTTGGCTCAACAAGGACTTTGAAGGGTGCGCAGCATGGTGCTTTTATAATTCTTCAATCTTCAGTTACCAACTTACCATGAGTCCATGACTAATTAAAATCTCTTCAATTAGGAGCATTGGCACATTGTTTATTCCAGGTTGTTGGAATTTCATGGTAGGCATACCTATCTTCTATGTTGCATGGACACGGACACGGCGACATGACACGCCGACACAACAAAACTCAAAAACTGAGTTTCCGACACGGCTTGGACACGGCAAACAAAATTATATATTTATGTATTTTTAATAAATAAAAAATATACTAAAATATGAAATAAGTTCATTACATTACCTAAAAAAGTTCTAAATTCAATCTATTTCATGACCATAAGAAATAAGTCAAGTGCATAACTAATAACATTAAAAGCAGCAGACCTCTAGCACCTAAAACATAACATTAAAGAAAAACAAACTTGAGCAGTAGCTTGTTTTCAAACAAGGCAATCTCTAGCACAGTAGCACCTAATAGACAAGAAGATGAACTAATATAATTATCATATCCATAATCCATCCAAACTTGTTATTCCATAATTGATCTAATATAAAATGAATAGAAAATTTACCTCTCATCTTCAAGACTCCATCTCATCATCAACTAGCTCTCTAGCACATTAGCACCTACAACAGTAGAAATTTCAAATCACACAATTTGATTTCAGAAATTCCCTTATTTGCATACATAATATCATAACCATTACATGAAATCACACGTTGAAACAGACGAAGGCCACACACTGAAACAGACGAAGGGCTTTCTACTTCCAAACTAGAAAGACTTTCTACAATTTATATTGCCTAATTCAACACAATACTATAACAGTGTTAAAAACAAGTTTACCAATATCCATGTGCATAATCTCCTCATCCATTTCATTCATTTTCTCACCAAACAAAAAGGTTAAACATCTGTTACAACACCAATACAACTCAATTTCACTATTTTCATAAAAATCATATTCATGAAACAAATGAATAACTACCAGAATCAGAAAATCATCTCAGTAATCACTAATCAGAAAGATTAATAGAATGGGGAGAGATTAAGGAAAGGAAGACTAACCTTAGCAACGGCGACGACGATGGACGACAAAGAGAAGAGATCAGATTGGTGAAGAGATCGAATGGGTGGCAGACGATGAAGAGAAGAGAATGGGTGACGGACATTTTCTTCGAATCGGTGATTGAAATATAGAATCGGTGAACTGGTGAATAGATGAGAAGAGTCGGCAGAGAGAGGAGAGAAGAGAATCAGTCAAGAGATCGAGAGTATGGGACTGAGTATAGGTCCTTTTTTTTTAAGTCTGAAACGCTGATGTGGCGTGTCGCAATGCCGTGTCGGGGCCGGTCAACGTGTCGGACACATATTTTGTCATGTCGGAGTGTCAGACACTCCGTGCAACATAGCCTATAACATATCATAAGAGAGTGATATACTCTTCCCAAAAAAAAAAACAGAGTGATACTATATATATATATATGTGTGTGTGACAAAATATTAGACACCAAGATAAGTTGGTCACAAAATCCCATCATAACTTTGATGTAAAGTCAGATCTAATTTGTGAACTAATTAGCACAGATTGGGTTATGAAATTATTGTCCTCTAGTAGATTTAAATATATAACGTATGTTGAACTAGCTGTGTAGCCACCATATGAACAGCACTGATGAACATCATCACCAAAAAAAATTTATATATACCATATTATTATGTCAATTGCAAACTTAGCTTCTCCAGATCTCCAGAATTAGATCTTAAGATAAACTGATGAACACCTATTACTCATACTGTAATCAAAATTGAATACCGTGGGAACCTACCAGAATCCATTACTCATACATAAAAGTGTAATTTTTCCATGTCTTCAAAAATTGGAAACTTTTTTGGCGTCAATATATATATGCCAACAGATTCTGTACGTACTCTAGCCAGCATCCAGGTATAAGCGCCATGCTTAATTTCCTTTGTACACTGACAAAAGCTACTCTATTGTTATAAACAACGGTTAATGCAAAATTGATGATTTTGGTTCAATCCTCCAACTTTTGTTTTTCACCCTTCTAAAGTCATTTTCAAGTTGAAATTGAACTGTCTAAACCGCGGAAGATCAAGTGGATGTAATTTGTAAGACTAGTACAGAGAACTGAACACAGAAAGCAGATTAGAGTAAAATATAGAACACTTGTAATTAAGACTAATTCAATTTGGTTCCCGAGTCCAAGGCTCCAAGCCTCTTTTTCTGCAACATTATCTAAAAGAAAACGAGCAAGTTGTATTCAGTCCCATGGCAGACCTTACCTAACATGTTCTTAACGTGACAAAGTGTTTCCTTTGAAGCCTTGTTGAGGACTTCTTATTTTCCACACAAGATATATGAATTGTGTATATGTCATCGAACAGCATCCTCAAGATGATGATGACACAGTAGAGATATGGTTTGGCTTGATCATCAGTAGTTTACTCATGAGTTTCCATTGTAGGAATGGCAACATGGACATTGATGATGCGGATAGCCCATCAATGATAAGGAGAAAAGACTTGCTTATAAGCCACATAAAGACTTGTACGTGAGGGAGCGTGTTGAACGTGTTGGAGAAGACTATATTCCACATCAGAAAAGTAACAAATAAAATATAACTTATAAGTGGGCGGATCATATGATTAAAACCTAACAGCTTAACAAGTGGTTAAGTTGAGACATTATCGGTACATGTATGATCCACAACCACGCTTGTTTCTGTTTAACAGAGGAAGAAAAAGAAAAGACAAGAAAACGATCGTGCTGTTGTCTTGATTGAGTTTTTGTCTTGCGGAGTCGTTGGGTAGGTGTTCTTGTTTTGGAATAGGATTAGGATGAAGAGACAAGGACTTGATTTTGGATTCGTTTTCTTGCTATGAGCGACTCCTTTATTCAATTACTTAAGAGAGTTTCGGTTTTGCTCTTTTGATGCTTGATAACGATTCACACCTTTGCGCTGGATTATGTGTCAGTTTATTAAAATCTTTGTTCTTAGCCAATTTCAATGATTCTTAATAAACTATCGATTTTTTCCCTCCTCCCTTTTTATCTCTGATCTAAACACACGCTCTCTCTCTCTCTTCTTCAGACTGTCGTCGCAGCACTCCTCGAGATGTGGTCGACTCCGGCAACGTCGATATATGTCCGACGGAGGTGATCGAGGTGACTCTCGACAACACCTTGACCTCCGACGACCTCGCATTGTTGCAGATCCTGAATTCCACCTCAATTTGAGCCGCTCCGGTAACGGCGACCTCCACCTCCGTCGACATCTCCGGTAACGTTGATTACAGCTGTCAACCTCAAAACCCGGTTCTGACGATGAAAGCACCCAACGTCCTCACAATCCGATCTGACAACGATCGATGTCCACACCTCAACAATGAGATCGGTCTCTATTCCGGCGTTAAGTTCCTCCGCCACAACGTACTCGCAAATCTGCCGCGTAGCCACGTTGGCCGAGATACGCGACGCTATCCTCAATGACGCTATCCTTTGCAGAAAGAGGAGACCAGCGGGGGTCGAGTCCAAGCAACCGAGCTTCGATCTCCAATCTTCATAACCAAAGGCGATGGCGATGTGAATCAAGCTCCGATCTCTGAACTCCACCACGCACCATGGCTGCCTCCACCTTCGGATTTTGATGTCATCTACTCTGAGTTTGTTCACATAATCACAGAGCGTCTGCTCGAGTTTGTTGATGGGTAATAAAGTTCTACTAGAGGTAAAAAGTTTATTATTAAAGTAATAAATGTATAGAAAATGACATCCTACTACCTTAAATAATCGCATAAAACAGAAAAACCACATTTCAACTGATTTAAACAAATAAGGACATAAACCCAGGCCCATAACACATAGTACCATGTCATGTCAACATTTTTACGTAAAATACCTAAAAAATAAATATTTTCTGAAATATCTATAAAACTACCACTGACTCAACCAAAAATACCCTAACCAAATATATTTTATCTCTTTCTCTCTCATCTGTCATATCTTCTCCCACTCTCTCTCTCTCTCTCATCTCTCTCTCCTCTCTCTCTCTCTCTCTCTCTCTCTCTCTTCTCTCTCTCTCTCTCCTCTCTCTCTCTCTCTCTCTCTCTCTCCCGTACGACGACGCCATGACCCGAACCTCGAAACCCGAAACCTCCTCCTCCGATGAAAAGCCCGTCGCGGCCACCACCGGGATGAGACTCATCGTCCCGCTCCAAGGCGTCGTCCAAGGCCGAGGAGGCTTCCTTCTCGGCTCTCTAATCTCCTGCGCTCTCTTCTACTTCCTCCAGCTCTACCTCAAACGCCACCATCCCTCTCGACCCGACCAGGAACCGCCTTTTCCCTCCCTCTCCTCCTCCAACCTCGCCGAGCTTCACCGATCCTCATCTCACTCTAGCTTGTCCGACCGAGGATCCATCAGCCGAGTCCGGGTCTCCTCCTAGGCTGACCCGGTTGCTAAGTCCAACGAGTCGCCGTATTATATTGAGCTCCATAGGGCTTGACGACCGACGTTAGAACTCGGCGACGAAGCCTCAGACCAACGCCTTCATTAATGGATTTGAAAATGTTTTGTGTTTTACAGAAATTGTGGTGCTCTACTCCAATTCGTTTTCAAGTATCCGGAGAGGCTGGGTTTAGGATTTGGAAGTGAAGATGAGTTAATTGGGGGTTAGGGATTTGAAATGCGATAAGGGCCAATTGAGATGAGTAAGAATGCAAAATTCAGCTAGTGTAGTAGCAAGTTTTTTAGAAATGTTGTCGATGTCTATGGGGTGATGACATTAGATGGATGAATGCGTAGAACTGTATAATTGGATGAGACTTAATTTTCATGTAGTAGCAGAAACTTGAAAAACATGAGCGCAGTAGCATAACTACAACAAGAGTACAGCGAGTGTAGTAGCAAAAAAAAAAAAACGAGTATAAGTGCTCTACAGTAGCAGAGACCATGATAAGTGATGTAGTAGAACCGAACAGTAGCATAATTTATAACTGCTACTACACTAGCTGAACCATTAAAATCATGGTACTACATTTGTTGGAAGTGTAGTAAACCATGCTACTACATTTGTTGGAAGTGTAGTAGCAGCTAACTCTTTAGTTAAACATGTTACTACGTTAATGAGCCACTGAAAACCTACTGCTGTAGTTATTGAAGTTGCTACTACACTAGCTGAACCAACAAAACCTGCTACTACATCACGTACTTAAAATAGCTGCTACTACATTTGCAGAGCCATTAAAACCTACTACTTCACTTACTGAAGCTGGTACTACATCACGTACTTAAAATAACTGCTACTACATTTGCAGAGCCATTAAAACCTACTACTTCACTTACTGAAACTGCTACTACATCACGTACTTAAAATAGCTGCTACTACATTTGCAGAGCCATTAAAACCTACTACTTCACTTACTGAAGCTGCTATTACACTAGCTAAACCATTAAAACTCTCCTACTACATTGTTAAAAGTGTAGTAGCAGCTAACTCTCCAATTTAACATGCTACTACATTAGTTGAGCTACTAAAAACCTGTTACTGTACTTACTGAAGCTGCTACTACACTAGCTAAACTAATAAAAATTTGCTACTGTAGTTACTGAAGCTGCTACTACACTTGCTAAACCAATAAAAACCTACTACTACATCACATATTGGAAAATTAAAACCCTGCTACTACATTTGCTGAGCCACTGAAAACCTGCTAGTGCATTTACTGAAGCTGCTACTACACTAGCTAAACCATTAAAACCCTGCTACTACATATGTTGGAAGTGTAGCTTTCTAGCAAAACATGCTACTATATTAGCTGAGCCACTAAAAACCTGCTACTACTTCTAGTGGGATGCTAACCCATGCTACTACTTTTTATTGGAATGTAACCTGTGCTACTACTTCTACTGGAATTAACTGCTATTACTATTAAGATGTTAACCCTGCTACTATTTCTACTAGAATGTTAACTTCTGCTACTACTTCTACTGGAATGTTAACCACTGCTACTACACTAGAATTAACTGCTACTACACTAAGTTATTGAAAACATGTTATTGTATTTTATTTACTGAAAATTTCAAAAGGAGAGACTTTTCTCTTCTAAAAACAATTTAATTAGTGTGGGGTTAGTTTGGTAAATTAAATCATGACACATGGCATGTAGAGAAAAGATTGTCCTTAATTGTTAAAAACTGTCCTTATTTGTTTAACAACATGACAAGTGGATTTATTTGTGTTTCAAATGTTTTTAGAGGATGTATATGTGATTTGCTAATTATTTGAGGCTAGTAATCATTATCAGGGGGTTCGTAATTGATTAATGGGGTCAATAACCCAATTATTAGGGGTTACTAATCTGATTATTAGGGGCTAGTAAATTAATAAGGTGATTACTGGGGGTTGAGAACTTGAGGGGGGACAAGAATCCGGCAACAGTGACTAGAGAGAATCCGGCGGTGATGACGGGAGAAAATCCGACCGGTGACGGTGACTGGAGTCCGGTGAGGCTCCGACAAAGTTTCTCTCTCTTCCATTTTCTCTCTCTGAGTGTGTATAAGGGACAAGGGTAAAAGTGTCAAAAATATCTTTTTTATTATGAATTTAATAAAGATTTGTGTATTTGGGCACAAGTAAGAACACCTTATATTAGAATGAGCTCATATCTATTAGATTCATTAAAATAGGCAATAAAGAGTTTAAATTAGTACTAAATTTGCATTTTCCCTTTTTAGTTTCCATAAATAAGCTAGTAATTAAATAAAATATACACACATAAGCATAAATATATGACCCGAGATCCTCTCCTAATGAAAATCTCATAATGTTGCCTAATAAAGAAATCCAGACCGTCCATTCTTAAGTAACGGCCTAGATCTCTTTAACACTAAATTCCATCTCAATCTCACTCCAGATGATCAGCTGCTCTAGTATGGAATCAATGTGATTCATCAAAAAAAGAGTACAGAATCAATGTAATGGTCAATTTGTCTAGTAGAAAGAGCCGAATGGATTGTAGATTTTCTTTTCCTCTAGGTGTTTTGTATGGGTTGTAATTTGCACAAGAATTATAGGATTGAAGTTCGTATTCAATTATTCAAATCTATGGTTTTCTGTGTGATTTTGTTATCTCTTTACTCAATATTATAACTTTATAAGTATAGGGTGGTGCTATTAACATACCTCTTTTAGATATTAACACACCTCCTATTTTGTGAGAACCAATCATTAATCAAATTCAAATGGCAAGTTTGTAAATAAAATAAAAATGTTTGGATAGGAAAATATATGAGGTGTGTTAATAGCAAAAAATGGTGTGTTAATAGTAATACCCTAAATATATCATGTGATTGTTTGAGTTATAAGTTCTTGCAGAGCGTTGTGTATTTGCCACCATAAACAATTTTTGATTGCCATATAGAGGGAGGAAGAACTGAACTGCAGTTTGATAAATTTGAGAAGCCGAATGCTACTTCACATTCTAGGGAAGTTGGCACCAATATTCCAAACACACAACAACAATTTTTTTGGGATGTGAAATGCACACTTCCTAAATTGTAATCCACACTCCCACTTTTTATTTTTAGTCATCATTTGCATGAAAAGATAAAAGTTAAGTTACTAAGGACAAAATTTAAGTTACCAAAATAGAAAGTGGGAGTGTGGATTACAATTTGGGGAGTGTGGATTTCACTAACCTTTTTTTTTTTTCCTCTAAGTCTAAAGAACACTTACAATCTGATCTCTATGTCATGATTAATCATGTCGATTATCTCTCAGTTTAAAACGGTTTTGTGTTCAAACAATAATAGGTTGAAAATTTTCGGAAGACGTATTATCATCGATCCACTACCAGGACAAGTACTTTAGCCGACGAAAAAGTTTCGTCGGCCTGTTAGCTTAATTCGTCGGCTATGATTTTGTCGGGAAAGGGCCGTCGGCGATGACTTTAGCCGACGAATCTAGAATACGTCGTCGGCTATTGTCCAAGACTTTAGCCGACGAATATCTTAAATGTTTCGTCGACCATAGTCTGAGACTTTAGCCGACGAAACATTTATTCGTCGGCTAAAGTATGTAATAAAAAAAATTATTTTTTTTTTGGGAACAACTATTAATTTATTTTTATTAATTATTTATTTTCGACGTAGGACTGGAAGACCCGCTTGTTGGGGTCGGGCTTGGGATTGGAGGAGAGCTTCTGCTGCTTAAGAGGCAATGGGGAAGCGGTGAGGGGGAGGCTGGTAATGTTGGACACGGCAGCGGTTGCAGCGGCGAGGGAGGCGGAGCAGGAGGAGGAAGAGAGGAGGGTCTGGTAGTAAGGAGGGAGGTTCCAGACGAGCATTACGAATGTGAGGGCGAGCAATGTGAGGAAGAGCGGCTTCTTCTCGAAGCAGCTGTTGACGAACTTTGCGAGTGGGGGTGATGCTCCGCCAGGGACGGAGGAGGAAGGAAGTGGGGGAGAGGAGGAGGTGGTGAGTCGGGGAGTGGAGGAACCAGATCGATCTAAGGAGTTGGAAGAGGGAGGAGAGGGAGAGGAGGGGGAGGAGAGGGAGAGGAGGGGGAGGAGAGGGAGAGGAGGAGGAGGAGAGGGGGAGGAAAGAGAGAGGGAGTGGGTTTGTTTCGGTGGGGAAGAGAAAGAAAAAGTTATTGGGTGAAGTTCTTGGTGAGAGAAAGAAGAAGATAAAATGTTTGAGAAAGAGGGGAGTAGGTTAAAGTGAGAGCTAAAAATTTAAAAGGAAGTTTGAAATTTTCCAAAATTTTTGGCGGAAACAATTTATCCTCAAAAGTCAAAACCAGACTTTAGCCAACGAAAATTATGAAACTCGTCGGCTAAAGTAATGAATTTTTGACAATAGCCGGCGAAAATTTATATTTTCATCGGTTTAAATGCTTTGAAAATTTTGAAAATTTTCTCCCAAATTTGGTTTGCCGCCAAATTTTTTTCGACTTTAGCCGACGAATTTTCACATATTTCCGTCGGCTAGAGTCATTTGGTTTACCGCCAAACAATTTTTGACCTTAGCCGACGACTTTTTTAATATCTCGTCGGTTAAAATTTATAAATTCACGAAAACGCTCATATCTCCCTCTATATTACGTAGTTTGGTCAAACCTTCCACACAAAAAATTTTCACGTAGATGATACGCAACCGCCTATATACAAATTTTGAGACATTTACCTTCCGACGATAGGGCTCCTCATAGGAAATAATAAAGGTAAATAGGGTTGACCGCTACTATCGACACCGAGACGTTACCCGATTTACGTGATTTTTGAACCATAGCCGTATTTCACCATTCTGAACACATCTTATTTCACGAGATTTTTGATAATTTTGCTTCTTATGTAGAGTTGGTTCACAAAGTTGTATAACCTACTAAACAAGTTATACAACATTAGTAGACACGTTGTGATTCCGATGACTAAAATTCACAAATGAAAATTCGACCGTCAGATATGATCATTATGACGAAATATGTCTATGGTAAAAAATTGAACTAGATCCAACAACGTTAAGAGCTCGATCGAAACGGTCAACCCTAATCCATCGTCACTTATCACACGAAAACGCTCATATCTCCCTCTATATTACATAGTTTTGTCAAACTCTCACGTAGATGAGACGCAACGGCCCATATAAAAATTTTGAGACATTTACCTTCCGATGATAGGGCTCCCCATAGGGAATAATAATAGTAAATAGGGTTGACCGCTACTATCGGCACCGAGACATTACCCCGTTTACGTGATTTTTAAACCATAGCCGTATTTCACCATTCTGAACACATCTTATTTCAAAAGATTTTTGATAATTTTGCTTCCTATGTAGAGTTGGTTCACAAAGTTGTATAACCTACTAAACAAATTATACAACATTAGTAGACACGTTGTGATTCCGATGACTAAAATTCACAAACCAAAATTCGACTGTCAGATATGATCATTATGACGAAAGATGCCTATGGTAAAAAATTCAACTGGATTCGACAACGTTAAGGGCTCAATCAAAACGGTCAACTCTAATCGGAAATAAGAAAACTGCATTTTGAAGCCCTAAACGGACTCAGATGGCAAAGCGATGAGTTTGACTCGTAGGGCCGTTACGCTTCCGGAAATGTATCACAATAGTCAACCGGACACCGAATGCCAAATCTGCAGCATACCGGGTTTCGACTGTTCTACATCAGAGACTTTACCCAATTTACGTGATTTTTGAACCATAGCCGTATTTCACCATTCTGAACACATCTTATTTCACGAGATTTTTATTAATTTTTCTTCTATGTAGAGTTGGTTCACAAAGTTGTGTATTTGTTTAAAACCTACTAAGCAAGTTATACAACATTTTATTGTTTTTCTTTTAGCTGACGAAATAATAGTCGACTACTTTTTTCGATCATAGCCGACGAGTAAAAACTTTGGCCGACGAAAAAAAAATTTCGTCGGCTAAAGTATAGTATAGCCGACTAAAATATTCTTTAGCTGACGAAATTTTTTTTCGTCGGCTACAGTTGACCATAGCCGACGAAGAAAAATTTCGTCGGCTAACGTGGACTTTAGCCAACGAAAAAATAATTCGTCGGCCTGGTTTTTTTTATTTTCGTCAGCTAAGGCCTTTCTTCTGATAGTGTGACTATATATATGTGTTTGCATGTGATTGGAATTTCTTTGAGTTTGAAGGTCCTAGAAGGGTGGAGGGGGGGGGGGGGGGTGAATAGGCCCTTAACAACTTTTTTTCGTATAAGTTCGTTCTCAGGGATAGCAAGGGTTATAGTTATCCTGAATAACAAATACATAATGACAATAAATAAAAGTTGGAGTAAAATAATAATGAACACCAAGATGTTTTTTATTCGCAGAAACCCTACAACCAGGGAGAAAAACAACGTGTCTCTAACTCTTGAAGGACAAACCTTTCCACTATGTAAAACTCACTTCTTACAAGATTACAATCTAGGGATACATCAATGACTTCCTATCCTGCCTAAACTACCCACTAGTCTAGATCTATACTTTCTCTCTTGTTTCTGAGTACCTCACTCCTTACAAGATTACAATATATGATACATCAACGACTCGCTATCCTACGTAGTCTCAAACTAGTCTAGATCTACCTTTCTTGTCTCTAAGTGACTACACATGAAGGTATAAGAAGTTTCAACTCAGATTTCAGGTATCACTTAACTGATTCTTCTTGAACACTTCTTAGAAGTTTCACTCTCAAAAACTCAGCTATCCTAAACTGATTCTTTCATGAACCCAGCTACCTCAACGGGATACATCAGAACTCAGTTATCCTCAGCTGATTCTTTCATGAACACTTCCGGGGTTACTTCATTACCAACTGATCTCATGGTATGCAGAATGCAATGAGTTTATGAGAAGAGGTTTTGTTCAGCTCTAAGGTTTATAATCACAAAAAGAAGACTTAGAGACTATTGAACAATACAAAGTAAAACCAAAACCCAACAAAGGGAGAAACCCAACAAAACAAATGTAAAAAATACACTTTGACAACCATTGAGCAAAGGCAGCCTTACTCAATATATATAGGCTGATGGAGTGCTCTAACAAGAGAGAGACACAAGCCAATGAGGTGCCCTATGAGGGGAGGCACGAGGGCCAAAGCAAGGAAAGGGTTTTAGACTTTTGTCCTTGGCCAAACTCAGAAAGTGAGAGGACATATGCAGCTGTCCATGGCCAAGGAAAAAGACAAACAAAACTATCCTAAACAATGTTTGATTTAAAAGCAAGAGACAAAAGGTTTTGCAAACTTTTTCCCAAAAACATACCACATTGGTTTAGCAAATCACTTTTGTCTTATATCAAACAAAGACAGCTGATATATTGGTTTGTGTATCACAAACACAGCTGTAGCCTTAGAGCTCTAAACCATGAGTCACGAGTTGAGACAAAAGCATCAAACCCAAAACTAAATTGAGCACAAAAGCAAGGCCTTTTTTATATTCTAGTTGTCAATTTGAAATTCAAATTAGGATCTCCCCTAGACATAAGATTAATGACACAAGGGTAAAGATACTTAAACATAAGACAACAGAAATAAAAGACCGAAAAGCTGGAAACCCAGCTTTTTAGGATGGCAGACAATACTGGTAATCTCAGTGAAAAACCATGAAATGCATATGCATGATTTTACCTGAGTTCCATGAGTTCATGTTGGTTCTTCTACTTCTTCAACTTGTTCTTCAAATGTGCAAGACCAATCTCCCAATTGCTTTAGGCTTCATAGCTTGTGTTTTGTTCTATATAAGGATTGTCAACAACCTTATACCTTCAGAGTTAGTACAAAGAAGACTATAAATGTGCGGCTGGTATACTGAATCCAAACTGTGGGCATGCACCTTATTGAAGAGAATAACTAGGTTGCAGTGTTGTGATTTCTTGTGAATTAAGTACAGTATGTTGCAATTCTGTTCTCAAAATATATTTCTACTCAAGTTATATGCTTCTTTCATGTGATTACAAGTATAAGTATAGCTTTAGTTATTGATTTCATTATTTGTGTTATTGATGTATCTATCCATGGGAAGACAACAAACATATATATTAGAGGGTAATAAGTCGGTTACTAGGGGTTAGTAATTTGATTACTAGGGGTTAGTAGTCTTTTCAGAGAATCAGTAACCTAGTTATTGGGGGTCAGTAACCCAATTATTTTATGATATTTCTTCTTTTCTATTACATTAAGTTGAAAAAGTTGATTATTGGGGGTCAGTAACTGATGTTGAGGGTCAATAACCAAATTATTAGGAATCAATAACTGATTATTGGGGGTCAGTAACTGATTATTGGGGGTCAGCAACTGAGTTATTAGGGGTCAGTAACCGAGTTATTGGTGACCGGAATCCGGTGACAGGAAAAAGTCTGAGTTACTGGGGGTCAATAACTGAGTTACCGATGATTGGAATCCTACAACCGGAGAAAATATGAGTTACCAGGGGTCAATAACGGCGACCGAAGAAATTTCCGGCAACCGGCAACCGGAGTCTGGCGATAGGTGACCGGAGTCCGGTGAGGCTCCGGTCTCTCTCCCACTTTCTTTCTCTAGACATGTTGAAGTGGTGAGGGTAAAATTGTCTTAAAAATATACAAATTTTCTTTTTTATTATGACATTAATAAAGATTTGTGCATTTGAGCATAAAAAATGTTACCTTATATTGGCTCATGAAAAAGATTATCATTGGAATGGAAATCAGTCTCAAATTGGTTTCAAAGACCCTGCCCTGGGTGAAAGTGTGGTCACCAATTGAGAACAATCAGTCTCAAAAGTAGCATTCTGCAAGCTAGCCTAGCCATAAAGCTTCAAACGCAGCAATTAATTCCAATTGATTACCGAACTTGCTTGCTCCAAAAAATACAAACACAGCATCCCAACCATTGGCCACTACTATCTCGCGCTAACGCACGTAGACCACCATCTAAACTGGTTACATTTTACGCCCCATATCCATACATATACTGATATACTGATTCTGTCAAGTAATGGTTTGCAGTTTGCACCATTTAACACGGATCCTATAATTGTTTTACTATTGCTAGCTCTATACAAGTGATGCCAGCTAATCTGCAGCAAGCAAGCATAGTATTTTGAGCACCACAGTCCTCGCCCTGCCAGCCTTGCTATTCCTTACCGTCCAAATGAACCACATAAGCACCATCAACTTCTCCCTTCTCATTGCATAACAACCTCAAACATTGCTTTGAACAAGATTGCAAAGTGAGTGAATGTTGGGTAGCCAGCTGGCCAAGAATAGGGTGCAAAATAGTATGAGCAAATTCACAATCCTGAAACCAAAGTTACACCGTTTCCACAGCTCTCACAAACACAACTAGGAACATCCACCTCCCATACCAATTACATGGCTCTAAATGCCACAAAACCCTTCATTCTAGGAGTTTAGTCTCTTCCATTAAACTTTTCCATAAATCTGAATCAAGACCAAGACAAGACATTGCCTCTCTCTAGCTTCACAATCGTATCCCTTGCTACTACATAAGCACTATTAATTACGTATGGGAGTAAAATGCCAGACTCTAAAGTCAGCTGGTAACCTGCCTACTTAGAGAAATTTGTTGAATAGCTGACATCTTCAGCAGCAAAAAAGAAAAGAAATATGGCAATTTCATTTTCCTTTCACTTATCTTGTTATGTGATGAAAAACACCTAGGCTAAGAAAGATGGCATCAATAACCAAAACCGAAAATAATAATAATAATAATAATAATAATAATAATAATAATAATAATAATAATAATCAGATAAATACGACTCAGAAATCACGGAAGCTCATTTTAGGATCCACCATTTTCCCAGTACCCCGCCCTCTTCCCCTACCCCTCCTCGATCCTCTACCCCTTCCTCTTGAACCTCTGAAAAATGACTTTCCATACTTCATCTCCACAAGTGAATGGAGTAACTCATCACAAAGAATGCAACCAGAGTATAAGGTTGCTCCATCTTCCAAGGGTGTTGTCTTTTTATTGAAGTCCACTTCTATGATTGTCGAGTCACACTCAGGACACCGGTCTGGAGTAGTGGAGATTTGATGAGCACCTTGCGGGAGGAGTACAAGGAAATTGCACATATTGCAACATAGTCGCCACTTGGGAGCACTTACGGGGTCTAGAACAAGAGTTCCAGTACATTCCGGACAAGCACAGACTCCTTGGGTTATCAATGAATGTCGACATGTGGGGTGTGGGCAAAGGAAGCATGGCATGCCAGCTCCCTTTCCTAACTTGCCAGATGAACCAGATTTTGCAGCTCCAAAGAGAGTATCGATACCTTCAAATGGAGGACTATTGTAGCAGTAGGGGCAAAGAGAAAATGACTTGCCATCTGGGCCAGGCATAGAGCAGATTAATAGCTCAAAGTTATCCAGAGGGCACGTAAGTTCCTTGTATAGCTGCAAAAAAGCAAATGCTTTGGTTATGCACTGGAAGTTCTTTAATAAGAATTCAGAACAGGATGCTACTAAGAGGCATTCTTGATGATAAAAAGAGAAAGCAGTTCCTTTTGTAAAGCCTAATAAGCTAACGGATATTGGGTCATGAATAAACAAATACAATTTTTCTAAAGCCTAATAAGTTCATATACAAATTTTTCTTGAGAAATGGTCAAACAAACATGCTTAGCGAGGACGCGAGTTTCTTCTCATGAATATTATGGTACACATTTAGATGTAGAGGCAGTATGAATGCTGAACATCCCAAATATCTGTGTACTCTACTGTACTTCAGAAGCCACTGTGCAGTGTTGTGAGTTGTGACTGGCTGTATTATATGTAGATGATGATTTTTGCGTCCAGACTCATTTGGTAAAAGTTGGCCAACATAGTTTTGCACTATTCTTAAAGACGGTATTGCTAATTTTCTTTTCTCAACTAAATCACATGTACGAGGAGGTACTTGAATAATGAAAAATGTTCCCATCAAACTGTGACCTTATTGCCAATCCATAGAAGTTCCAAAGTCAGTGATATAGATATATTCAAACACCGACAACCATAAAGAGCGTGCCTTATCTATATGCAATGGCCATCCTTTACATCGTCTATCATCTGATGTTTTCCACTTCATATAATAGTCTTTCTGGCCATCATTTAATAGATTTATTCGAATTTTATGAGAATTATATGAGAACTTAGATCTTGTTGTACAATATAAAACACTAAATGATACCAAACAAGCTTGATTTCTACTCGTGATACTGCTGCTTACTATATTGGGACTTTAGATAATGCAATTCACTATGATAGTCCATACCTTAATGGTACCCTTCTGAGGGAGATAATAAACCTCTTCGCATGTATTACAGTAGAGACGAGAAGGTTGAGTTGAAATGTGCTTCATATACCGTAGACATTTGCCACATTTACTGAGAACTCGTCCTGAGTCAGCAAGTGGAGAGAATTGTGCTTCAAATAATGCATCCATGTTTTCAATCTACACCAAAGAGAAAGAAATTTACAAGACCAAGTTTTCAATCTTAATGAAGTCCATGTTCATATGCAAACTTTAACATTAACCAGAATTGATGGAGGTATAAAGAAATTTATTAGATCTACTAGATCTGGAGAAGAAAAGCATCATAGTGGATGTTAATGGCCTAAAACTGGATAGATGAGCTCAATTTAATGGAAGATTATAGCTGTAGTGAAGAATCTATCTAACATGATTATATACAAACAATCTGCAGCAACCCAAAACCCCTCCACAGTAAACCAAAAATATTTGAAACTAATTAAGATATAATACCCAAAACTACTGTTTTGTGACAAGCATTGACCAGTCAAATATTTGTGTGTGCACGTGAGAGAGAGAGAGAGAGAGAGAGAGAGAGAGAGAGTGTGTGTGTGAGAGAGAGAGAGAGAGAGAACAAGAGCGAGTGAGACAGAGAAGCAGTGGCAAATTCCGCATCAAAACTCAACAGCAGAAAATGGACTACATCATAAGCATGTTGTAATCTACACATGTGTTATCAATAGGTAGATGCTAACCTGCTTTACAAAATAACTGTATTTTTGTCGGAACTGTTGTAGAACATGCTGCACAACACGAAAATGATCTGCTTGACCCTTAGCAACAAGAGTAATCTGCTGCTCAATAAAACTACGGATATCTGGCAAACAGAGATCTGGATCAATACATTGATAGCCTCTTATTAGAGTAATACCCAAGGCAGTTGGAACCAACTTCCTGCCAGCTTGTACCTGCCAGTAAATTGTAAAGCAAAACAAAAGTCTCATAAAATGCATTTTAAATTATATTAACAAACTTTCAGCAGGGAGAAGAAAGAGAAAGAAACCTGCACATAATTGCGCTCACATATGTTGTTAATATGAACAGATATTGATGCGTCTGTGCCGATTCCATTCTTCTCCATAAGAGAAATTAGCTCACTCTCACTTAGATATTCTGGAGGTGAGGTCATCCCCTGAAAAATTTAAAGATTCAAAATTGACAATAATATACCATCACACCAGGTTATTTATAGAGCGTTATTTCCCTCTCTTTTCTGTCCTTCCCACACTTATCCACAGGTTTCAGCAAAGAGCATAATCCTTTCTTCTAAACAGAGGCACTGACATGAATTGGAATCCTCTTCCCCTCCCCAAAATTAGACCAAAAGAAAAACATAAATAAAATCCAACACGATGCAGATACCTCATGTATGGGAGAGCTTCTAATGAGGACCAAGTGAGGCCTTTCGAATGAACGGTTGGATGAGGGATTTAAACTTTAATTGATATTTTCAAATTCCAATGTGCATGTCATCCAACCGTTCATTCAAAAGTCCTCACTTGGTCCCCATTATAAGAACCTCATTGGAAGCTCTCCCCCTCATGTAGACTCAAAACATAAGAATAAATTTGAGCACACATGTACTAACAAGTCTATATGAATTCAGTTAGCTGAAGAAAATGAAGATAAAGTACAAGTAGAAAATGAAGGCTCAACCCATTTACCTCATGAAGGTCCACTCTGGCAACTTCAATTTTCTCGCCTTTCGTAAATTGAGGAAGATTTTTCTCATTTACTGCTAACCATGGCATAATAGAAGTAAATCCCTTCACCAAAACACGTTGTCCTACACAGTGGAAGATCTCTCCTCCAATTGAAAATTCCACCTTTGTTCTGGAATCAACATTGAGATGCAAATCAATTTAAACATTAACATATGGCTCACAGAGAAAGCTAAAGCAGTGATCAAACATCCAAGTAACAGTGTCAAGTTCAAGAAACTTCAAATCAAATGTCATAACCGTGGTGAAACTTGTAACATTGTTTATGTTAATTTCCTATCTCTAACAGGAATTTGAACCAACTGTATACACAATGGTGAAGCTTCCCACTAATTAACATCCAGAAAATCTAATCAAAGCTGTAAAGTAGCTTAATTATTCCAAATGTTTCAGCTAACATGACCAAGGAACATACTGAATCCAAGTGCAAATGAAGAGTGTACATGCAGTTTGTCAAGTCACTTAACATGAAACTCTTACCTTACATACTTGCAGTCTGGAGATACAGTCCCTATGAAGTGTTTACAGACATACTCGTATAATCTCCATGCATCATTTCCCAGCATATCCTCAGTCGCAGATCTTAATGGAGTAACAGGAGGATGATCACCTGCATCTGTCCCAGATCGTGGTTTTTGATAACCATCACTGAGCAGCCTCTGTACGTAACTACCCCACACGGGGTTATTTACCTGTGCACCAAGTGTGCCTTTGAAGTCAAAAGAAGAAGGATATGCTGTGCTCTCTGTACGCGGATAGCTATAGAATGAGAATAAACATATACTGTCAAACAACTATCAGAATGCTTCAAACGAAAAAAGAAGCCTAACAATATGCAGACAGAAGTATACCAACACACAAAAGCTTAAAGTGAAGTGGTCTCTAGGTTTGCTAGTTTACCACTTTAATCCGGAAGGCCAGTTAACACAAGTAACAAGACCCAGAGCCACTGGCCACACTACAATCTTTGAATGTGTTTAACCAGCTATGCAACAGACAACAGTACTCTATCCAAACTAAAACCTGATGAATCTTTGTTCTGGACTAGAGTCTACTTAACTGGAAAAAAAAATGTTTCTGTTTGTATTTCAACATACTCTGTCAACAACAACAAAAAAATGTAAATAATCAACTACTCTATGGAGAACATCAAACCTGATGAAGCCTTGTGTATACAGGCGTTCAGCAACTTGCATAGCCATTTGTGGTCCAAAGCCTAGTGCACTTGAAGCAACCTGTATTGAAAGTGCATAGGAAAATAATTGTAACATACTCAAATTATTTCAATGCATAAAAAAGAATTCGAACACCCATTTAACCATTTTTCTTATAATTACAAGACAAAGGAGCTATAACATATCTACTAAACAAGTTCAAAGCATAAATTCTGAACTTTCCTAAAGGAAGCAAGGATACCTTTTTCTTCTTAATATTTCAATTGAAACCAAAAAGGAAGTTATAGATTATCCACTATGAAAGAAAGATCTAGACAACAAGTCAATAACTCACGATAGCATCAAGCTTAACAAAAGTAACGATAACATAACTTGTAGCAGCATCCAATTGTAAGGAATAGCATGGAAAGAATCCATACCAATACCCAGATACTCAAAACTGAACCTGTTCCCCCATAAAAACAATTCCTCCTTTCAGATTCTTGAAAGTTTCTTATTTCTTTACAATCAAATTACCCAGATACAACCACTAAAGCAGCTGCATTCAAATTGTAAAGAATAGCATGGAAAGAACCAGGACGAAATTCAGAGGAACCAATATAAAGATACTCGAAAATGACCCCGTTACCATAATAACAGGAACTTCTCCCCTTTCAAAAATTCTTGAACATTTCTTCATCTCTCTCTAGGCAAATAACAAAAAATATGGCCATTCAGCGCATTTTCTAACCACTGTCTATTTTCCCCACCAAGGAACATGCATCTTTCACACAGTAAGCCAAACAATATATCGTCCCACATAGGAAGCTTTTTCATTGGGATGATGCAAGACAAATGATTGACACATTCAGAACCATTTTACACATAACAACAACAATAGGGGGAAAGGTGTAACTAGCCGACTACTAAAATGAACTCCAAGAACTTTTACAAGATTGATTTCCTCCAACATTCCAACTCATTCTAATCATGAACAATAGCGAACATTTCCACCCTACAACAAGCTAAGATCAACTATCTTATTTCTCTTCTAAATAAAATGGGTTGGAACTTGGAACTTTTTTATGACTTATACAAGAAGACAGCTACTACATATTACAGATATGAGATAAGAATGGTTCTCTTAAAGAGTCCTTTTATTTTTATTTTTTGGTTTATAATATTAGCAGTAGTTAAATTTGCCATAATCTCTGTAAGGCATTAGTGATTGATCTTACATAACTTTCTCCAGACATGAATTTCTAATTTCATGGAAACTTAACTTTTAGAAAGACAATTGTTTAGTTGACTAGAATCTTGGCAAGGAACATATCCGTCCTTTTTTACTCAACCAGTGCCCATCTGAGTTATATATGTTCTAGTGCATAAACTTTCAATGTAACTACCCACAGACAGACACAGATGACTTGATAACCAATGTCTTCTTCTTTTTTATTTCTTAGGCATTCCTATTCAGAATGCATTCAACAATAGGCAATCCCACACAATACTCGTATTTACGAATTTCATCAGTATATTACCTTTAACAGATTCACTGTATTAAGACCAGAGGGACGACCTTTGCTTTCCTGCTTTTCTGATATTTCAGTCACTTCTGCAATTCCATCGTCCATTACTAACTTTTGAAACATCACAGCAACCTACAACACGTAAAAGGCTCAAGAAGCTTTTCAATATAAGGGAATGGTCATAAGGTCATACACTAAAATAAGAAGAAAAAAGCAACAAAGCCCTCACATCAACATCAAACAATTTGTTACGCTCCCAATCTAGCTGAAGTTCATAGCCACTTTGTAATATGTAAGGGCGTACAGACCAGAATTTTTCAGGTTTAAACGTATTTATCTGCAAATAGCGCTGTACACAGAAGCCAAGGGTAGGAGTTTGACAAGGCCCATAGCTGAAAGAAAAATATTAAGATTGATTATTTGATGGCTAGTGCTAGAGATGAACAATGAGAATGGGCCTATTAATATCCAAAAATAAATTATTACACAGTGCCCGATAGAATAAAATCAATATGCTCCTCATGCTATATACTTAGAAGATTTTATTGGAACAAGAAAAACAGGAAGAAAATAAAAAGAACTAATCACAAAAGATGGATAAGGAAACCCCAGACTAACAAAGATTACATCTCAAAAAGACAGCTAAACAAGCCTCAGTCACTGCAGCTAACAAATCCAGCATAACAGAGTAAAGGGAACGGACCCTAGTAATCAATGCCCATAAAGGAGCCAAAATGGGCACATCCCAAGGCTACCACCCCTCTATATCCTAAACAAAATTCATCTTTTATACTCCATTCATAAAACCAAAAAACTGCCAGATCCTGAAATATATTACACATATAGAACACTGAAAAACCACACCTAGAACAGCCCGTCTTTAATCTATAGTCACCTTACATGCCGAACTGCTACACGACTAAAAGGAACTTTGAAGAAAGCAGACATATGCAGAAAAACACATGATTGATATTGATTGCAAGACAAGAAACTGAAGCAGAACAAAATATCTGTAGACACTAGACAGCCAATAAAATGCAAATATCTTCATATAATAGCAACTTGCATCCTCCAGTGACTAGTTTACAGAAAAGAACCAACAATCTACAAACTCTGGCCTAGAACATTTAGTATACATCAAAAGGACTACTTTAGTTGGTGTGGAACATATTATAGATAAAAATCAACAAAGAAAACAAAAGAGGGAGGTGTGAGAGAACGCACGAGATAACTCTGGCATCAAGATTTCCATATTTTCCCTGGAAAAAACTTGTTTGAAAACGTGTAAAGGCAACTCCAACTTTCAAATCTATCTCTTGTCGAGCATCTACAGCCAATGCCTCATCTTTGTTAGGTTCAACAAGGTTGTCCATGGCCTTCAAAATGTCTTTCTCGGTAACAGAAGAAAATCGTGCGCGATATACCTTTCTTTTAGTTTCATTTGTGTGGCCAATACAATCAATAACTGCAACAACAAATTACAGAGCCTGTCAAATATTGGTACAACTGTATAAGCTTTCAGTTTATACAATGTTGAGAAGGTGGCATTACAAAGCAGAGAGTTATTGGAAATGTCCTGATCATGTCCACCCAGAAGTGAGCTCTTAAAAGCCACCTTCCCAGGTACTTGTATAAGTATCTCAAGAGTACTTAAAGAATATAAGGTATTAAAACCACCTATACGTACAATTCAGAGAGACAGACTAACCGTACCATAAATTAAAACAGATTCTGTTCACTGACTACTTATTAAACAATGTTAGACAAGTACTATATGCCAATTTACTGACATAACATAAAATTTCCCAAGGAAAAAAAATATATCATGGCATACAAAAGCATCCTTCTTTATCTAGTTTAAGGTTTTATTATTTTATAATCAACAATAATTTGTAACAAAGAAGTAAAAGAGAAGAGAGAGAGAGAGAGAGAGAGAGAGAGAGAGAGAGAGAGAGAGAGAGAGAGAGAGAGAGACCTTCAAAACAAATGTTTTCTCCTTCACGATCACAATCCAGCCATAAAACCAAGTTACCAAAACCCCGGGCTTCTTGGCTTAAATGCCTGCGAATATGTGCCTGTAAACCAAGGTCGGTATGAAAAATTAGTGATCTCCAAAATTAGGAAACTCTTGTAAAGGTAAACATAGCTCCAGATAATCCAAATAGGGATACGAACATAAGGGAAAGCAGGGGACAAAAAGTTGTACCTTTGGATTTGCTTCTGCCTTGCGAACTGGAGCTTGAAAAAGATCCAGAGGATCAGTGACCGTCCAGTTTTGATATGTTTCTGGAAAATCTAGACTAGATTTAAACAAAACAAAAAATGTGTAGTCAGACAAGATATAAATAAACTATCAAACCTATGCGTAAAGCTTTGAAATCATACTAGCATTGACATTTCAACAGTGGTAAAGAATTGTTATATTTCAGTGATGACAGCTTCGGGAGCAACTCTTCTTGTTACATTGTCTCTATAGATAGAAAACCTTAAAGGTTGTAAAACCTAATCATGAATCGTAGTCCTACTCAATGGATGTGTAAAGTACTCCAATTTATCAATCATCACAAACAAATAAAATAATAAAACTTATAGTTCCAAGATAGGCCTGCTTTATCCAACACCTCTGTTATAAGCTTTCTTATTTCCGATTTTGGGATGCAAAAGGTATTAATATGCAAGAAGAAGATTCTTTTCAAAGGACTGATCTTGCTAATAAAATCACACGCAAATTGTTACAGACAATACAATTAATGGCATAAAAGAGACAACAGTTTGATGATACATGGTACACATGATTATGAATGAGACATTTAAGGACCCCACCTCTCTTCATTGACTAACGAACATGAGCCACCATTTCTTCCATAATACCTCATGGAGGTGAATACACAACAGAATTTCAAAAAACAAAAAACAGAACCAAACACAAGTAATATAAATCTCCACTAACATTTGAAATAATGACATTTCTAATATAAAAATTCATCATGATCACATCTAATAATAAGGGATAGTATCTAATACTTTTTATCATTTTTAAGAGATGAAAGAGAGAATGGACCTGAAAACATGTCCTATAACTGATGTCACTTTGAACTGCACATGGTATCCACGAAATGTTCCCTCGAATTCATGTACGTCGGTGCTAGCCTTTCTTGTAGACATCTGTAGTACGAAAATATGCGCCAAATGTCAATATAATACATTATGAAAAGCATAGGATTCATGAATCTAACAAACCAGAACCAAAAACAAAGCAAGAAGTGCACGAAAACAAAATGGTCAAACTGATACAGACCACAAAAAGATCAGAGATAAATATGTTCAAAATGAACTACGCTGTTATGGTTTAGCTTCAATTTAGAGCCGTATTGGCATTCACCTTTGTTTCTCAATTTATTTCACCCAGCCACAACTAAGTTCACCAGTCCCTGAATCTCCTACCACCACTAAAGAACCTAATTCAGCCTACCATCAATTAACCTCCCAAAAGGATATGGCCACCCTTACATTGGTAGTGTTCTCTTGTTCTTTCTCCGAGACCAAAGCTAAAAAGGAGTACGATTTTAGCATAGAGTGCATTTACAAATACACCAAAGGCAAAACAATGCAAAGAAGCAACTATCTTGCCCTCTCGAAACTGTTTCTCTCCCGAGCCGAATGATCATCCCCAACTCAATATAACAGAACTCATTGCAACCGTTACGTTCCGACCTAAACATGTTATAGTCGTCCTTACAACAGAAATGTAAGGTTGTCACGCACCTCTATCCCGCTCCAACTAAATCATCCTAGAAATTCCAATATCTATCTTCTAAGGAATCAACAGAGCAAAGCTTTCTAACCAATCAGGAAGCCAATTTCTACTTCAATTGAAAAACAAAAACAAATTGAAGTTCAAAGCTGGTTTTCTGCCTTTAGTTTTGAGAGATATAGAGATATAGAGAGAGAGAGAGAGAGAGAGAGAGAGAGATGGTACTTGGCCGCGGGAGAGAACGTTGGCTATGGAGAGAGCTATGCTGGGCTTCTCGGCGACCTGAAAAGTAAGAAAGAGGTCAAAGAGTATGAGAATGTAGAAATTCTAGAGAGTGGAATGTGACGCGTACCATGAGAACTTTGTTGGAAGCCATATCAGTAATCTTTCTGCTCAACAAGGAAGACGGTCAGAGTCCGGCTGGACTGGGTTGGCTTCAGAATTTCCGACTCAATGTTCCGGCCATAGTTTTGAGTGGGGAGCTAAGAAGCACGGGATCGAAACGATACGCGAAACTCGTATTAGGGGAAAGACTATGCCGGGCGACAGATAATGTGTAATTTAAAAAGAAAGAAACTGTTAAAATTAAAAAGTATAATTATTTTCTTTTGGGGTGCAGTTGGGAAAGACTATGCTTAACACCATGCACGCTTTGTGTTTGTGTCCAGCAGCAGCTCAAATCCTCTCCTCTGCACCCTTTGATCTAGGTACACATCTTCTGCCGCACTGGAGTTTTGAGGACTGGATGCTTGAAATTGTTGCTCTTCAACTGCCACAAAAATGTCTTTGAAAAGCTTCTTATGGTTATGTGGGCATGTTGGAAAAATAGGAATAATGTGCTCTGGGATAATCAAAGGCAGCAGTCTGCCACTGATATTATGTTTAGCTCTTTTACTTGGTTAGAAGAGTTTCAACAGGTCAGAAAATCATCGAAATCAGCTGCAATTCGAAAAAAAAAAAATGGCAGCCAGCAGAAGTGGGACAGGTCAAGCTAAATGTGGACAGTAGCTAGCTTTCTTGCTCAACATACCCTTGGAGGTACTGGTGGCATTATCAGAGATTCACAGGGTGATTTTATTGCTGCTTTTGCTATGCCAATGCAACACATTGCATCCCCAAAGCATGTGGTTAATGGCAATAGAAGGTCTCAAATTGTTGAATACCTTGAAGCTTCCTAATGCTCTACTGTCTTGAAGCTGTAGCTGCAGTGAATGTACCTCACCGGTCATGAGAATATGGTTGAAGCTGGTTTAATAGATGACATCAAGGAGCTTCTTGAGAAAAAAATTTAGCAATTGCATCCCCCTATGCTATTTAACCAATTGCCGTCTTGTATAAGACGTTGAAGACTCTACCAAACTCACCAAGGGTAAGCACACACGTCCTTTGGCTAAGGCAAAAGACCTACACGCCACTTTGCAAGCTTTGGAAGCTTTGCACATTCCAAAACTGCGAAAACCAGAGGAAAACTGACTTTCTGCATAGTAACTTCGTACGAGCTTTGTGATCAGCTCCGATTGAACTAGAACATGTGTTTTATATGGTTGGAAAGCTCTCTGAGTCTAGTTTTCATATCATTTCGCAGTTTGTCCATACCTATTTTGTAGACGAAGTTATGACTGTCTTAGTACACCAAGGTCAGGATGCACTCTCCGGATTGCACTCTCCGGATTGTAGTTTCTTTTCAATCCTTCTAAATGATTCAAGTGGAACTATTTACCTATATATCTACTCTCTTTTATGGATATGTCTCGCGGAGACTTTGAGTACCTCGCAGTTAGTGGAATTACCCACAAGATTCTAAGAAACCGGCAACTAATTCTTGATTTAGTGTCTTGTAAATCTTTTCTGACTATGATGATTGGATCATCACTGGTCATTCATGGACGCGGTTTAATCGATTCTTGCTACCTCATGGCAACATGATCAATGTCACATATGCCCTCTATGCATTGAGAGGCAATCGAACCTTGTTATGTTTTAAGAACATATACGCTAACGGTTACCATATAAAACTCATTGTGAGAATGGTAAAAAAATTTGTGACTTCTCATGAGTGTGAACAAGAGTGCATCATGGAGAGAAGCATGAGTCAATCTAGTGGATTGTATGTCACTGCGATTCAAATATCAAATCCTATGTTATATATCGCCAATATAGTAATTTTGGAACATAGACTCATACAAGCTTTGGCATGATCATTTAGGTCATATCGGAAGAGATATGATGGTCTGAATTCTGCAAAATTATGCATGGACATTCATTCTTCCACTCAAAACGAAAATATTTGGGAATTAACATCACCATGAATCATGGTGGTGATGCCATGGTTATAAGTGGTGGATCCGGGGAGACATTGACGTCACCCACACACGGCTCCAAGGTGTTGGAGGCCATTCGGTCAATTCCTCAAGTAATTGAGATGCACCGGCCTTCTCTCGATTTGTCATTGGCATTTTCCAACGCTCATCATTCGTTTTGTAAAGCTTGTTTTTTAGCTCAATTAGGAGCGAGAACCTCCTACGCCATGACACAAAAGAGAACATTTCATTTTTGCAACAAATCCCTGAAGGGATTATGTAGACTAATACAACCAACTTGCGGACACATTATATGTTTTTATGGTGTTGGTTGAAGTGTTAACACACCGGTCACGTGTTACAATATTGTCTACTTATATTACTTATATTCTACCGGCTCACTACCAATTCTTAAAGAAGTTTTCATCAAATGGTTGATGACTATTACATATCAACGGGTATTGATATTCATAACATATTTGGTCTCAAGGAAAATGACTACAATAATAGTCTCAAGATTGGTCAATGTGCACCATTACATCCGTTACGGTTATATCGCATGCAGCTTTATTAATTCGTCCACGACCCACCATCATTGAATTTATTACACGACAGCCCGTAACTGTGTGCGAGGATTGACATGGAATTGTAATCCTTGAGCTCGGTAAGATTGAAACGGATCTCCAATCCTTGAGCTCAGCAAGGTGCCAAATTGCACTGCCACAGTGCCTAATGGTGAGTTCTCTGAGATGAATAAGTTTTTAGATTGAATATGAATCTCCACCTATAGTCTGCTTATGTAGACTCTTGAAAGACGATCTATTTTATCGCTATATTTATGGATTGTCACTTTGATGAGACAATATTTTCGCCATTAGGAAAAGATAAGAACACAAGTGTTCAAGTGGAACGACGTGAATTATCGTGGTTTGTCCCCACTAAGTCTCATCTTGATCCCGAAATCTCACGCAAAATAAAGTGCCTAGAGTACTTGATACTCAATGTATTAAAGTGACGAGATCACATGCTACTTTGTTCTTGATAGTGTTCCATGTCGAGGTTCTTCTCCCAAGCAGCTTATATCCATTCTTTGTTATTTTCTTCTCTGGAAAAAATTTGATCATATTAAATAAGCTCTTGATTTCAATAAAATCCCATCTCCAATTTCGGTTACTAGAAAGAGTTTGTTCATTTCCTTGTTAACTTCTTTCTATGTACCAACTTCTACCCACAGAAAAAATTCCTCGAGTCCAATGCTTGCAATTGTTTACCTCTAATACCTTACTAAAATTTCTGATCGTTCTTACTAATTTTGAAGCAATGTAGTACTTCCTGACTTCAAATAGAACTTGGTATGGCTATGCTTGAGTCTATTCCTTATTACATATGTCTTGTTGTTCATTCATGTGTATAATTCTTTTGTCTAAACACTACTAGAATAAAGAACTTAGGTGACAAACATGTTTCGTCGCCTAAATGCTTATTTTCGTCGCCTAAGTTCTCAGGCGACGAAAAGTTCGTCGCCTAACAATCGTCGCATCAGCATGGACCCGTAAGAACTTAGACGACGAAAAAAAAAATAATGGTCGCCTAAATGAACACTTAGGCGACTATTTATTCATCGTCGCATAAGTCTAAAGTGAGGAAAACAAACACATTCAGGCGTCGAAATTATTGTCACCAACACTTGGTTTCCTTTTCTGAATTTAAATTCTAGTATTAAATTTGTGACAGAAAAAGAAAAGAAAAAAAATTATTTTTATTAAATTTGTGAATTTTCTGTTTTTCTTTTTTTTTCTTCTTTTAGGTCCTTTTCTTTTAGGTTCTTTTCGTTTAGGTCCTTTTTTTGTTTTAGGTTCGTTTTTTACAGATACTGGGTTTCCAGTATTGTTACATCTCCGTCGCCGTCACCTCCTACACCACCTCTGACTCCAACTTCTTACAACCCAAATCCAATCAACCCCAATATTTTACAATCGAGATCAAACAACCCAATTTCAACCAAGATCGCCTCTGTAGTCATCTACAAAAATGCAAACTCAATTCTCCGATCACAAATCAACCAAGGCCAAAACTGTATATTAATAGTAAGATTTACATACCTAGACGAAGGGAAGGTGAGCGGGCGGAGATCGCTTGGCCTTGACGATGGCGGTCGGTTGCCATGACTGTCGGAGCGGTGGAGATTTAATTCCTCCGTTTGGCGGTTTTGATTTGCGTGCTCAGATCTGCATACTCCTTCGCCGGCCACCCAGCCCCTTCGCCGGCCACCCAGCCCGTTCACCGGCGACCCAGATCTGCGTGCTCGTCTTGGGACGCAGACCAGAGGGAGAGGAAAGGCGGGAGAGGAGAGGCAGAGGAGAAGAGAGGAGGGAGAGGAGAGGCGGGAGAGAAGAGTGAAGAAGAGAGGAACTCCTTTGCCGGCCACCCAGCCCCTTCGCCAGCGACCCAAATCTGCGTGCTCATCTTGGGACGCAGACCAGAGGGAGAGCAAAGAAGAAGGAGAGGCAGAGGAGAGCTAGAGTCTAGGGGTCTCAGTCGGTGGGGGAGAAGAGAGGAGGGAGGGAGAGGCGGGAGAGAAGAGTGAGGAAGAGAGGAGGGAGAGAAGAGAGTCTGAAGAAGAGAAGAGAGAGTTCAAAGAAAAACAATAGAGAAATGAAAAGTGAGACGGAGATAATAAAAAGAAGAACAAAAAGAAGATATGGAAACTTTTTAAATTTTGGTTTGAATTTGTCTGAAATTTTTTGCGGAAAAGGTGCCGCTAAAAATTTTGCAGTTAGGTAACGAAAGGTTATACTTTCGTCCTCTAAGTAATTAATATTTTTTTTAGAATTATATAATTATATTATTGAATTAGTTCAGTAAGTTAATAATATTCATTATCAGTTTTATTTATAAAATTATATAATTATAGTATTGAATTAATTTGAGAAATCAATCGGTTATATGCTAAATTGAAATGATTATTATTTTTTGCCTAAGTAAGAAATTAATGATATTATAGAATTGTAGGGAAGCATAAACATAAATGGGTTTGACCGCTTCTGTTGGGGACCAAACGTTACTGAAAATATATGATTTTTCAACCACAGTCGTATTTCATCATACCGATTACATCCTATTTCACATGATTTTTGAAAATATTGCTTCCTATATATAATTGGTTCATAAAGATGTACACTTGCATATAACCTACCACACAAGTTATACCACATTAGTAAGTACGTTGTGGTTCCGATGGCTAAATTTCAAAAAATGAAAATTCAACCGTACGATATGATCAGTATACTTAAATACGGTTATGAAAAAAAATTCACATGTTTTCGATAAGGTTTGGGTCTTGATCCACACGGTTAAACCTAAACCAACGCCACTTATTACACGAAAACGCTCTTATATACCTCTATATGGCCTAGTTTGGTTGATTCTTCCACACACAAAACTTTCACATTGATGAGATCTAACCACCTATGTAAAACTTTAGGGACATTCACCTCCCGACGATAAGGCTCCCCATAGGGAAGCATAAGCGTAAATGGGGTTGACCGCTTCTATTGGGGACCAAACGTTACCGGAAATATGTGATTTTTCAACTATAGTCATATTTCATCATACCGATCACATCCTATTTCACAAGATTTTTGAAAGTATTACTTCCTATATATAGTTGGTTCATAAAGATGAGATTATAAAGTGAGTACTACTTTTGTCACTTTTGTCACCTAAGATAAACTTGCGACGAAAAAATATGTTCGTCGGCTCAGTGGTTGATATTTTAGGCAGCGAAACCATATTCGTCGCCTTAATGTCTACCAAGGCGACGATAAAAGTATGAGTCCTTCTTTTGTCTTCTTAGTAATCTAAGGCGACGAACCATTATTTGGTTCGTCACCTAAGTGATTTTAGGCGACAAATGAAGTTTTCGACGCCTAATTACTTACCTAGGCGAAAATGTTTTTGTCGCCGTGTTTTCATCGCCTAAGTCCTTTATTCTAGTAGTGAAAGTTCTTCAGATCAGAATCTCCACTCACTTTGAATTGCATGTTTTACCTATGATCTACTCATTCTCATGTTCAGTTTCTCTTCAGACAGAATCTATTTGTACGTATCTTATCATCAACCTTGGTTGTTCGAATGTTTATATGTTTTCCCTTAAAAGTACCTCTATTTAAAACTCCTTCAATATTGCTTTGAAATCTCAACCTCGTGTATTTCTACTGATATAATTTACAAAGTTTCTGAGTTTCCTCAGCAAGGTATTCAATATAAAGAATTACTTCTTGACAAACTTCACCTTACTTTTAAAGGCCATTTCAGTTCCTTTGGAAATCCTTGAATGATTGATTTTGTTTGGGAAAAGCCAAATGTTTCATGGAAAGACCATATTTGTTTTTATAGTTAAGCCCGGTTTAAAGTTAAATAGGATTGTGCCTCCTTAGGGTGAATAGACCCAAAACCTGATCAGGATACCGCATGTGCGAGGTTTGCTCAGTGGTATAGCTGGGCGGTGGGCTCTACCCGGATTTCAAGGATTTCGCTAAAGCTTGAATTTCTGGAAATGAGTTTTTATGTACTGCTTTCAGTTGGAAAGGAAAAGAAAGATTTTGTGAATTCCGGAAAAAAGGGAAAATGGAATTAAAGAGAATTCATTGTCTTATTTACTCTTCCTAACCATTTGTATGACGACATTATTTTCTATTATGTTGAGTATCTATTGAGATCTTGAAATTTCAGACTGCTCACTTTTCCTTTCCTGTTCATTAATCTAATTATTTGATCTGAAATAGTTGCTTCTATGCCTTGATCATAATCTTGTTCAGTTATCTATTGATTTCACCTAAAGTGATTGGCCTATTTGCAGTAAAGAAATTTTAGATTGTTATTATCTGTCCTTGATGCCTTTCTGTGATTGGCCTATTTGCAGTCACTACCAGGACAAGCATTTTAGCTGACGAAAAAGTTTCGTCGGCCTGTTAGCTTAATTCGTCGGCTAAGATCTTAGCCGACGAGCCTTCGTCGGCTATGGTTTCGTCGGGAAAGGGTCGTCGGCGATGACTTTAGCCGATGAAACTAGAATTTAGCCAATGAAACTAGAAGACGCCAACTATAGTCGACGAAATATAGTCTGTTTCGTCGGCTTTAGAAGGGTTTAGCCGACGAAACATGTCATGATTCGTCGGCTAAACCTTATAAAAAAATAAAAATACTATAGCCGACGAATATCTTAAAGACGTCGTTGGCTATAAGTCTATTCCAGTAAAAAAAAAACCCGAAATTTCTAAATTACCATTCTAAGCAACCTCAAAATACACCAAAATAATTTCATATAACCAACAACAAGCACATAAAACTATATAATTGATCAACTACACAAAATCTAGATTATCTAAATCAATATCTGATTCTAGGGCTGCTGCGGAGGAGGTTGCGACGGCTAAGGTAGCGATATAGGCGTAGGCAACATAATCCACTGCTGGATTATTAGCGGAAGCCGCGGCGGAGGAGGAGCGAGGAGGGAGCTTGAAGGAGACTTTGACCTTGACGAGCTTGCGGAGGCGACGAGCTTCTTCAGGTTGAGAAGCAAGCACTTCCTGACGGTGGCGATTGGCCTTGACGACGGCGGTTTCGGCGGCCATGATAATCGAAAAAGCAGTTAGGAATCAGAAAAAGCGGGTCGGGTTTAGGCGGTTTTAAATTTTGGGAAGGAGAAAATGGTGTGATGTGAGATGAGGGAGGTGGGGAATGGGGGTGTTTATATTGAGGTGGATAGTGAGCGCTGATTGGTGAAAACAAGAGTGACGCGGATCGGGGTCTGGGGGTGGGGTTGGATTATGGGGCCGTTGGATTAAATGGTTATCCACGGCTGGAAATGGTTATCCACGGCTGGAAATGATTATATACCCTATACCTTTAGCCGATGAAATTTTTATTTCGTCGGCTAAACCTATGAATTTCGTCGGCTAAAGTAATGAAATTCGTCGGCTATTGTACTTTTTATTTAATATTTTCAATTTTTTTGTTTTATTTTATTTTATCAACTATAGCTGACGAATTTTCAATAATGTCGTCGGCTATAGTACTTTTTATGCATTCGGCACATTGTGATTGTGATGATCAAATTGAGAAACGAAAATCCGACCGTCAGATCTGACCATCATGATAAAATACATGTATGGGAAAAAATTCAACTTGATCCGACAAGATTAAGGGCTCGATCTGGACGGTCAATCCCATAAGTCAAACCCTTAAACGCACGGAAAAGGTCATTAGACCGTCTAAATTATGTATTTTGGCCGGACCTTCAACTGAAAATAGTTTCAAATCGATGAGACGTAACAAGTCGTATAAAATTTTTACGGAAAATAACCACCGAAGATAGGGCTACCCATAGGGAGAAAGAATGGAAAATTGCATTGACCGCAACTATTGGCACCAAGACTTTACCGGAATACCGTGATTTTTCAACCGTAGACGTATTTCACCATTATGGTCATATATTATTTCACGACTTTTTTGTGTTTAAAGGTTCTACGTATAGTTTGTTTTTGAAACGGAACATTTACTGGACACTAGGTAAACAAGTTATACAACATTAGTAGGCATGTTGTGATTGTGATGATCAAACTTGAGAAACGAAAATACGACCGTCAGATCTGACCATCATGATAAAATACATGGATGAGAAAAAATTCAACTTGATCCGACAAGGTTAAGGGCTCGATCCGGACGGTCAATCCTGTAAGTCAAACCCCTAAACGCACGGAAAAGGTCATCGGACCGTCTAAATTACGTATTTTGGCCGGACCTTCAACTGAAAATAGTTTCAAATCGATGAGACACAACAAGTCGTATATTAGGGTATTCGTCGGCTAAGGTTTAGGGTTTAGGGTTTAGCCAATGTCCAGATCTGCAAATATAAGACACTTTAGCCGACGAAATTATATATTTCGTCGGCTAAACTTTTATATAGTCATCGGCTTAAGTTCACAGACTAAAGCTGACGTAAAAATTTCTTTAGCCGACGTAATTAAAATTTCGTCGGCTACAGTTAACCATAGCCGACGAAAATTTAAATTAGCCGACGAAAAAAAATTTCGTCGGCTGAAATCTACGTTAGCTGACGAAAAAATAATTCGTCGGCCTTTGTTCCTCAAGCTTAATCCGAAATTTGCTTGCAGCCATATACTTAATTATTCTCGTTTAAAAGTACATTTGAAGCATATTTACCTTCCTTCACATTTCAGATGTAGTTGTTGGTTTAGAATCTTAGTTATAACGATTATTATGTCGTACCTACTGAGCTTATGAAGCTTAATTCCCGATGTTTCATGTGTTTTCAAGAAAGGAGTGTGGTAATGTTTTTGATATACCAGACTTGTCTTAAATTAGAGATCATTATCAAGTTTTGGCTTGCTTGTGGATTGAGTGCCTCTATTTTGCTTTACTGAGTATGTGCTGTTGTTTTCAGTAGTTTATGCTGAGTATGCATTTTGTTTGGAATTGTGGCTTTTTGTTAAGATAGTTGTATGAAGTAGAAAGTCCACACTGATCTGGGTAAATTTGATGTAATTTTTGATGTCAAGTGGTGGGAGATTTTGTAGGTGAAATGTATCTTTTGCACATGTATAAAAAATGAAGTATTTTTATCTTACTGATTTCCAGCAACAGTTTATGTTTTAGACTTGAACTACTTGATCGTTAAAGTTAAACTCAAGTTCCTAAATGTCCTCTTTGGTGTTAACTGGACTCTCTTTTACAACAGGAAAATATCCTTGTACAGCTAGTTTTTTTCTTTTGATGAACCTTGTGCAGGTTTTGTTTTACTCAAACATATTATAAGTTTTGAGTTTTATTGTTAAACCAAATTCTTTGGCTCACCATACGCGTTACGTACTAGTTCTTCTTTTATTCGAAGTGAAATGCTTTTAAAACGAATGGATGCAGATTCAGAATTTCTAAGTTTCAGAAAGAAAAAAAAAATCCTGGACTGGTTTTCAATTTCAAAAATTCACCACTTTAGTCATACTCTAAGGTTAGGGTGTGGCAATAGCGTAGTGAGAACAAGAGCTTAAACTCACTTTGTGGCGCAAGGTCTCTCACTAACACGTATGTAATCGACTACGATGAGATATGCTCTCGTAATGGATGTTATTGCTCCACTACTTTGTCAGTTTGGTAGTTTCTGAATAACTGAACATGCATCCTATAAATGTGGTCATAATAACATCTCTATGGGATTAGAGATATGCATGAAGGTCTTGAATAAACTTCATTCACCTAAATCAAGTGGCTACATACCACATGAGCATGCGTTTGTGAGAGGATTTGGAACGCACACTAAGTAACTACTTGATTTGAAGGGATATGGTGAATTATGCCCTTGCATGTTCATTCCGGATTTACAAGAACTCTTGATGGACTAAGAGATGTCAATATGTATCAAAATATATATCAAACATCCGAAGTTAAGAATGAAAAAAGATCTTAGGAAGACATGGTCTCGAAAAGACACTCGAGGACCGTATTGATGATAATTTTTCATCAATCGGCTTAGACATTATAACAAAAGTAAGGTCTACATATACTCTCATGATTAATCAAAGTCTTTACTCTAAAAAGTGATATGTTTTGTCTTAAGGAAGATGACAAAGAAAGACTTGACCTTTTATTCACTTTGAAAAGTTGTAAAGCTAAGTGTAGCTCTGCGCCCACGCAACGCCAATAGAATGACACGAGGACATCCTTTCAACACTTCAAAGTATTTGGGCTTATTCAATCCCAAATGTGTTCTTGTGGGTACTTTCTTCATCATCGAGGGTACTCTCTTTTTTTTTTTTCCTTTTTTTAAGAAATAAAAATTTTATTTATATATCAACAAATAGAAGACACATACTTCACATGTTGTCTTGATACCAGAAACATTATGGCACAAGCAGCCAAACAAAGTGACAAGTAATATTTATATTGTATATTCACTCGGATGAAATTAAACTTGACCAACAACAAATGACCAACTACTTCTATCTAATCACTATGAAAGGAATACTAGTTTTTTTAAAAAAAAAAGAGAAATAAATTACATTAAGAAACCTCTAGAGCAACTAACGTTTATAATGTCAAATAATAAGGCTCTCGAAGCCTCAAGAGGAACCCTATAATTCCAATGCAGAGGCAAATTACAATAGTGCTCAAGATTAGCTATGATATCGGCAACAAAGTTAGCCTCCCTAAAAACATGTTTAAAAGAAATGGAATTAAAACTAGTAGTTAATTAATGTTCTGATGTCTTGCATTAGTTTAATTAATCTCCAAGGCAGTTCAAGATGGCCATTAACTGCATCTATCACCAACTTGGAATCTCCTTCTACTTCAACATTGGTCAAGCCTTTCTCTTTTGCTTTGATTAAATTATCTCTTAACGCCATAGCTTCAGCAATTGTGATTGAAACACTTCCAATGCGACAAGAGGCAGCAAAAACTGGTCTTCCATTATCGTCTCAAATTATAAAGCCACAAGCAGCTGAATTACTTGTGATTGATTCATCAAGTTAATTTTAACAAAAGAGTTAGGAGGTGCTTGCCACTTGAAATGATACAATGGTTTTGAGATTGCACCTCAGTAACTCTTTCGCTAAGATTATTTTGACCTGAAATCATTCCAGCTGCTACTAAAGTAGTTGATAAAGGATTAAGAACAACTCCTCTAAAAATAGTGTTATTTCTAGCTTTCTAGACTTGCCAGCAATTAAGTGGTAATCACTTTTGCAAATAAACCAGCATCATAAGGCTTTGAAATAAAGAGTTCTTCCTTTTTTCAGGTGTCAAAAAATCAGAAATGCTCACATGCATGGAAAGGAATTCTGAATGCTAGACCCTTATTTATGAAAGGTATGCATTGGATAGTAGGCAATGATAAGTCGATAAACTTCTGGACTTTTAGTTGGGTACTTGATTATTCTCTATTTGAAACTATTACTGAAAATGAAAGACGGTTCTTAAACCTCGATGAAACAGTTGCTGGGTATATTATGAACAAGTCTTGGAATAAATTTAAGTTGTTGTTTGTCTTAGATATAAACATCATTAACCAAATTCTTGGGATACCTATCCCAATTCCTGAATAGGATGATCAATTTATTTGGGGGCTTTCCCCTAAAGGAAACTTTACTATAAAGTCAGCAACTTGGTTGCAATTAGAGGATGTCCATAAACATGACCAAATAAGCTTGATTAAAACTAAAATTTTTGGCTGGTTGTTGCTTAGAAACAAATTGAAAACCAGAGATAGACTTACAAGATTTGGCATGATAAATGATAATCATTGCCCTCTTTGTAACAAGGACAATGAAACAGCCAACCATGTCTTTGGCTATTGTGACTTCGCAAAAGAAGTTTGGACTCTAACATCTAGTGGGGGGTTTTGTAATCCGTGATTCTTTTAGCAACCCGATTACTACTGGTTCAAGAATGATGGGAAAATCCTCAATTTCAGTTGCAGAGGCTCTTGCACTTCGTGAGAGCCTTGTATATACCAAAGTCAATGGGCATACTATAGGTTGGAAGTGCTCCAAGCTAGTCATTGATGCAGTTAATGGGGGTCTTTGATTCTCCTTGGAGACTTATCAAAATATTAGAAGACATCAAATCACAAGCGGCTCAGTTTGTGTCCATCTCTTTTAGACATGTTTTTAGGGATGCAAATTTTGTAGATGATGCAATAGCACATCGAGTTCATTTTTTGCCCAATTGTAATACTTCGGTGAATAAAGTTCTTATTGAGGTTGCCTATACTCTTATATTTGATATTGTAAATTCATGATGCCCTAGAAGCTCCGATGTCTAATTTTAAGTATTTTTCATAATAAAATAAAAACCGTAAACAAACAAGAAAAGAAGGCCGAGAGCTGGGTAGCTTAATTAGGGCAAATATCAAAACAATAACCAACCGTTGCTTATAATACTAATACTTGTTCAACTAGTTTCACTCGTACTTCGTGCCCTCTAACCAATGAGAGCATGCCAGAGGTTCTGAGAATCGATAGATACTATAGGTGAGGAAAGAGATGGAGGAGGTGCATATGAATGTGTGCTTCAATGATTGAAGATCACGTTAGAGCTCCAATATTAAACTGCCCAGAGAGGGTGGCTTTGCTTATATTGCATGAACCAGCAGATTTATATATATATCATATCATTTGCCGACAGTCTCTCTCTCTCCACACAGAAGAGGAGCATCTTCGATGTTTGAAATATTTATTCTCAGAAAATGAAGAAACACCCACAGATCAACACAGAAACAGAGAGAGGAAAAGAGATGGTGGGCGGGGAGGAGGATATTTGTGGCTTCAAGGTCAGAGACAACGCGCAGAAGAAGAAGAAGATGATACAGAACAGTAAAGGGTGTGTTTAACTGACTGTATGTATATATAATTAACAAGTTGATTACATGAATCTTGACTTTGATATGTACTTATATATAATTACCCAGAATAATGCATTTCTTTTCGATGAAATATCTATAATAGTACAATACATGTACTGCATTGCATGCATGTTTTCATACCCATATGTACGTATGTAGACGTTAATAATCAATTAACAGACCGTATAATCGTACACGCGAATGACGCGATGCATGATGACATGGAAGTTTAGAGCTCGAAGAAAGAGCTAGACGTTAGGTTTCTGGAATCTGCAGAAGTTGTCATAGTTTTTTGTGTTGATTGATATTACCTTAAATAATTCTCCTTGTCATTACTGAAGCTTTCGGCTGTGTACTGTTACAGTACGTGATAGATTATTATTCCCATTCGCCTCGAGTTTTCTGGTGAGCCGAACTAGAACTAGCAGCTAGGGCTTAGCTAGTGTGACTGTGTGAGTGTGTGGCTTTACGTCCATCTTGATCACTATTTACGAACGCTATTATTGGTCTTATTGAATTACTGGCATTATAATTGTTCTATATATAGGAAGATCTTTCTAGCTATTTGAGGGTTTTAGACAATTAAGTTGCGTGGGAGTGCAAAAACTGGCTGAGATAGAGATCTTCTATAGGAAGATCTTTCTTATTTGATATATCGATCTGTTGAGAATTCCTGCTCTATAGTCTATAGGATCCTTATATATCATTCAATATAGAGATTGCGGGTGGTGGTGATTAACTTGAAAATCTAATTTCCATGATTCGTATATTTTTAGGATCGAAGATCATTTTCCATCGAATCTAGTTGCACACCAAATGCAGATCCCACATTCAAAGTGTAACTGCTTCCCCTTATTGTCACATTTACTAGGCATGCAATTTAAGAACACACGAGAATAAACTCTGGGATTAAATCAACCCTGAAATGAGACTCTTGGAATTGAACACTCTGACTATCGCTGTTGAACTCCGCTCAAGAACGTGAACTATAGCCGAGTAGGCATGAAGAAGAAGTAGAACCATGCATGATGGTGAGGGTTTCTTAGGGTTCTGGCACCACAGAGTAGAAAAGAGACCAATAGCTAGCGATCTAGGGTTCGTCGGGTTCTCTTTCCAAGGAGATCGAGTCAACTCAATAACTGATCTCTACTTCAAAAGCCTCCCAACTTGTAGGAATAATGGTAGTAATTATTCACTTTCATGGACACAATCCCTCACTTCCATCCATGATAAATATATCTTGTAACACAAGGTTCTTTCTTTGGTGCAGAGCGACTTCTCAATTATCGACATGTCTTGGCTCAGAAAATCATATGTGCCGATATATGACCGTTCTTTCTCGGTCATAATCTGATTTGTCTGTCTCATGTCTATTTTTGCTCTCATGTATCAGTAAGAATTTCATGTTGAGATCCTATAAACTGCATGTGTAGTCTAGTTGTTATCGGATTCCTTTAGTTCTGAAATCGTATTTTTCTTTACTTATTTTATTTGGATTCATACAGACTTATTTTAATCAACTGACTTTTTGAAAAGTCTACAGACTTTTTGAAAAGTTCATAGATTTTCACTGATTTCTTAAAACCATTGATTTTTAATCACAGACTTTCACTGATTTCTGAAATCTACAGATTTCATATGAATGACTTAGGTAAATTTCTCAATACTTACAGAGTTACACGAAAGAAAATAAATAAATAAAGATGCAATAACAAACACATAATGACACCGATTATAAGTTTAGTGTTAATCTATCTAATTTCGATGCATACAGTTGTAATATTTGATTGAAATACATAAACATAGGTAACAAAAAAGATTATATATATTAACTTAACAACACGCATACTTGTACGTAAACCAAAGACACATGTTCTAAAGTGGAACATTAGATATTCACAAGTTTAATTCATGTACGCAAATATAATAATATAATCATATGGTTCTAATATCAAGAGTTAGTAGATAATATTTAGGTTATCGAGACTTCCAAGCATTACAATTGAAAGACAACAAAATGTTAACATTCAAAAAACATTAAAAAGAATAGGTAGAATAGAACGTTGATAACACAAAATATTATATATAAAAAATGATGTATCGTAGGATCAACCTATTCACATGTAAAGAGAATGTTGGTGAGCCGTGACTTGCTTGGTTAAGGTGTTTAACTGACAACTTTGAGGTCATGAGTTCAAATCTTATTGACATATGTAGGGTGTGTGAGTTATTAATAAAAAGTTTTTAAAAAAAAAAAAAACATGTAAAGAGAAAGTCTGTCGTAGTATTTTAAATACATCTGAACTTCTATTCATTTTAAAAAGTCTTAATTGAATACCCCTGAACTTTGGTGGAATTCATAATGATTTTTTAAAATTTAGTTGAATACACCCAGACTTTGATTGATTTTTAAAAATCTGTATTAAATACACCTAGACTTTCAAATTTCATAGACCTTTTTAAAACTTCCACTAATTCCATATACAATACACCTCTCTTAGTCTCTCTGAATTGATCAAATAAGTACTTATTTATTATCTCCCAAAAAAAAAACGTGGTAGATCGAACACCGGGATGCATATGATCATATATCCCTTTGAACTAAAACTAAAAAGAAAAACAGAATTACGGATTGTTTGTACCAAACATTGATATGAATCTGTTAGTTTGTTGGGGGCTAGGATGATAAGATATTAAGAGGAGCCTCGATATAGAAGAATTCGATCTGATAATGAAGCTAGATTAGCCAATACTGGAGTAAATTCCTTAATTTAATAATTAGGACCACATACTAATCGTCAAACTAGGTTTAGAAGAAATATTCCATCCATTTTAGAAAGTAAGATTAACATGAAGACAAGGAAAGAAAAAGTTAAAACAACTTTAGGTATTATTGTTTTTTTTGAACCACCACACATCACCCACTACGAGCACCAAACCCAGAGAGGTCCCGAAGCTTTTAGCTAGGCAGCCACTGAAGCATGCATCAAGGTAAAAGCGATAATTTACTCCTTTGTTAATTTACTCTCTGTCTCTCTCTCTCTCTCTCTCTGCTCCAGGTTCTGTGTGGATTAATCATTGAGGATGAACACCAACAACAACAACAAACAGTGACAGATTGACAGTGATTTGTTAATCTGAATGTTATAAAATATAATATGTCTCCAGTAATAATAGGTTCAATTATCACTAATTAAGTAAAGCTTAACAGCCCAACAATACTCTGCCACGGTCTGGAAAAAGCACATTTCTGGTATCCGATTATATAAAAAACGCGTTAAGCTTTTCAGGTTCCCTCTAAGATATATGAGCGATGATGAGGAAGGTCAGAATCAGATCAAGGATTATATCGTATCTACGCATTTATCAAAATTAAAAAAAAAAATGAGATGTTGTATATATCGAGGATATTCAAGAAAATATCAACAATTCATACAGATTCACAGTGCGTTTTGTGTCCAACTAGTATACTCAAAGACAACTGAAGCAACATCTCATGTGATACTGTGATTATCAGTTGCACCTTTAGACCTCCCCCGTGCAGGTTCTTCTCTTGCGCACCATGACCAGTTGTTCTATATCCGTAGTCATCTTGTGTGACATGATCAAAATTATTTTCAGAGGTAAAATATTCCAGCTTTCAACCATAGAAAAACCTTAGATCCTTCACTACCTTTTCCGCTTCGACCGTCTTATCAGCCGAACTATTCACTGCTTCCTGAATTTATATACCCTGCCCCTTGATTGGATATCTTCTTATTTAGATATCCCTCGAAGGGATTACTCCTCACTCTGTCACTCATTTATCTCTCAAGAGGCATTACAATATTCCTTGAAGTCCTTACTCATCATTCGAATATCTCTCATGCATATGAATCTTCACTTCTTGGATATTCCTCGAGGCCCTTATTTTGATCCTCATCGGAATATCTCTCAAGATTTTATGAAATATAACTAAATTCACATACCTTGATCCTCTCAATATGATTACTTCTTTTTTAGATATTATTCCTCGAGGTGATTTTTTTTATGCCGTTAAATTTTACAGTTATTGCTTCAAAATATTAATTAGTAACATGTTTAAATATCTAAGATATTTAACGATATCCGATAAATATCACACATATATCAATCTTTTCATAAAGAAAATTTAGAGATATAACACAGAGATTTCAACCCTAAGAGGTGGTTTTAAGGGTTGGATTCCTTTCTAAATCAAGGTTTAACATATACCTTAGTAGCGTAGCATTACATTAGTGTAAAATATTCGCTATATGTACTAACGGATTAAATTTGAGACCGATCCGGATTGTTAACAATCAGCGAAATGCATAATTAGATTCGAACATGTCCATTAACAACGAATTCAGACTGATATATGATCTATTGACAATTTGACATTGTCTATAGTTTTTAAGTAGTGTGGCTTGATAGAGCTCTTTACCTTGTTCTTTCTAGACAAACTCCAAATTATAATTAGTTCTTCTTATACAAGGTTTATTCTCCTCCGAGTTTCTAATCTACATCCTCTTGTGTGGATGTCGGTGTGCTTTTTGAGACATTATTCTAGATGCTATATTTCATCATCTTTTATAGGAAGACAATCCATGCATATATAAAATGGAAACTTTTACCAAATTGTATACAACCATGTGTAAGCTTGGAGAGGCCATGGCCATCTCAAGCAACGGTGAGGCTACATTGCGGCCAAACCGCCAAACTATTGGAACTTGTTAAATCATGCTAACTTGAGTAACTTCAGTTTGGTCTTCTAATGAAACTCTCGGACTGAATGCAATAAACCTGATACACTCTTATCACTAAGTAGAATACATTACCTTCAACTTGTGGCAGGACACATTTAGTTCAAGAAAAACAAAGACGGGCAATAACAAATGTTAAAGTTTTGTTGACAGTTGTTGTAGTATCTTGTAATCAATGTTAAAGTTTTGTTCTTCGTTCAAAACTTTCTTTAATCATATCCTCAATAATACGATAGATTGCTTGATGCTATATCATGTGATCATGTTTTGTGTAATACAAAGTTACATTAATTCAAAACTTTAAGAAAGAGAAGCATGGCGTTATGTTATTTCTAACAATTCGACATCAACCACCCGTAATGAACCTTAACGTTACTTAGTTACAAATTAAACAATAATACATAAAATTTAAGAAGAGACATGATATATGATGAAAAGTCATCTACTTTTTCTTTTTTATGCATCACATAATAAAACAACAAGAACGTTGTTTTTTTGATAGAGTTAAATATTACAATTCTGCGAGTCGAAGTGTCGAACTAACAAGCTTTTATTTATTAAACGGAGACTATGCTGCTGGATCAAATGGTATTGGACAAAAAAATGTAATTTTTGAATGGAAATAAATCAAATAATTATACCAAATTATTAACAATAACATGAGATATTAAGAAAAAGAAAAGAATACATAATGATTAGATATAATATAATATAATAATAGTTTTGAAAGGTCAAATAGAAATTTGCTTTCTATATGTGTTTGCTTTCTTCCTCATTTCTCTCTCTGTCTTTGCTCTCTCTTCACTCACTCATCTTCTTAAAAAAGCTTTTTGTTTTTCCTTTCCCCTTCCACAATTGAGTGACATACAAGGACCATCTCATCTTCATCATTACATCTCATTTCCTTTTGACACAAACCAACCTGAATTCCAACCTCTGCTTCTGAAACAGAGCACCCACTTCAACCTTTCTGGGTTTCCTCTCTGCTCCATTCTTCTTGGATCGTTACCATCTCTTGAAATCAAAGCTTCAACCTTTCATCCTCACTAATGGAAAAGGACAACAGTTCAGGCACACCCAGCTGGAACCCTTCAAGCTTAATGCACTCCAATGAGCTCAATTGTGCTCCACACCAACTTCCCAATTCTTACTTCAATGCCAATTGGGACAATTCAATGGATCAGAGCGATCCCTTTGAGTCTGCTTTGAGTTCCATGGTGTCCTCACCGGCGGCTTCCAACGCTGTCGGTGCCACCGCCTTCCCCGGAGAAGGCGGAGGAGACATGATAAGAGAACTGATTGGAAGACTAGGAAGCATTTGCAACTCAGGAGACATATCTTCATTGTCTTACAATAACAGTACTAACAATTCATGCTATAGTACCCCACTAAACTCTTCACCGCCAACTAAGCTCAACTTGTCAATGGTTGATCCACATATGAGAGGCAATTTTCCAATCCCAGCACCCTCATCACACCCAAGTTTGGCTCCATTTTCAGCTGACCCTGGTTTTGTAGAGAGGGCTGCAAGGTTTTCCAGTTTTGGAAATCTTGGTGGTCTGAATGGTCAGTTCAATTTGAATGAAGCTGAATTGGCATATAGATCAATGCTGAAGCTTGATTCAGGCAAGCTTTCCAGAGCTTCTAGCAACCAATTACTGAGATCTCAAATGGGTGCTGTTCAAGAAAGCATCAAAAGCTCTTCACCCCAAGATGGGAATTCATTTCCTGATAAGAAGGTCAGCAGGTTCTCAAGGTCCTCCACCCCAGAAAATGGTGAATTGGGTGATTCCAGAGAAGGGTCATCAGTTTCTGAGCAGATCCCAGCTGGGGATTTGAGTGTGAAAGCAGAGAATGTTTCCAACTCAAGGAAGAGGAAGGCTGTTCCAAAAGGAAAAGCCAAAGAAACCTCTTCATCTCCCTCTGTTAAAAATGGCAAGGTACTTGAATTTAACTCTGCCATGAATAATTGTTCAGATTTTTGTTTTCTTGTTCTCTTGAGAATTGTGTTTAAATCCAATGAGTGAATTTAATGCAGGCTGTGACTGAAGAGCAACCAAATTCCAAGAGAAGCAAAACTGATGAAGCTTCTGGGAATGAAAAGGAAACTCAAAAGTCAAACAAAGAATCAAATGGAGGTAGCAAAACTACCAAGGATAAATCAGAGGTTGTTGAGCCTCCAAAGGACTATATACATGTCAGAGCCAGAAGGGGTCAAGCTACTGATAGCCATAGTCTGGCAGAAAGAGTATGTTTAACGCATTCCTTTGCATTTTGTTCTTTTTTGCACTTCTCTTGTAGATATATGTTTACATTGCTACATCATATTTCTGATGAATATTACGATATGAACAGGTTCGAAGAGAGAAAATTAGTGAAAGGATGAAGTTCCTTCAAGATCTTGTTCCTGGTTGCAACAAGGTACATACAACATGTGAAATACAGCTTAAGTATATCAATTACTTGTTATGCAATATTGATAGAAAGATGAATGAGGACTAGTGCTAAATTTGGTTTCATTCTAAATTTCAGGTAACTGGGAAAGCTGTGATGCTAGATGAGATCATAAACTATGTTCAATCATTGCAGCGCCAAGTCGAGGTAAAATCAGATTGTCTCAAGGTTCCTCCATTCATATGTTCTGATTGTAGCACCTAGTTTTTTCGCTAAATGTTATTTCTGTTGCATTTTTGATTGGCTCAGTTTCTTTCGATGAAATTGGCGACTGTGAATCCTAGAATGGATTTGAACATGGAAGCTCTTCTGTCAAAGGAAGTAAGTTACAGATTCTTCAACTGCTTTAAAACTTTGTGCCGTTGATTCCTTGTGCATTTTCCAGATACTAATTAATCTATTCCATTGCATCGTATTTCAGATTCTTCAATCTCAAGGAGCTTTACAGAATGCCCTTTACCAATTAGATTCCGCAGTCCCAGCATCATTTCCTTTTGGGTATCAACCCCAGCAACTTCCACCTTTACATAGCAACAGCATCTCTAATGAGACAGACACACATTTTCCAGTAAATTTAAATGCTGCGCGGACTCAAAATTCAACCATGCAATCGCCAGCTTTTGATAGATTTGGTGCAGCAAATCCTCAGGTAATTGATGCAAAAAGTTGGGTCAGTACAATCTTTCGAGTTAGCCTTACTTGCATTTAGCCATGTACTGGAGGCTTACTCAAAATTTATTTTTCAGGCTCCACAATTCTTCGAGGATGATCTCCAAAGTATGGTTCAAATGGGTTTTGGCCAGATTGAGCAGCATAGCCTTCATGGTAAGCAATCAGAATATAAAAGATTTTCAACGTAACCAGTAGTAATTGTCCAATTGTGATTGCTTTAGCTTTTGGATTTGGCTTTGTAATTCTGTTTATGTTTTGTTCAGGCTCAGTGGCTTCAGCTCAGATGAAAGTTGAGCATTAATCACCACCGTCAACTGTATATACAGAGGAATTCCAGTTTGAGTGAATCTATAGCCGGGAGGAATATAGCAGTCTCTCCATCATTTTAATTTTAGTCTCTCTCTGATTGGCAAATTGATTCAGCAACTCATTCTTTGGAGAATTCTATCTTTCAAGAATTCCACAATGTAAATCCTAGAACTAATTGCACCAATTCCATAAGAGCAGACCCCATTTAATACTTGTAGCATTGCAAGAATTAAGAGTGTTGAAGGGATTAGAACTTGATAAGAGAGTTGTTCATGTAAACTTTAGTTTTGATCCAGACCTAGCTTGTGTATCATCAACTTACCATTTGATAATATAAATAAATATATTACTAAGATTCATTCAGACACTTATACATTGTTCATTGTTCAGCGTCATCTTCTATTTTGTTGTGATCTTTTATTGAGAATCATATGATGTTGCTGAGAAAATGATAAGTGAAAAAAGCAAAACAAGCACACCATATCAACCACCATTAGTGTTTTTTTTTTTTTTAGCCATCTTCTCAGCAACAAAAACATAAACAGTTCAATGAGAAAGACATCTCACAGTTGCTATCAAATTTGCTGGAAAGGATTTGATGATGGGGCCCTAAATCAGAATGAAAGATATATTTGAATCTGGAGGTAAATCCCTTAACTTGTGGGTTAACCATTCTTACTGGAAACCAGCTGTTTTAAGTAGTTAAGTAGGGACAAATGGTGTCCTAAGTCCAACTTATGATTAAGAATGATTTTGTGACTCATATTTTCCATCTTTTGGAAAAGAAATATTAAAGGAGACAAAGAAAAAGAATGGTGCGTGTGTTTTGAGCTGGAATCCAAAGTCATTTGAGAACTTGGAATTTTACTATGCAGCAAATCAAAGCAGACAAGAATGAAGTATAATTTTAATTAGGAATTGCAAACAGCATCAGTGGACCAGGTTGGCATCAGTGGAGTTCTGACTTGGCTGGGGAATATCAGATAACTTTACAATCCCCACTGCTTTATACATTTAAGAAAGAAAAATCTAAAAATGGATAAGTGTGGGGGAATAAAGAAGAGGCGTTCAGACGCAGATTGATGCCCTTGAAGATAAAAAGGACTTTCCATCAAAGCTTGTAGGGAAATTTCAGTTTCTAAACCTGTCAAAAGAAACTGCAATGTACCTTTTCCTAGAGAATTTAGCCATTGTACCTTTTCTTTTCTGAGAGCAATTTGGCCATTATACTTTTTAGGCAAGTTAACTGTAACATAGGAGATGAAATGTATGAACGGAAGGGATTCAAAGCACCGAAACGCACTCACACCAACAAAAGAGACGGTTGCATGACATCAAGTGTTGTATTTGTCTATTTTGGTAAAGAGTTGACAACAAATATCAAGGGTTGAGATCGAACGTTAGGTCATGGGTCACTTGCATCGTCGATGTAGAAGAATTTTTGATGTTTAGAGTCTGTGGTGGTGGTTTTAGGTTTTTGTACACAACCTCTCTAGCCAAGCGGCGGAGTTTCCATCAATGCAGCTGTAAATACGAAATTATCTGCGACGAATAACAGAAAGACACGTGTACAAAATAAAATATTTGTATTGATGAATTTGCGGGTTACAATCTTTGTGGGTATTCTTTTAACAAGAATTTCCTCTGATTCGATCTCCGACGTTGATTTGATCCAAGGGTGATGAGCACTTGATCTTGAATCGAATGGTTTTAGTTTGGACTTCTTGTCGTGTTGACGATTTGTAGAAGAAAGTTGACCAAGGGCCGTAGAGGCTTGATCTTGATCGGATTTGGCCACGAGCGGTGTCACGTGGTGAATGTTCTTCGGCTTTGATGGCAGATGAATCGGCACGTGTGTTCGGTGCTTGTTGATTACCCACGAGCTTGTTGAAGAACTTGATAGAAGTTTTGATTTGTTGAAGACTTGAAGACGAGGGTTGATCAAGGGCCGTGGAGGCTTGATGTTGATCGGGTTTGGTCCACGAGTAGTTTCACGTGGTGGTTTGTTCTTCGTCTTGAAGTTGGTGAAGATGTCAGTTATTTGGCAGCTTGGTGATTCTTCGGGATTTGACAACTTCTAGTCTTGAGGTTAATGAAGAATCGGCTATTTGGCAGCTTGATAATTCTTCAAGGGTTTTGGGAGACTTCTGAGTTTTCGGGAGTAATTTTTCTCTCTTGTCCCGGGAGTCCTCCTCTTGATATAAGAGGGGGTATTTATAGTGTCAACACACCTCCGTTTATGGCATGTAATGAAGACATCGAATTAATTGTATTTCCTTAACGGTTAAATCATCAATTTTGATTAATTGATTTAATTATTAATTTTAACATAATTAAATCAATCAGTCTTAATTGATTGATTTAGTTACAACCGACAAGGTATAACTGCTTTGGATTAAATGTCCGACTTTCATTTTCGATAATCAATTTAATTTAATTGATATCTGATTATCGATCGACATTTAATAATTGATTTTATTCAGGATTTAAGGTTTTGTTGTCGACTGACCATTTACACGTCGCCACTTGTCACTTACGACGACTTTTCAACTTTGCCAACTCACGAGCCACATATGTAATTTGTCGGGCCCACACGCCGTTTGAATAATTTAACGATTATTATTATCGTTAAATTTTGTGTGTCTACAGCAGCATTTAAACTTTTATCTTGATATCATGACTTCTGCATCCATGAACCTTTTCTATATGTTCTTGGAGTCAGTTACGATCGTCTTAGGTGCATTTTTATGATTAGCGGAAAACTTTAGTGAGGTTGGTGATGAGAATCTCGTATACTGTGAGATTTAATTTGCACCTCATACATGTAGTTATTATATGTAGCTGAGATACATTTGTGTCGCTTGAAATTTGTCTTTTCAATTGTCTTTTAAAAAAGACTATTTAAAAGTAACCTCTTTTAAATAGGATTAAATAGTGGAGGTTCTCCCACCCATTTGTAACTTTCATCAAGTTTGTAAAACTTTTAGTTGTTGTAATTTTTTTTTTGATGTTTTTTGTTTGTTCTTTTCCTTTTCTTATCTAGACATCCTTTTAATAAATTTTTAAAAATTTCTTCCAAGTAGCTACCTTGATTTTCATCATCACAATTATTTTTCTTGATGTGGGAACTAGGACATCTTTCTAATCAATTTGGAAACTCTTCAAAGAGCTGCCTTAATTTTCATTATGACGTTTGACACATTGACAATGACATCCAAACAATGTTCAAGTAAACAGTCTAGTCATGTAGACAAACAAACATGAGTGATGAGACACAATTCTTCTATGATAAAAGGACTAAAATGACGTTCACATCTTAACAAATTGTATCAGTCTATATGCCATCTCTCATGTTAGTTTGTGGTCTAGAAAATAAATTATTAGTATTATTAAATGAACCATGGTAGAAATAATTAATTCTTACAATTTATGTATTTACCTTAAAAAAATTAATTCTTACAATTTAACACAACATAAAGAAAAATAGTTATGTCATCAAATCCAGAGAGTCGGTGTTCTTTTGATCATGTGTGATTTTTTTTAAATATAAAGGTGAGTGCGTCTATTGACACCTTACAAATCACTTTTTTCACCTCACGTTCTCTTTACACCGTACTTATATATTTATAATTGTAAATCTACTTTGTTCACCAATTTACAATACCTAAAATACCATTTTCTTAATTCTATTTTGTTCACCTTACATATATTTTTTATACTTCTATACTTCTACTATAACTGTGTAATTAAAACACGTTATTGAACGTGATATTTTTCGTAAGATTTTGAACTGGATAGAACTGGCATAGAGGGTGATAACGTGCTTAGTTAATGGTCTTACATATTTGAATATTTAATTAGTTTCAGTTAGTTAACGCGTAATTGGTTTGTAGGTTCTACTTCGCTAAATTTGAGAATAGGAATCCTTCAAACGACCATTACTTAGAAAAATCTCTGACACTGATAAAAAAGAAAAAACAATCAAATATAAGTGAACGATTAGACATGAAAATTTACATGCAAAAACGACCTAGAAATAATAAGTAAAGGATAGACGAAGCATCACCAAGAAAAAAAAGAGAAGAAAAAAAAAGTACAAACAATTCACCTCATCTTTAGGTTGCATGCGCGTCTTCAAACTCCATAGAACGGTTGAATATGATAAATTTTGGATTAGAGTTTATGAAGTACGTGTTCATCCAAAACAAATAGTTAATAGAAAAATGATTTGAAATTCGTAACAACGTATTGTCCCTTGTTGTAATTTTACATTATGGTATTTTAGTATTTTAATAATTCAACAACGTGTGGGGTGAACAAAATAGTTTGTGGGGTGGCAATAGACGCACTCTAAATAAATCACAACTAATCTTGTTCTTGCTTTCAAGAGTGAAGAGAAGAAATTTTCGGAGGTAAGTCAGATTCTAGACGATTATAAAGTTTACTTTAATGTTTTTCAGCCTGTTACAATTCGACATATTTACTGTGAAGCAAATTGTGTTGCAAATATACTTGCACACCTTGCTAGTAGTGGTGGGATTTATGAATTGTGGTTAGAGGAGACTCCTGCTATTATTGAAGACATGGATTAGTGTAATTGTTTGGGAAAATTCCATAATGTGACAATGCCTGACATGCATCAACTTTGTCATTAAGTTGTAAAATCAGTCCTCAAAGTGATAAATTAGTCCTCAAAGTTCTAAATGAGTCCTTATAGTTTTTAATATTATTAGTTACCACATGAGTTCGTAGTAATATAGTAAACCCCAACAAGCATGACCTTGGTGAGGAAAAGTAAGTGGAGTATCAAGGAAGAATGAAGAAAGGTTGGCCTCAGTACCTTGATGTCTCACGGGGTAATTTCTGCAACATATGAAGTTGGCCCGTGAAACTACAATTGTCAAAAGTTTATTAAATATACTAAACAATTCTAACTTTTAAATGTTTTTTTTAATGTAGGACAATTGTTTTCCTCTTGTGTATAAAGTGTGCCTTTGAATTTGACACATTTGAGTCAAATTATGGTTTTTTTTTAGAGGCGTTGGGCTCAATCTATTAAAACGTAGCAAATATTACATAAATATTGCTCCCCCTGAATGGCTACAACAAAATTGAGCTATCGAAAGATGTTGTAATTGACCTTAAGTCAACATAAAATAATGAAAAGAACCAATACATGCTACAAAAGCTTAATAAAATATACGGAAACCCTAAGGCAGCTTCCTAACCATGCTAGGGAAGGAACCAGAGCAGAACCAAGCATGTCCTGAACTAATTTAATGTCCGGCAATAACCTTCACTCAAAGGCACTCCTAGGAGTTCTACCTATATCTGCCTATGCCACTTCCCGGTTCCACTACCACTTCCACCACCGCAGAAGGTGTCAAATTGGCCTGCTCATCAAGCACCACCTGCTGCACCTTGAAACGACGCTTCTTAGAACCTGAATCACCTTCTACAACCTCTTTGGAGGTAGCCCAACCTCAACCTTAGTTTTACTGCCCTAAGGCCGCCCTTTGCGTTTGGCCGAAGAAACCAACAAAATATCGTTCACCATCTCCAAAGCAAGTTCAAGTTCAAACCCTAATCCATAAAAAAAAAAAAAACACCTCCACATGTTTAGTAGCCCATTTCAGACGCTTGTTGTATTGCAACACAAAAGAGTCAGAGGATCTCTTCTTACCAAAAAATGACTTTGTATTGCAACCTCACTTGGAGCAAGAACAACCAGAGGCAGCAGGGATGTTGAGGGTAGCTGGGCACTTAGTTTGGACGCAAACAGTTAGGTAGTGACATAGGCCACACAACATACACAAAGGGATTAGGAATCGAGGATTCTAAGTTGATCCCAGGCCTAAAGAGGATGCACCAAAAACATTAAAGTTTGGGTTAGGGTCCAGGTCACCAACTTTATCTCACACCACTTGCGGTGCCCCTGGACTGGACACCCTGGTTTGGGATGTTTCGAAAACCCACATATCTGGCAGAAACCCACCATCTTCACGTATTTAAAACATATGTCTGTCGCCATAGCCCTTTATTGGAATTAAAACACTTATGGTGGGTAGACATACTTCACAGGTGCATTCACATCGTGGCATATTCGAACGTAGTCCCTCGTTTAATGGCCTGAACATCCACATACATCACCTCCCCATGAGTGGCACTGATTAGTGTTGCAGCGCCTTCAGTGAAAAGCTTCAAAGGCAGACCAAAGATCTCCACCTAAACTGGGATCGGTTTGATCAAAACTTTGGCGCTTTTCCTTTCACTTAAACTGGAAGATGAATCGGTCGCGGTGCTCTTGAATCATAAGATGATTGCCAAATCCCCAAACCAAAGTAATCGTCCCCATGAAGGCCTTAGGTTTTGTCCTCCTTGTTGTCATCACAAATAGCTACCCCATCGCAAAGAGGTGGTGAGAGACTGTCACCGCCTTAATCAGGCCGAAAATTGTCCTACCGTCCTTATTGATTGCCAAAGAAGTAGCCAACCTTGCTGAAACTTCATTAGCCATAATGAGAATTGAGAGAGAGTGCTGAGAGATTGCGTTGTATAGAGAGACGCCGAGAGAAAATAAGAGTGAGAGAAAACCATAACTCTGTTTTTATTTGCTGAAGAATGAAACTGTATTATGTATTATGGGGTTAAGAGAAGATGTATTCTCTTAATTTTGTTTTAAATCTCACAAAAAAAAATCTGAGCTTTAGAGCATCTTTAGCTATTTTAGAAAGTATGTTTAGTTTTTTTGAATATTTTAGGAGTTCCAGCAATCTAGCCAAATTTTAACTATCATAATTTTTAACTATCTCGCTCGAGATGACTAAATTGAGCCTCTCTATAATTTAATACATTTTTTTAAAGATATTTATGTGATACATAAATATATTTAAACTATTTAATTTTTATTTGAAAAATAATATTAATTTAATACTAATTAAAATAAAAAGAATTGATGCAGCCGTATTTATAAAGTGACTAGCTAAAATAACATTTTAGCTAATTTGATTAAAATCCCAATGACAACAAACGAATTACAACACAAGGACATGCCTCCTTCTTTGGCCCGGTTTGGTGATAAGGACTTGATAATGACAAACCAAGCATGTCTGAGCTCACTTGCAATTGAGTGACCAACTGCATCCCTATCAAAACAAGCACCCACTCACTCATGTCTTGTCTGTTTTGGGTCCAAGAAATTGAATTTGGATTCAATTTAAAGATAAGCTTGGGTTAAACACACGATCACAATCTTTCTTGGTTCTTTATCTGAATATATGGCATATGATAACATGATATATGAGAAAAATCAATTCTTTGAGGTCCACAAATATCAACAAGATTAGGAAATTTTACTATCTACTGTTGTGATAGTGATAAATTGGTCCCAACTCCTTGTGTGGTAGGGAGTATGATTAGGAATGACCGATGGGGTGTTTCTCTTGTGGGGTTTTATTGCATGTTAGAACATATTCTGTAATAGCTAGGGATCAATAAGTTGAGCGTTACACTTTCATTATCTTGTATTTGTTCCTTTTTATATATTTCGCTATACCGATTAATACACAAATTCACCGATTTCATTGGGATCGACTTTAACTTAGTCTCCATCCTCGCTCGAATTTCAAGTGTGGTGTGTTTTTTTTCCTTTGCTGCCCTGACGAATTGGTTCTTGCTTTGCCATTTTTCTGGTTCTTTAATGTTTATGTTTGATAGTTATGTTTGCCAAAGAATCCCCAATATGTCTGTTCATTTTGAAATTTTTTCCTTGGTCACATATATAGCTTCTTATTTTTAGCCTACCCCAGTTCTCATTTCTGGTTCTGTCCCTACATGCGGATATCATTTACTCGTTTTCTTTTTTCTTCATTTTTGTTTTTTGAGAAAATAAACAATTTCATTAACTTGTCTACGGTCAAAAGACGCTTACATCAATTTTCCTACTCACAACCAATAAGTCTAATTGACAACAAACACTAACAAAGAGACAGGTAACCCTCATTACAAATACGCTTAGTTAAGCCTATTACACCTAACTTTCAACTATTCCTATCTAAGTAGCGGTAATACCTGTCGCCTACCGACCTCAATTGGTGTACAACAAAATAAAACTGAAATCTAAACAATAATAGTCTTCCATCAGATATCTAGGTAAGAAACAAGAAAATTAATCAACCTCCTGACACTTGTTGTTAGGGCTAGTCACACCTTTCCCAATTGAGGGGTGTCATATGCGACAGAGGTGCACTTGACTTCTTGTAGGGCATCCTCTCGTCAGGAGGCCTCCCCTCCTCCCAGGATATGGATGGCCAAGGAAACTGAAGTTGATCTCCAGCGAATCTAGAACACAGCCGTTGTGAATGTTGATAACAAGACTGCTGGAAGAGAGAAAGACAAAACTCACCACAAAAATCTCAAAGAAACTCGTCGGGGATGAATCTTTGCTCCTATCTAAAGGATGGTTGTTCGGCTCACACCGCTGGGATCAACAAGTGCTACTGGGATGGAGTGGAACGCCGCTGGGATCGGCTAAAGCCGCTGGTATAGCGACAAGCGCGGTAGGGAAGGTGCTAGACGTCAAGGAAGAAAGTAGTGCGGCTAGGGTTTTTTTAGAGGACAGAATTGTTGAGAATTCTCTCTTTTCTTTTCTTCATTTTCTTTTACTAGATCTTCATGTCTAAATATAGCAATCAGACTAATAATTATCTTTTAATTATTAATTATTGTTTCTGATAAAAAATAAAAAATACTATTAATTATTGTTTATGCAGATCAATTCCCTTTATGTCTCTTTCTTACATCTCAAGCAGACCAGCATGGAACTTTAACTTTGGTTGGTATATATGACCTTTGATGTGGGGTAATGGAGGATAACAGTGGCATTAGCCCGGTAGGAAGCTATCAGTTAACATCACCAAACCAACCATGAGCATCAATTTAAGGCTATCAATTCCAATCCCACTTTACATCCATGCCAACTGGAGTACCACCTTATCAGTTACCAGCTTGGGTCACAGTAGAAGGAGAACAAGAAGAAGAAGGTGGTGACTGGTGAGTTGATTGTGGGGGCTTAATTTATAATGATTCAATTCAAGAAATGGTTGCTTAGAAGTCAAGGAATTAGTCTGTGTTAGCTCAAATGAGCTTTCTCTTTTCTGAAATTCACTAGTGATTAATTGAATGGACAAGGCAATGCAATTCCAGCCTAGCAGAAGACCATCATAAACTATAGATCAAATCACAGGAGCAAATTATGCAGGACTTGGACTTTGATTTTACAATAAACCACCATTGAGGGCCACCGTAGTCCTTAGGATGTTGATTTCCAGACATGAGCCTAGAGAGATTAGTTTTCCCTCCATTGATGGTTGGAATTTATCAATTATCAATGAGTATTTTTTTTTCTCTTTAAAGAAAAGGTAGGAAGAAAACCAAAGACTAATGTCATTAACCAAACACTAATGATCAACGAGCCCAAAGGACTGCCACCAAGAAATAATAGGGATAAGCCAAAAAGAGAAAAACCCAAATATAGATTTTCATTTAGGTTTTGATACGGTTTTACTTTTGATATTTCAATGTTTAGTTCTCGTAGGCTGCACCTGAAATTCAACATGGCAAGGAGGTCACATTTTGCCTAAACTCCTTGGTACCTGCATAAATGATGACATATGGCATTGAGAATCTTACACATAGCCCATATAACCATATAATGTTAAAATTTTAACTTACCAACATGTCATAGTTTACCGACAATGAGAACCAATAGAATCTCATTCTTCTCCAATTGACGCTTGTCTACATGAAAGAGACGGTCGATAAAGTGAGAAGCATATTTGTGGGTCATTTAAATTGTAAATTTTTGCATTTTGTTTGATAGTTTTGAGTAAAGTATTCATTTTTTATATATATTATAGGTTTTGACAGATAGCTAATTGCTAATTGCGAAATGTTTCATCCTATAAGGAAACAAGAAGAGCAGTTTGCACTTTGCACTTTGCAATATACAAGCGGGATTTAGACATCAGAAATCTCCCTCGCAGCCTTTGCTATGACTTCTTCCACATTCTTTGAATTTTAGCAACTCATTTCTTACGCATTTGTCTCCCCTTGCATTTTGCTGGCCTTCTTCTTCTTCATTCCTCTGATTATTTATTTTCTTATGACGTTAGCAATTAATTCATACGCATTTGGCTTTGGCCCGTTACACTGTGATGGCTCTTTGTTTGTTACTATCAAAAACGTGGGGTGATGGCTTTGATTTTCTCAACCTCCAAAAACAATAAAAATAAATAAAAATCCTTTTCGATCCAAACAAAAGTACTTCTACCAAAATAATTAAAAGAAAAAAAAAACACCAATATATAAATATGGGATTTGGAGTTGAGTGAGGAACGGCTGGGGTTGAAGGCCTACATGTTTCTCTAAGCCTCCAAGAACAGCCTTAGAACCGGAATAGTAATGGTCCACCGGTAGGGTGATACAGATTCATGTCAGAGAAAGACATGGCAACAAACTCGGTTACTTGTTCTCTTGTGGTCTCCAGGACATGGTACTAGTCTCTCCCACATTATGCCTCCTCCCTCCCACATTAGTCCTGAAACCTTCAATCTACTTGAGAGGATTGCCCCCTATCCTCTTGGCACACACCACACACCCACCAACCGTTATTAATCAACCAATTCTTCATCAACATCATCAATTTTCCAGTTCTATTCACATACATATAGTTACATTATACCTGCGTTTATATTCATGTACCGAGTACATTGTCTCCGCGGCTGGGTCCCCACCGTATCCGGCATATCCATACCTTCAGAGAGAGACCCATTTCCCTGCTACGTAGCAACATGTTCATCCTCAACTTTCATCAGTAAGAATATGACATGCATAGAATGGATAGGAATAACAGATTCCACAGAGAGCACATATATTTCGAGTTTGTTTGCGTCACACGTTATGCAGCATCGCCTAACGTTTCCAGGAATAAAAGAATACAACACATCATTCATTTTCTTATCAAACAATCTGATTCTAGATACAATTTAACACAACTGTTAGTAGTACCTACATACACTAATGTATCCAGATGACCAGGCAGTCCACTTACTATATGTTGCATCTGTCGTAACCAGAGAACCATGATGAGGGTTCAGCAAGTTTTCGTAACTCGCCATCTTCCCCATTGTAGAATGGCTCGAATTCCTCTTTCCACCGCTGATCACTTAAACTATGGGGCTCACCTAGGTCATATTTTGCCACATGAGACTCGTTGTCATAAGCAGGTCGGATCGCTTCATTGGGTAAACGAGACTGAGCAAGGAGCTCATTTAGACTGCTTTTCTCGTTCTCATGTTTTTTCTTCAATTTTCAATCTCAATGTAAGCCTTGTTTGCTTCTTGCTTGGCCTCTGTAGCTTGCCTCTGCAGATATAGGAAGTTTAATAACCAAATCAATCACAAGAAAATAATATAGATACAAAGCAACATATAGTAAGAGCATAATTATAAAATCAATACTATGATCACTAGAACATGACTGGACTTTGCAAAAAGGAACAAAAGATCAAATTTAGGGTAGACCAACCTCCCTTCAATATGAGCCCAATATGTTCACAGGCCTTTAGAAACATTTTCTATATCATTTAGGTTTTAGTTATATTGGACTGCAAGCCTGTCCCAATTAACAGATATAAAAACTGTTACAACAGTAAAACATATAAAAACTGTTTTGTGTAGAATAAAGCCACAAAACAATAAACTGCTTTGTTCTGTTAATGATCTTGGAAGTTCACTTGGTCATCACTGAGTTATATCTAACAGGTTCTTAAGGAAAAGAATAAGAAAGGCAGTTGATGAGAAGGAAGATATAGAAGGGGCACAACAAAATGAATGAGCTAGGTGAAGAAAGAACGTTGCTTTGCAGGATCGTGTCAAGCAATGAAACTTTCAAAAACATGCGGAAAAATAAACAATTTAAATGACTTGAGAGCATATATCTAAGCAGACAAAAGATAGTTACCACAATACTGCAAGAAGAATCTCAACTAAGTAAAGCGCCAAACCATAAAATCAAGAGCTATGCTCAACGCACCTGTGCAATAGCAACAGCCTCATCTGCTTCTTTAAGTTGTATCAGCAATTCACCTGCAGCCTGTACAGCTTCAGCAGTATCCTGTAATTGAGCCTGAAGCCCCTTATTTTCGTCCCTAAGATATCTCCTCTCTCTTTCTCTTTCTAATCTCAGTGCTGTAATTTCTGCAGCGAGAGATTTTATAAACTTGGACTCAGCACCCCTAACTCCTGCCTTAGCAGCTGCTTTTAGTACATCGTCCACTCCATCTCGGATCTTCCGGTGCCTTATAAGAAGTTCCATATGTTTCTCTTCCAAATCTGCATACTGTTCCAACATTCGCGACTGCCCCTCCATTGCTAATTGCATTGCTTCCTTGAGCTCTTCGGCACATTTCTTCTCTGTTTCTAGTTCCTGCTTTGTCTTCTCAACTAATGATCTGCTAGCCTCAAGTTCAGTTCTTAATTCCTCAGAAAGAGAAATCCATGTACTCTCTACCTCAGTCCACTGTTTCCTTTCCTGCTCAAGTTTCTGCTCAGCACTTTCCTCAGTTGATTCTTGAATTGTACTAAGAGGGGCCAACTTTGGCTCACAGGAATAGGTCAACTGCAGCACAGAGTTTCGTGTGCGGGATGATGTGGATGAAGAGTCCACATAATACTGTAGCTGGCTTCTTAGATCTTGAATCTCTTCCAACAACACCTCTCTTTCACCCATTTCATTAAAGTTACGTAAATTTTCCAGCTCATCTTGAACTCTTTTCAACTCGATCTTTGTCCTCAAAAGCTCTGGATGATTCTCGTATTTCTCCTTCAAAAGCTGTATACACATAGTAAGCTATATGCATAAAGACCACAAAAGTTAAACTAAAAAACAAGCTTATACCTTGTAATCATGTGTGAGGGACAGTAGCTCTTCTTCCATGAACTCCTCAGTGGGTAAAACACCATCCATAAGGCTCTCAAGGCGAAGAATCTTATCCTCCCTTGTCTGGGATATAATAGCATTGCACTCCCTCTCATGCTTGTACTGCTGCACCTGTAAATGACAGCTAAAGAATGTTAGACCATCAATAGATGAAAACTGTTTATGGAACTTGGAGAAACTTGAAGGAACCTACCAAACGGTTGAGCTGCATTATCTCAGAAGTTTTCTTGGCACATAAATCTTCTAATGCCATTTCTCTGCGGATGGCTCCGGCTAACACCTTCTCTACGGCCTGTTGGTAAAAGAGGGCATAAGTCAAGTTTTACAAATGAACATAAAATGGCAAACAATAAATTGAAAGTTCAGGAACTCTCACACAAACTTACTTTTGGAACCTGCATCCTGCATTTGTCAGCAGGCTCTGATGCATCCACAGGTACTAATTCCATATTAGAAAGCTCATCAGCCTCTTTACCCTCTTGCTCTATTCTGTTCTTGCAATTATTACAATATAGTCCATTGAAGCTTCTTGTGGCAACTCGTCAACAGTTTGCACACCAGCATCAACTTTGGGAACTGGCAAAATCTGCCTTGACTCTGAAGGTTTCAGTGAAAACCTGAACGAGGATCTCCTCAAAGCAGAACTATGGCGATGACTACCAATAATTTCAAGGCCATGGCGGATGCTTGCTGCTAACTGTTCAGCTGGTGCTGAAAACGTCTTACATGTCTGAGCTGATGGCTCAATAGAGGAGCTAAATTGACTGCCATCAATTAAGCAGATATGTGCATCAATTTTTTCAGGTTTTTCAGCAGATATGTGCATGGAGTTCGGGCTTAATTGACTGCCAACAAAAAGATCCTTCTGAGAAGCTGTCATCATTGATGACATCCTCAAACTTTTCCTACTGGTGTTCACCCTAGGTGAAACACTGGGAGTAGGAGATTTTAGGATTGGGGCTGCATCACATGGAACTATCATGAGGCTTGAAGAAACACAATTTACTGAGCCATTATGTGATATATTGGGCTCATGTGCAACTGAAGCTTCACCAGCAGGTTCAGAAACTTCACATGAGGAGTCATCGTGTACTTTTTTACTGGCTGACTCTTCATTTAGCAACTTGCAGATGGAGGAACCTGTAATATCTGGGGTGTCAGCAACAGAATCAACAATCATGGCATCTTCTTGTCCAGAAACTTCTTCCATCTTGGCATTTGTATCATCAGGACCTCTAGATGTGTGCTTCTGAGGAACATCAGATATTTCTTCTTCCATCTTAACATCTGTATCATCAGAACATTGTTCTGTGACAAAACCACTTCCAGGTGTGTGGATCTGAGGAACATCAGAGCTTCCAATTTGAACACCTATAAGTTCTGATTGAGATTTACTCGTATCTGCAGTGCTCACATTACATAGGTTTCTTGCATCAAAGCCAACTGATTGGTTAGCCACTTCAACACAGAGCCTCTCAACAGCTTCCTCATCAATTTCCATCTCCTCATCACCATCATCGTCAATATGAGATGATATCATTGGACGTTTAAGACTAGCCTTCAGTACATTCAAGCTTTGACGAAACCATGCCGCCGAATGACCTCCATTTGTATCAACTGTGTTCTTCCCATTTGCTTTGATTCGCTGAAGTTCATCCTGTTTAAATGCCCAAAGGTCATCAAAATGTTGATTGGAGATTAATGCAGCACAATATGACATAGTATAATGAAAGAACATACCCTCAATTGGCGTATCACCTCATGCAAGTGATTCACATCATCCTGCATTACTTCATTAACAACTGCCTTATTCTTGATAGCCTTGGCACGCTGAGCAAATCTCAACGTACTGAAAGTCTCACTCTTACAGCTGTAATGTAGAATTGTATGAGTTTCCCTTGAAAAAAAGGTCACAAAGAGATGTGAAGTGCTACTTTGAGGAAAGATTTGCAGTAATTACCTTTGTGTTGGAGAAACAGCACATACCATTGCTAACTTAGCATTGCCCCCAAGAGATTCCTGAAGTAAAAATGTCAACCTGGAGTCTCTATAGGGGATATGCCTTTGCTTTCCTGTCTGAGAAATTTCAGCAAGGATGTTTATCAAATTCCTGCACTCAAATCATAAGCTGGAATTAATACGTGGCTAGAAAATCATGTATATGATTGAACAAGACATGAGAAATTATTTACTTCTTGTATATGTTTAACAAGACATTACACAGATACATATATACATGTGTGTGTATGTATATCTAGAGAGAGTGAGAGAGAGAGATCCAACCAGTAGATCTACTAAAAAACTCATATGCTAGACACAACCATTCATACATTCCTTTTCCGGTGTTGCCTGGTACCACGCATGCAAATTTCATTTTATCTTGCTATACTTTTCTTGCTCAATTTCTCATTCGGGATCACCTTTAACCTTTTCCTATCTGCATGTGACAATGATAAGTAACTAATATCCTTCTCTTCTCCTTTTTCAAAGCACTATTATAGAAAAGTCGAGGTCTTATTGGCATTCTTCACAAAATCAGGTTGAATTTCACAGCTAAAAGCAGAAAAAATGTGTCACTGGTGTTGCTATTAGAGGATTCCTAGTAGTTCCCTAGTTACCAGGACCGTCGCCATCTTAACTGCACAGAGAATGACCTACCTCATTATATACTCTGGCTTTGCTATAGATATTATCTTGTATACACTTTATGAAAAAAAAAAAAAAAAAAAACTGAAATATATTATTTTATACACTTGTTTAGTTAACAGAAGAACAAGCCAAGCTTGGTCAATAGCTACCTTAGCGCAATACGCTCACCAACAGCTCATGAGATAGCTCCCTAACAGAACTAATGAATAATCTTGATTTGCTGTGCAAGTATTTTTCTACTTAAAATATAAAATGTAATAATAGTAATCAAGAAATGACATATTTACATAAGAAAACACCGCCCAAGTATTATTTATTTACTTCTTCGGAAAAAAAAAGTAATAATAATTTACTTCGGAAATAACATGATTGAATATCAAACTCGAACTGGACGATAAACCATACCCTAGCTGTGAGAGTGATCGATTTATATTCCCTGCTTCCTTCAAACGTTCCCCAGCCGCACCAGTTAATTTTTGGCGCTCTGACCCAGCTAGATCAACAAGATTTATTCTACTACTTTTAAAGCTGCTTATTCCATCTGCCACACTCTACAAAACATATGGTTTTCTTTAATCAGTCTATGATATGAGTATACAAACACGATAGAAATGTAAAAGTAAGATTATACCTTGTACCGAGATTCAACAACACAGGTAAATACAGTATGTGAGCGAGAACTCTCAGCATTGATACTAGTTGAACCAGTCCTCCTGTTTGACAACCCCTGCAGCAATGTATATGTTAGCCTGTTACCCCATGTTTAAAAACTGTTATCAGTTTCAAACAGTAGCAAAGGAATTCACATTCTCCATGACAAATGCTTCCATAAAATCATGCAAATTCAATGCCTTAACACTGGAAATATCACGGATGTTAGATGCACAATTCCTATGTTTCTTGTCTATGTCCTCAGAAGCTTGCTCTTTGCTAAGAACCTTACCTAGTGTAGTTCTGAAAATAAACAAATTCTTCCGATTTCAACAGTTCCCAGTAGTTGATTCATGAAACTCATGTACATATGTATGATGTGCTTGGTAAAAAATGGGGGTTAACTGAACTACTATTTTTACCAACCCAAGAGTTTTTTGAAGCACAAGTAGGAAGACTTCGTTCCTTTTAAGACCATTTTGTACATTTCCACTTCTAGTAAGAAGTTAGATGGAGTTAAAGGGTCTGGAATCACAATCAAGGCTATATTTATAGAAAAACATTCACAGTCTTCAATCTTATGAATCTACTTTTTTATTTTAGTTCTGTGCAATGTAAGTTTATCATATCATCAAAAAAGAAATGAGCACTGGAATTAGCACAATGACCACTGGAACCAAAACACTGGCTATCATATCATCAAAACAGTTTATACATATTATAGGTCATTGTTCAAGCTTAGGTCAATCTTAGAAATCTACACATTGTTTTTAACTCGCGAGCATTATATCCAATCATCGAGAGAGAATGACTACTGGAACAAAAGCAATGGACATATCATATCATCAAAAGAGTTCATACATATCTTTGGTCAAGACTTTGAAAATACATTCCATGTAGCTTTCAACAATACAACATTCCATGTAGCTGAAGAAACGTTCAACAATATAACCTCATTGCAGTAATAATAAGATGCATATTTCTACAGTAAAAAAAATCTAGGAAAAAGCAAACCTTTATCAAAAGCTGAGTCACATCTTTGATATTGCGCACACATTCCTCTGTGAGATTTTCAACATAGACACCTGATTTAACATCTTCTCTTATCTGCAAGAGAAGATAACAATAAAACACATAAGCATACCAACTAACACATAGTAAAAAAGATTGGCAACAAAAGCAATATGTTCAATTTACCTGAAGACTTTTTGGATTTGGATCCAAAAGATCTGTGATTTGTTCATTGTAAATCTGAGAAAAAGTTGATAAATCAATCAGTTGAAATTGAAACTAATAGACCAGTTATTAAAAGAAATTGATAGTTACTAACAATATCTAAATGAGTTTCTCAGCATTAAAATCTACCTCTAAAAATGAACACCGGCACTGATACTTCAGTTGTTTATCAGCATGCTTGATTTGCTCCTGTAAAGATGAATACACTAATATAGTGAATACTAAGAAAAATGAAATTAAAATTATTAACTCATAAATAATACTATATTCTTTGTTTGCATGACGTTATATTGAGCAATATTAACAAATGATATTAAAACTCACCTCATTTATGCGAGCAAAAAGACGCTCGAGAACACGAGGAGTTAAGCCTTGTTGATCACTTGATAAATTTTCATCCAACAATGCATTTGCAGGACCCCACATAGTGTATGTCTTTCCACTTCCCGTCTAATAAATTCAAATATCAGACATATAGAACATGATATAGCATGAACATACTAACATAACATAGGCATAAAAGGGTTGAGGACAAATAGAAAAACACCTGTCCATATGCAAACACAGAACTGTTGAACCCAGCCATACAATTTTCAACCAGTGGTACTCCTACAAGCTGGAAAATATCTAGCTGCAATGATGTACAAAAGAAAAGATGAGCATCTAATCTTAGTCAGATGTTCAAGAATACAATATTAAGGGAGGTCAGTCATGCCTGTGATGCATCTGTGTCTGCCACCGAGTCAAATGTGAACGTTTGTCCATTTATCGACAAAGAATCACTAGAAGTTTTCTGCACCATCATCTCTCCTTCATCCTTGTCCTTTCGTGGCGGCCGCATTCTCACGATTACCTATCAATTTTAAGAAAATAAACAATAGTATAAGATCAAGTTCTGATACAGCTGAAAAATAAGAAAACCATCACCATAGAAGAAGGATAGTAGAGATAAATGTAATGGGATCATTTTCTTTAATTCCCTTTGTCATTCTTAATTATCCATACTTTAAGCTTCCACAGCAGCAAGACAGACATGTAGTGAGTCAAGATTCAAAAGCTCTGGGTGAAAACAATACTAAACTAAAGGTGAAAACGATATCAAATCACAATTACAACACTTTGTTTCCAAGAAAAAAGAGATAGAAGATTTTTTATAAGACAAGAGGACTTCCTAAAGTCACGGATAGAAGTAAAAAGTCCTTCAAAACAAAATATAGTTGATGGAATAACTTCTATTTTAGTGACTGATCTGCAGCAAAACAAAAGCAAGTGCAGGATCAAAAGCATACCCAATCGAAAATTTCAGCAGAAACCACAAGATTTCGCACAAACGTATTTCCATCAATTGAGCTACAAACGATACAGATAGTTGGTGAACTATTTCGTCAAACCAGGTTGATAAAGATGAACAACTCTTCGATTCCAATATAACACTCATTTTCTTTAGTTTCATTTTATTCCAGCAGCCAAACAAAACCGAGTCAATTTACAGGATCAAAAACACCAATTCAACATTAATAAAAGTCCCAAACACAACCAAAAACCACAAAATTTCACAAAAAACAAATCGATCTCCCAAATTAACAATCCAATCACAGAATTGAAGAAAAGGCAGACGAGATTGGGAAATCGCGAAGTACCTGGACGCCAGAATCAGAGGTTCCATGGACGGAGTTCTCAGGAACCATCTCGAGCTTCCGTTTGAGCGGATTCGACGGCGGCGGTCGAGGCGGCAGCGGACTCTTCAACTTGGCGGCCGGTGAAGGCTTGGAATCCAAGGCCGTATAGTTTAGATCTGAAGGCGGAGGCGCGTTCTCCTTGGAGGCTTTATGCTTCCGTGAAACCCTAGGCTTGCCGGAGCTAGGGTTCGGCGACTGGGGAGGCTCCGTGGTCTCCCGTAAGAAGTTGTGGCGCGGCTGCATCGACTTCATCGTCGTCGATTCTAGAGAGAGACGGAGAGGTTTTTAGAGAGAGAGAGAGAGGAGGGTTTGGGAGGACAAGGGAGCGAGAGAGAAGGAGGAGAAGAGAGTTGTAGCCGTTGGAGGAGGAGAGGAGGGGATTTGAAATTTGGGGGAAAAGCACGTGTGTAGGGTCTTTTTCCTATTGTAGACGACGAGAATTTTGAAAAAGCTTGGGTTGGATCTGGCCGGGCTATTGGATCTGGATATGGCCGCTTCGGATTCAGTTTTTGTTTTTTATTTTTTATTTTTTTTATTTGTGTTTCGAAAAATTAGTTTGTTTGTCACGGCTGAACCCATTTATAATGATTCCATCAAAATGTAAAACCGACTTTCATGAAGTTTAACAACTACCTTTCTCAATAGTGATCAAGACTAGAACTTTGTTCAATTTCCTTAACCAAATTGCCTCACTCGTGGTTAAAGGCAGTTGGTAATTAACAAACGTTTCTCAAGAATTTAACGATTAAACCTGTTTTAGAAGACTACAATCTAGAAACACAAACAATACTCTTTCTTTGTGATTGAATGATTTGAACAAACTTTGATGCAAGAATTTCAAGAATTGGATGAATGAATGAAGAGATTGAAGTCTGATTTATAGAAGTTTGATGTCTATTCGGGAAAGAATGTGTTTGCTGATATAAGGACATCCATCAGTCACATCCTTTCGCAATGAAACATTGTCTTAGTTCTATAGGAGCCGATACATAGTACATAGTACATGCCCGTATATCATAACTCTTCTTATTACATATGCATCATGCAGGAAAAAAAAATGACAACAACTACATATAGATTAATACCCACACACATCGATCGATCGATTCGTGAGTCGTACGTGCCTCTAAACACAGTATAGAGCATGCTCATGAAATCATGCTACGTTTAGTTAGAGATAATTTCTATCCCATAACTATGGAGCATGCTCATGAAATCATCAAAATCTTCAACCTTGGTTTTCGTCTTGGTCTTCTTCATCAGAGTCGGGTCCTCAAACCATGTCTGAAATCTCATTTTCTCCTTCACAAACTCGTCATTCTCCATCAGATCATCTAATATCATCAAATCATTGTCAGTCATGGGCACTCATATCCAAGGGTCATTAGGAATGGCAAACCTACCTTTCTCCAATTGGGTTGGTATCATCCCAAGCCAACATACATCGTACCCGCAGCATTTAGACACTAGTCTGTTGAAATAATCTTAACACCCTCCGGACTGCTGTCCACATTTGCAAGAATCGGAAGCTTCAACTCCTTCCTCAACTCACATAGAAACAGCTTCGTCTTCGTATCAAGTTCCTCTTCAACATTCACAACTATACACAGATGACGCTCGTAAAATATCCCATCACTCTCTTTAGCACGCGGCACTGCCATTCTTTCACATTAACGTTGGCGATATCGGGGATGATTTTGCGTCCCTGCGTCTTAGTGCAGTCCACCTGTTTTCCGTCTTCGGAGAACTGAAGTTGACCCCCAACGACACGGCGTTCCTCAATGGAATAGCAAGGGCGGCCGCGGCGGTAGTCTTCCATTTTTTCAAGGACCTCGGAGATTAATTCAAGTTTCACGTTGTCGTCCATGTTGGACAGGAATGACTCTATTCGTTTGAGGAGCTTTGGTGTCAATTTCGGGTTCTGGTTAGTAGTCATTGTTGGTTGGTAGAGAAAAACCGAGAGGGAATCGAATGATATGAAAATAAAATTGAGGAGGTTTCTCACAAGTCAGAACTGAATGATCAACATATCACAACGAGTGTTCTTATATATAGAGATCAGAATCTTGGTTAGTTTTACTTTCTGAAACAGGAAACCTAGCTAACAAGGGCATAAAAGCCTTTACTTGTCTGGATAGGAAACATGAAAAAGGGCATAAAAGCCTTTACTTTTCTGGATAGGAAACATGAAAAAGGGCATAAAAGCCTTTACTTTTCTGGATAGGAAACATGAAAAAGGGCATAAAAGCCTTTACTTTTCTGGATAGGAAACATTAAAAGGGCATAAAATTTCCTTGAAAGGCACCCAAACAAAGGACAAGAGAACAGAAACAACAAAGAAAAAAATATTGATACATATGTAAAGACGAAAGGAAATTATGAAGGAAAGCTTTCCTGAAGGGCAGATCGAGATGAGGAATCGTCGATTTAAACCTGTCCATCAACACTACAATCATCAACGAGGTTCAAAGCTTAAACCAACCAAGCATGAAGCATGATTGTTATTATTCTGAATTTTCCATTCTAGCTTGCCTGCTAATCTAGAGGTGATCAATCTCAAACATAAATCAGTACATCACAACTAGCTCTTCAAGTTTTGGAGAAAATTCATTTCTAACAAAATCGCTGTTCAAAAGAGATATGGATTAATTCATGTCAAATGCTTTTGTCCAAAAACTTCATAACAAGTACATTAATGATTCCACATTTCCACCTAACTACATGACCATCTTTCATTGAAAATGGGTAACAATCTGGCATAGGTTATCGAAAATACCGGTTTATATAACATGAATTGCTAGTGATAAAAAAAATACCAATAAGATTAATTCATAAAATTTAATTTTCTTCTAATATCGGATCAAAATAAATTAATTGAGGTCAATATATAATAAGCTATCCTATAGGTAACTCTTTTGATAGTTTTTACTTTTATTTTCATTCGAATAATATTAAATATTAATTTAATAAATAAATATTTAAATTTCTTGGGTTCTTTATTTAAATAATTTAATAAATATATACCATAGGTCTTTAATAGTCGGAAGATTCATTTTCTGAAGCAAATCAAAGAAATTTTTTTACATGATTGAAAAGCATATGAACACCCATATATGTTCTTCAATGAGACTGTAGAAAAAGAAATCCAAGTTCATGGAAACGTATGACCTTCCCCCTCATCATATCAAAACGTACACCATGCCACAAAAACCCCAAATTTGTGGTTACATTAACCTTGTTCATTATGAATCATAGTATTTGATACCAACCTGCATATTCTGAAAATAAGGAATTAGGTTTTGTTGAAGCCCCAAATTTCATTGCAGCAACATTAAATTGATCAAATGATTGTCATTAGTTAAAAGTATTCAATTGATGTGGTTGTTTAAAAGAAAGATTAGATGGGTTTTTAAATTATATGATCCCGTATTAGTGTTCTTATTTGAATATTAGAATACCTTTGTGCCATGAAACTTGGAAATTTTCTTATTCCGGTTGAAGAACACCCATTTTCTTATGACTTTAGACCATGTACAACTTTTGGTTTATTTTCTTTATAAAGGAAATAAGTTTACTAATTGATCTACTTGTTCTAGGATATTCTATATCTTTCTAAATATTTTTTATGTGTGTCTTGGCCTTATGCCAATAGGATATATAGTTAGACTAGATCTATGTATTCATATCCTTACTATATTGGTATTATGTAATTCCCTATATAATAGGCTCCTATCAATGAATAAGATGATGATTCTCTTGCTATCTCTTTGTTTCTACATTTTATCATTTATCACGTTATCATGCACTTTGTTCTAACCCTAGAGTCAATAGCCCACCATTTGTTTTTCAAAACCCTAAAATCGGGCAGCTTTGTTTTTCCCGATTTCCGACCAAAATTCCGACTGTCCTCCGCCAAAATTTTATATCCCTAGAAAGCTTTCTCCGTCCCGGATCCAACGCCGCCGGCCTCACCATGAGAACCGGCCAGAAAGTCTCAGAACCGGCCGCTGGAAGATTCCAGACCGCCGCCGCTATTAACCACCGGTTCACCACCTTCCCTTGCTTCGATCAACCTGAATTTTTGACAGCAGCTTCACCATCCAGAGCTGCTCCGCCTGTCAAATTTTCAGCCCCAAATTCGAAGTAGAAATAGGCGAAACGTTATTTCTCCTCTCGGTAGCCTCTAGAAACCAAAGATTTCAAGATTGCTCGTCTTCCAAGGAAAGCCATAAAGGTTCCCAACCCTCGGTCGAAGCCTGCAATCGACTCAAACTCATCAAAGCTTCTATAAATGCAGTTTATTTGGCAAACTAGCAAGTAAGTTTTACTATTACAGTTATTTACTTTGGAATATCTCGGGGGATAAAATCCTTTCTCCATTCTCCATCTTCATTCTATGCTTGGGATTTTAGGTGTGCAGTTACCAAAAATCCGGAATTTTATTCGTGGGTCAAGAGTGTGTTTGATCACTCTTGTTTCCTTGTCCGGATTGTGTATGATCAACCCCGACCTATCACCGGATTGTGTTTGATCAATCCGAGGCCTTTTTTCGAATTGTGTTTTATCAATTCGCGGCTTTTTCGGATTGTGTGTGATCAATCCGAAGGACAAACCATTAACAGCTTGGTTTTGTATGCAAGAGCAATGTAACATTCTGCTCCTTTGAGTTTTGACATACTCGATGCCTAAGGCGGATCTTCGCTTGGTATATGTGGAACCTTTCATTGGAAAGGATTAAACCACATCTTTGACCCCCAGGCTAACAAGCCTAGATGCTGAGATTTCACATCTCATGCGCTCAAAGTCTTTGACGCGCCACATCGACAAAAGCCTTCAATGGCAATCTGTGCAAAAAATAATGACCACAAAGTACTGTGGAATGCACTTATGGAGTGTTTCTTGAAACATCCATCTAACTCAACTTATTGAGTTATTAAGTCAAGTGGATTGCTTACCACCTTATTTGACTACATATCGTCGATATTATTTTGTGGCATCTTGATCCATAATCTTTAGCGGATTCGATCATCATCAAGTTCTTTAGATCCTCCAAGTTGGTTTGGAATTACCAACGAGACTTGATTTTTATCATACAATTGCAAACGAGAATTGCATATACGCTAATAAGATAAACGTATTAGCCTACGTACATGGATTTGTCCCCTAGTGTTATGACAACAATATAGGTCACGGCAACGGCAGAAAACGTTGTGCCGATATTTAGAAAAGAGGGAGAGGTGTCGCCGGCTCTAATAACGACACTCCCGGTCTAGACACCATTTTGTCAAAACTACTCACGTCAGCTCATGACAATGCAACCGTTGTGGATCTTCGGATCACTGGTTCAAGATTGTCAAGATCCTTCAAATTGTGAATGCATACAAAAAGGTACGAAAAATCAATATGAGGACAAGAACGTCATCCTCATGATCGCGAATATCAAAGATTCGGATCCTGTTCTAGCTACCCATGATTTTGACGTTATCGGCTAGACATTGATTTTCGTTCCAAGCTATATGTACTAAGACGTTGTATCGACGTCCTTCGTCTATTTGAGACCTCGATGTACTCACATTAGCAATAATGAATGCCTTGAGAATTTTTTCGAAGTTATGAAATTATTCTCCTCTTATGGTTCGTATTGATTTACAAACAAGATGTACATTTTTACATCGTCTTTAGAAGCATGGCATATTTACAATCTACATGGTTAAATTGTGCCGTTTTGGTCTCTTCCAAGTGAAGATGACGCACGGCCTTGCATCCTCAAGAAGGATCGCTAATGTATTTCCGGTTAAGTCTTCTACCCTTTAGCGGATTTTCCATCATCAATTGTTTAACTAGGCTCATCCAAGCTCAGTGTGATGTCTTAGAATTGTCCGAAATTAAGGAGATAGTGGTTTCAAGTGTGTCTCGCACTACCGACCCTCCACGGACATGCCTGGTCGTACTGACTTGGAGTTACCGAAAGCTTTTGATTTTAGATCCCCTACGCTATAAGACCAATTACCGTCTTGCAAAAGACGTTGAAGACATATTCGGAAAATTATCATTATGATCGAATCCTCTAGGTCCTCTGAGTTAGTTTATGTTCATGTTCATGTCAGGGAGCTTTTGCTAACTAGTCATGGAATTTACGACCTTAGAACGACCGAAAGGACTTGGTTTAGATCATATACATGTCACTTTTGGCTAAGGCAAAAGCCTACACGCCACCTGCAAGCTTCACAGCTTCGCACATGCCAATTCTGCGAAAAACAACAATCTGTCCCTTCTGGACATTCAACTTCGTTTGAGATTTGTGAAAAGCTCGGATGAACAAAACAATGAGCTTTATATCATTAGAATCTCTACGAGTCTAGTTTTCAGAATTTTTGTGGTTCGTCCATATCTATTTTAACGAAGAAGTTATGGCTGTTTTAGTGCGCAAAGGTCATTCTGCGCGGAAATTTTTATGCACTCTCGGGATTGCAGTTTTTCGTAGCTTCTTTCAATCCTTCTAAATGGTTCAAGTGAAACTATTAACTCGCCAATCTACTCTTTCTTGTAGATATGTCTCATCGAGACATTGAGTGCTTCGCAGATAGTAGAACTATCCACAATATTCTAAAGAACCGGCAACTATCTTTGGATTTTGTGTCTTTGTAAATCTTCTGTGACTATAATGATTGAATCATACCGGTCATTCAAGGACGCAGTTTAGCTTGATCTTGATGCCTCATGACACCATGATCAATGTTACAGATGCCCTCTATGCATTGAGAGGCAACCAAACCATGTTAAGCTTTAAAGACATTCCTGCTAATAGTTTTCATTTGAAAACACATTGTGAGAATGAACAAGAATTCTTTTGTGTATACCTTCTCATGTTCGAATCTCATGTTGTCGTCAAACATGATATTTGGGACACCGACTCATATAGGCTTTGGTTTGACCAAATCGGTCATCTTGGAAGAGATATAATGGTCCAAATTTTGAGAAATTCTCGTGGACATCCATTCTTCCGCTCAAAACGAAGACATTTGGGATCTAGCATCACCATGAAGCATGGTGGTGACCCGGGGGACATTGACGTCACCCAAACGTGACTCCAACTTCCTGGAGGTCGTCCGGTCAATTCCTCAAGTAATTGAGGTGCACCGGCCTTCTCTCGATGTCGCATTGGCCCCCTGCAATGCTCATTGCTCGTTTCGAAAGCCTATTCTTTAGCTAAATTAGGAGTGAAACCCTCCTACGCTAAATAACACAAAAGTGAACATTCTATTCTTACATCAAACTATGTAGATAGATACAACCAACATGCAGACACCTTTTTATACTTTATGGTGTTGGTTGAAGTGTTAACACACTGGTCACGTGTTACACTATTATCTACTGCTTATGCTGCTTATACTTCTACGAGCTCACTACCCATTCTTTAAAGAAGTTTATCAGGATATAAGTTGAAGTGTCATGTACCTCATATTCACACGTAATACGGTCTCACCGAGACTACGACTAAGCAACTTTAGCTTGTCGCTCGAACATTATTGATGCGCACCAATCTTTCTATTGCATCTTCGGGCTATGCAATATTCGCATGCAGCTTTACTATTCATTTACGACCCACCATCATTAAATATTTTTGTACTACAACTCGTGACTGTGTACCAGGATTGACACGAAATTGCAATCCTTGAACTCAAACAGGATTGAAACGGATCTTCAATCCTTAAGCTCGGCTGTATGTTATTTCTAGGTGCCAAATCACACTGCCATTGCGTACAATGATGGGCCATTAAAGATGAATAAGTACTTAGGTTGGTTGAATATGAACCTCTAACTATTTAATCCGCATATGTAGAAACCTTGTCAGGCGATCTCATTCACCGCTAAATTGCGGATTGTCACTTTGATGAGACAATATTCCCACCGTTAGGGGGAGATAAGAACACAAGTGTTCAAGTGGAACGACGTGAATTGTTGCGGTTTGTCCCCACTAAGTCTCATCTTGATCCCAAATGCTTAAAGTGTTAAAGTGACGAGATTACATGCTGCAAATATGTCTACAAGGATTGATGTTTTACAAAAGGACATGGCGCGACCAAAAGGTGTTGGTCTTGACACCATCAACATGGATGGTGATATGGTGACGCCATATAGTGGCAAAGTTTGTGTCACAAGGCCGTGTGGCTCCCTAAAAGGAGGGAGGCCCTTAGGTTCGATATTTTCTCGCACTAGGAAGAAAGCAAGCTTGGCACAACCTGATCCATTGATCAGTGATACTCAAATTCGTCTCATGAAGTCTGAATTGTGATTATCGTTGGGGACGCCTCAACGTCAAATCCAATCCATATAGAGATCTCTACAAGTATTACACTAGTGTACATAAGGACGTGAGATAATGAGTTTACTATCAAACCACCCTTCGTTGATGGATATCAACTTAGTTGATTGGCCTAATGGAAATATGCGATCCAACATTAACAAAGAGATAGGTCCTTGGACAGGTGATGCCGACACTGCAAGCTAAACCCTATCAACTATGTCTTTGTTAGATAGCGTAGTGAGAACAAGAGCTTAAACTCACCTTATGGTGCAAGGTCTCTCACTAACACGCACTGAGATCGACTACGATGAGATATGCTCTCGTAATGGATGTCATTGAACTCCACTACTTTGTTAGTTTGGTAGTTTCCGAATAACTGAACATGCAGCCTATGAATGTGGCCATAATAACATCTCTACAAGATCAGAGATATACATGAAGGTCTTAAACGAACTTCATTCATCCGGATCAAGTGGCTCCAAACCACAAGAGCATGCGTTTGCTAAATGTATTGAAACGCACATGGACTTTACTTGATTTGGAAGGGATATGGTGAATTATGTCTTTGCGTGTTCATTCCGGATTTACATGGACTCTTGATAGATCAAGAGATGCCAATATGTATCAACATCCGAAGAAAAAGATCTTGGGAAGACACGGTCTCGATAAGACACTTGATGATTGTATTGATGATGATTTTCTATCAATCGGCTTAGGCGCTCTATAACTAGCGAGGCATACATATACTCTCATGATTAGTCAAGATCTTTGCTCTAAAGAGAGATCCGTTATTTTGTCTAAAGCAAGATGACAAATATGTGTTAAGAGATGGAATTCTCATCTAAATATAATAAGACGCATCAATGTACTCAACACAATACGAAAGACTTGATATCTCATTCGCTATGAAAAGTTGTAAAGCTAAGTGTAGCCATGCACCTACGCAACGCCAATGTGATGGCAGTAACTCCTTTTTCAATACTTAATGGTATGAAAGGTTGATGCTTATTCTATCCCTACATAAGAAAGACACATCAAAAGCGAAATCAGAATCTGCCAAGTTTTGTAGATCAACTTCCACAGGACCTATAGGAAATCTCACTCACTGAAAAATGGTGAAATTGGTACCATTGGAAAGGTATATGTGTCTACTTTCCAAGGACACTAACCATTTGATCATACCTATCATATTGAGTGAGTTATGGCCATTTTTGTAAACCAATCTGTCTGAGAATCTAATTTTGGCAAAATAGTCAACTTCGACGGGATTTTGTGAATATCTCCTGACGAACCAGAATATGTGTAATATACGGTTGGAAAGCTAAACGGGTCCAGTTTCCAAAACCGTTTACGGTTTGTTCATATGTATTTCTTAGAGGAAGTTACGATTGTTCTAGTAACTGAAGGTCATGCTGCGCAGAAATCTGATTTCCTGCACGAACTTATGTTTTGAGTTCACAAGCGGTCTTCTCCTCAAGATCTAAGTGTAAAAGATCATGTTTGAGGACAATACGGCATGATCTAGATAATCATTGCCTAATGCTACATTTGAAAACATGTTAACGATCCATGTTAAGTTGTTGAAATTTCCGTAATTAGTAAGAATCAGGAAGAGCCCTCTGATTGATGTAAAGATAAAGGGGAGGTGCGAACTTCAGGGGGAGTCTTGCACATACATACATGTCACTATCAAATGTGAAGGGTGCGTTGTACTCTTTTTCTCCTACGATCAAGGTTCAGTTTTTCTCTCACATGGTTTTTGTGACTTGACGAGGTTTTTGACGCGGCAACAGATCAGCACCATCGGCATATCAGCGCCCGACACAAGGAGGAGTGTTCTAGGATATTATGTATCTTTCTAAATATTCTTTATATGTGACTTGGCTTTATGCCAATAGGATATGTAGTTAGACTAGATCTATGTATTCATATCCTTACCATATTGGTATTATGTAATTCCCTATATAAAGGGCTCCTATCAATGAATAAGATGATGATTCTTTTGCTATCTATTTGTCTCTACACTTTATCATTTATCACTACTTTTTTTTTTTGAAGAAAATAATATTATTTCCATATTACTTACCAAATCATACTCTCAATTAATATCAACAATTAGATCAATTTAAATATAAGGGATGAAAAATATTGGCGTTAAACTTTGTGTCAAATAAGATGTCCCTTGAACTGGTCCCTTGAACCATTATTTACAATTTTTTTTAACAACAAAACCCTAGCAACGCAGGGGATATTTTTCTAATAATCATCTAGATATCCTAGTGTGTATTAGATAGGATTTCTTATGCTAAATTAGCTCAAATGAAAAAAATGCTATCCAAAATATTCGCTTACGAAAAGGGACGTATTACAGGTGATGCTAGCTTCTCTCAATATAAAACCTATTGAGATCAGGGCCGGACCTGAGATTTGAAGACCTGAGATGAATCTTGAGAATGATGTCCTCTAACAGTGATCATACAACAAAAAAAAAACAATTGAAGTTGCAAAAAGAAATTTCGCCGATTACAAGATACGTACAAACACAATAAATGTGCAATCTTCAATATGAATTTATGAAGTATTCTAATATTGGTCAAGTATAATGAACGCAAGAAATCAAAAAAGAAAAAAAATTGAAGATTTTTATGAAAATTATATATATGTACATATATATAATTTTTTTTTTTGGTGCCTAAAGCGGCGGCCTCTCAGACCTCCCTCAAGTACAGGCCTGATTGAGATAAATAGGTCTTTGTTAGTAAGAAGATAAGAGAAACGAGATTGTAGACTCGCCTCATGGTGGAAGACTTCTCTCACTGTCTTGGAGTTGACTATGAGAAGACATATTTTCTCATAATGTATGGACAATACGTTATAACGCTCCTCTACCTTGTTATAGTATGATTTTGTAATGTAATGTTGTGTGAGTATTGATTCTCACAATGCCTATTAGTGAAAACCTTGTCTATTCTTTAACAATCAAACAACCATAAAATCGAGAAAACTCGTTGTAAGAATATTACCTCACACAATAATTTTTCTGTCAAAAACTGTTGTGTGAATGTCGACATATATTATCGACAATGACCTTGACATATGTTGATGGGATATGTCGATATTGACACAACGACTCTTAAAATGAACAGTTGTGTGGGTTGATTAATTATCACACAAAAGTTTTACTAGAAAAACATGTTGTGTGACTCTCGGCATATATCATTGACATATGCTGAGGTCTTTTTGCGTTGCTGTCGATAATATATGTCGACTTTCACACAATCGTTTTGTACAAAAATTTGTTGTGTGATCCTCGACATATTTTGTCGACATATGTCGATAGCTGCTCGAAAGAAGCTCGGTATGTGTCGGCATCTATCGATAATACCTGCCGAGAGTCACACAATTATTTTTATCGTAGCGTTGTGTGATATGTTAATCAAACAAGCGTTGTTTCATCATTGTGTGACATGTTGATCAGACAACGCACAAATTAACAACAGTTTTGACCTATATCAGACGAAGAGGTTTCGTCGTTGTCTGATGCACTTTTTGGCGTAGTCTGGTTTTTGGTTTTTCTCTTGTTCGTTTCATTTCGTAGGAGCGGGTTTCACGCAACAAGTTAAACTTGTATCAATAATATGCAAGTTAAATACCTTATTAGAGATGCGAATATGGAATGAAGACTAGAAAACCTCCGATTTCTTTTTATGTTATTTTCAATTTTATCCGATCATATTAACTTTTTTGACCTTGGATCCTCGATTTTTTCTTGTGTTTGAAATACTTAGACTAAATTGTTAACACTAAATTGTTAATATTGTTTGTATATAACATGATAGTGTCAACGTGGATAGATCAAATAAAATACTGAAATTATAAACTAAATAAATAACTAAATTAAATAAATAAATGCTAAAATTACAAATTTGATGCACCGCGGTGTACGTGTTCTGTGTACTAAGGACTATCCGTTGTTTCAAAATCCCACAGCAGAAATGGCTTGACCAAGTTGCAAGCATGCAACCTCCAACGTGGCACACCAATTCTGCCCAGCTCTCGTGTCACTCTCTCACACCTCCATTCATTCATCTTCATACACACCAAGACAAAATGGCTGCCACCACCACAGTCCATTGTCATCAACTCCATAACTGCATGCCCACTCTGGCGCCAAGTTCCAAGCCGATAAGAACATCGATGATGATCAAGTTCCAAACTAAACAAAATTCCAACGATCTTAATTTTCAAGGGTTTTGTCTTATAACCAAAAACTTATGAAATTCGATCATGCAATATTATTTTTATTGGCAGTGATTGTTGTCTATCAAATACTATATCGCCAAGTAGAAAAACAAAACCATGTGTAATGGATTTCACGTAACAATCTTCCTCTGAAAATAGTTTAGGGTCGATCTCCCGGTCGACTCAACTAACTATTTATATCTCTTTGATAACAAATCTCGATAAAAAACATTTCGTGTTTGTTTTTTTGTTTTTTTTTTTTTAACAAATAGTACACTTGAAATGAGACTCCGTATATAGTATCTCTAATATTAACTAAATTACTGTGAAAATCATATTGATTAAAGTACAACAAACAAACGTGTTTTGTGACAAAACTGTCTACGCACCGACTCCTTTCGCATTGGATCAGCGTACAACTGTACACGTACGAGTCCATGCCGCATCGTTTGCTCTAGCTGATGCTACGCGGCACACCGCTTGCGTTGTAGAGAACGGGCTCCACCAAAACCCGACCTTCTTAATTTGCGTGTCCAAACACCTAGAGAGAGACTCACTCACTTACTCGTCACTCTAGTCCTGGCCTATATATAACCCTAACCGCTTCCCCTTTCATCCTCATCTCTAACAACTTTCAGTTCCATTCTCTCTTCCTTCTCAACAAACAATGGCGTTGATAAAATCACCGGCGGCAAGGATAGCGGCGGCGACGGTCCTGTTGTCACTCCTCTTCACGGTGTCACACGGCTACGGTGGGCTAGTCGGGGGAAGAAGGCCGGTTGAGGACGTGAAGACGAACAAGGATGTACAGGAGCTGGGGAGGTTCTCGGTGGCGGAGTACAACCGCATGCAGAGGCAGAGCTTAAGGAGCAACGGCGGCGGTGAGCTGCAGTTCAGGGAGGTGGTGGAGGCGGAGACTCAAGTGGTTTCGGGGATCAAGTATTATTTAAAGATCTCCACCGTGAGGAATGGACTCAATGGAGGAACTCCTTTGTTGTTTGATTCTCAGGTTGTCGTCAAGCCGTGGCTTCGCTCCAAGCGATTGCTTAACTTTGCACCTCACAGTAAACCAGTTTTGAATTAGGAGCCGGGTGTGATCGATCTACTCTAATTTCTGTGTGTTAAGTAATGATAATAGACGGTGCATGTTCTTGCTTACTAATCTAGTTCTCATGGTTAATTTTGGGGGTATGATGTAATACTATGTCTGGATCTATATAATCCCAGTTCTTATTAGAATCAATAAATGGATAAATATATATAGCTCCTCAATCTCTAATTTCTTGTTGATCTGACCAAGTTTGTAACTGGAAAGTTGGGGTGTGCTAGTAAAATGTTTTGGTCGTGATTTTGAAGTTCAAGCAAATTCCAACAGAGATCATGACTCAATTGAGGAATTAATCTATATATATGCATGCAAAGTTGGAGATCTGCACAGAGGTTTGAGTCGACCTTTCTAAAGTTCTAGCACACTCTATTTGGGTAAAAGTAAAAGTAAAAAAAATACAATTGAAGTAATATAATTACATTGCTCTTAGCCTCTTATTACATCAAAGATCTATTAGAAACGATGTCATATGTAGTTAGCTCAAGCATACCGTAGTTAGCTCAAGACTTAACATAACATATGTAGAAACTTAACATCCCATTAGCGTTGTTAATGGAGATCGTCATGTCTGAAAGCAAACTTAAGACTTACCAGCGTTGTTAATGGAGAACAACGGACTTACCAGCGTTGTTAATGGAGATCAGCAAACTTAAGACTTACCAGCGTTGTTAATGGAGAACAACGGACTTACCAGCGTTGTTAATGGAGATCAGCGTTGTTAATGGAGATCATCATGTCTGAAAGCTTAGGTCTTCTGATCTTTCTCACAATGTGCTCCTTAGATGGGATAGGGACTGAATGCGTCTTATGATGAGAACAAGGACTTATGCTCGTGTATTTATAGTGATCAACTAGTGCCTTACCCATTAAAGATTCATAGTTGATCTATAAGATTTACCAATGATTACGAGAATCATATCAGAAGATATTACTGACTCCTTATTCAATATGTAAACTATATATTATTTACATATCACCAATATTACATTCCTTATATAACTCGTAATACTTAGATTAGGCTTAATCAATTGCTTGAACTAAAAGTCACATAATATTGTTAAAGTCCATAATAGTCTTTCAATCTCCCACTGGACTGTACAATACTTATGTGCAGCAATTGAATTAAAACAAAATCAAGCACTACACTGAAGAACATGCGTGAGTTATATAAATGCAAGAAAATCCAACAGCAACAACTCAGTCACTTTTTAGTTATAAGCACTGAATCTAAATTCTAACAGACTTAACAAATCTGCAGATTGAAGACCACAATACAAGTTCCTGCAAAGTACAAGAGTTCCAGATATGAACTGAATAGAGCTAACGACATTTTCACATATATATTAAACTGCATTGTCAAAATTCTCTCTGTCCACTAAATGGTTTTAAACAAAAAACTCCAAAATCACAAGTACTGAAATTACACACAGGTGGAGATGTACTTGTTAACTTAAAGGCAACATATGAAACAGAACAAATTCTGCATATGACCAACCACCTGAATTCATAACAACTTGATAAAATAAAATTGAGCATGAGAAATAAATTTCAAATACCAAACATAATGCTGCAGCAATCATGAAGAACTGAATACCTCAATTTTATTGATAACAAAATCAAGTTTACATCAACCGAGTTATAAACTCAAAACTAAAAAAAAATAAAAAATACAAGAACAAAATCACAACGAAAAACTCTAACTGAATTTTGAATGCTCCCACTAAACTCCAGAATCTAATTTTTCAAGAACACCTATATTGGCACAATGTTTCTTGAAGATTCCAACTGCTAAAGCTTTGGTGAATGAATCAGCTAATTGATCCTCTGAATTAATGTCTATAATCTCAACTTCACCGTACTTGAATCTCTTCCTGACACTGTAATACTTCAAATCAATGTGTTTGGAATGAGCTGATCTCTTGCTGTTCTTAGAAAAGAACACAGCAACTTCATTGTCACAGTACACTGTCAGCTTGTTAGAAATCACATTTTCCAGAATCTTGGTCTCCATCAGAAAATTCCTAATCCAAAGACCTTCACACACACCTTCATAAATAGCTATCAACTCAGCTTGCATGGTAGAAGTAGCTATGAGGCTTTGTTTCATGGTTTTCCATGCAACTGCACCTCCAGCTAACATAAACACATAACCACACGTAGACTTATTTGAATCTGGATAATTCCCAGCAAAGTCTGAATCCGTGTAACCTTCTAGAGCTAAATTTTTCACTCTTTTATAAACAAGCATGTGGTATTTAGTTCTCTGAAGGTATCTCAAAACCTTTTTACCTGCATTTCAATGCTGAATTTCAGGATTACTTTGAAATCTGGAAAGCATATTAACGGCAAAAGCTATGTCTGATCTAGTGCACACTTGAGAATACATTAGACTACCTACAAGAGGTGCATATGGTTTTGAATCCATACTAGCTTTCTGTGCATCAGATTTAGGAATTCTATTTTTAGTCAATTTATCACTTTTGGACATAGGGACTTCTCCTTCAGCACAAGTTTCCATTCCAAAACGTTTCAGAACAGTTTCTATATAACTGGCTTGTGACAAACCAAGTAAGCCACGTTTTCTATCCCTTTTTATCTCAATACCTAAGACAAATGATGCTTCCCCCAAATCTTTCATGTCAAAATGCTTTGACAGAAAGATTTTAATGTCTTTAAGCAATTTGAGATTGCTACTAGCAAGGAGGATGTCATCTACATAGAGGATCAGGAAAATAAAATTATTTCCCTGTGTTTTGAGATAAACACATTCATCCACCATATTTTCTGTAAATCCAAAAGTTGATATGACTGAATCAAATTTCCTATACCACTGTCTAGAGGCTTGTTTTAAACCGTAAATTGATTTTTTGAGTTTACAAATCTTCTTTTCCTTTCCTGAAACTATGAAACCTTCATGTTGTTTCATATATATTGTCTCTTCGAGCTCACCATTTAGGAAAGCTGTTTTGACATCCATCTGATGTAACTCCATATTAAAATGAGCTACTAATGCCATGATGATTCTAAAAGAATCTTTTGCAGACACAGGAGAAAATGTTTCAGTATAATCAATTCCTTCCTTTTGAGTGAAACCTTTAGCTACTAACCTAGCCTTATATCTGTCTATATTTCCCCTAGCATCTCTCTTAGTCTTAAAAACCCACTTACAGCCTATTGCCTTTTGATTACCTGTATCCTTAACCAAGTCCCATACCTTGTTATCCTTCATGGATTCAATTTCTGCATCCATGGCTTCTTGCCACTTAGCTGAATCCTCACTTTCTATAGCTGCTTTAAAGGTTTTTGGATCAGTTTCTACTTCCAGTGCTTGTTCAATTTCTTGAGCAAACACCATGTAGTCACTGTCAGCTCCAAAAGTGGGAACTTTATCCCTTTTGGATCTTCTCGGTTTAAGAACAGGTTCAGCCTGTGTCTGAAGAGTTTTTAAGTTTTCTAGAGCATCTGAAATTTCTAAAGTTTCATCAGTTTCCATATTTTCAAAAATGTTTTGATTTAACGGCTCATTGTCTATTTCTTCCCCCAAAATATTAGTTTCATTCAGATTTTCGTTTACTGTAGGTGTATCTGAAACTAATGATGAGGCAGACACATTTTGTAGGTTTTGTGAATTTTCTGAATCCTCTGCAACTTCCTCAAACTCTGCGGATAAATCCACATACTCTGCATTGCAAATTGTTTCACCAAGAAATTTGATTTGATGAGTTTCAAAAATTCTTGGCGAATGGTGTCTTGAGTAGAGTTTATACCCTTTTGATTTTTCACAGTAACCTATAAAATGACAACTAACAGATTTAGGATAAAGTTTACTTAAGTCAGGATTATAAATCCTAGCCTCAACTTTACAACCCCAGACATGCATGTGCTGCAGGCTTGGTTTCCTGCCATGCCATAACTCATAGGGAGTTTTATCAACTGATTTACTTAGGGCCCTATTGCAAATATAATTCGCAGTTCTTAAAGCTTCACCCCATAAAAATTTAGGTAATCCTGAGGTACACATCATGCTTCTAACCATGTTTAACAGAGTTCTATTCTTTCTCTCTACCACTCCATTCTGTTGAGGTGTATATGGAACCGTATACTGTGCTAAAATGCCATGTTCTCAAGAAACAAGGCAAATGGCCCTTTATGTTGACCAGTTTCAGTATATCTTCCAAAATATTCTCCCCCTCTATCAGACCTCATAGTTTTAATTTTTAAACTAAGTTGAAGTTCAACTTCAGTTTTGAAAATCTTAAAAGCTTCTAAAGACTGTGATTTTTCTGATAACAGCTTAATGTGACAAAACCGTGAAAAATCATCTATGAATGTAATGAAATAGATGTTTCCACAGATTGTGTGGTGGCTGAAGGGTCCACATATATCAGTATGAATTAACTCTAATAAACTTTTACTTCTGTATGCACCTTTACTTGATTTGTCAGTCATTTTTCCCTTATAACATTCCACACATTCGTTTAAGTCTGAGAAATCTAATTCTGGTAACATCTTAAGCTTTATGAGTGTTTTTATTCTATCTTTTGATATATGGCCAAGTCTTCTATGCCATAGGTATGCAGATTTTTCATTAAACATGGTTTTTTTAACACCAACAGTAGTATTATTACTTAAAACATTTGAATTTTCTGCAGAATTCTCAATAGCAAAGACTGATTGAGAAGGTAAAGAACACTGAAGTTGCAAATAACCATTCAAACGAAGAGCAGAACCAATAAGTAATGAATTCTTAAAAATCTTTATTCCATTAATGTCATAAAAGAAAACTATAACCAAGTTCTATCAAAAGATCCCAAGAGACTAAATTTCTCTTCATTGCGGGTACATAGTAAACATTCTCCAGAATTAAAAAATTTCTTAGACTTAATTCTAGCTTCAAGCTTCCTATTGCCTTAACGGAAACCTTCATGCCATTTCCTACACGAACGCGTGCTTCCTCAGTTTTTGGTTTCCTCCTCTTTGTGAAGCCCTGCAAGGAGTTAACTATATGTAAGGGAGAGCCTGAATCAAGCCAAAAGGTATTTGGCTCAACGTTAATTAAATCAATTTCTAAGTAATAGAGAGAAGGAAAAGGACGGAATTGGGTGAGGTAAGAAATTTACCTTTCTTCACCATCCAGGCCTTAAAGCCGGCACAGTCTTTCTTAATATGCCCTGTCTTTTTACAGAAATAACACTTATACTTAAATGTGCCATTTCCGGATGTACCTGCCCCCTTAGATGTACTAGGTTTGAAGTTGGTTTTCTTAGCTCCTAGCTTCTTCTTCCACTTGTTTTTGCCATTTTTGCCAACCAGGTTTACTGTTGCCTCAGAGGTTGAAGCCTTAATCACACCATAACTTGAGTCATTTGCCTTAATTCTACTCTCCTCCTCAGTTGCTATAGCAATGAGATCATTGAAGCTCCATTTGTCTTTCTGAGCATTGTAGCTCGACTTCAATTGACTGAATTGTTGAGGGAGAGTGCAATGCCGTGTGCACCACAAATTCTTCAGGGAGATTCATGTTAAGATCCTTAAGCTTATTGACTATATTCTCCATCTTAAGGTAGTGGTTCCTGACACCTCCAACACCATCATACTTAAGGGTGTTGAATCTCAGGGACAGTGTTGCAGTCTCAGCCTTTTCAGTATGCTTGAACTTCTCATTAATAAGCTCAAGCATGTCATAGGCATAATCCATCTCAGGGATGGTACCGGATATGGTGTCCGACATGGTGGCCCTAATGATATTTCTGCAGGTGTTGTTCTTCCTATGCCATGAGTGCTCGTATTCCCAAGCTGCTAAATACTGATCATTATCCTCAACTTCTATATATTCTGGTACTCCATTTAATAGACAAGTACCTTGGTTCATGGAGAAAAAATATCAATTTGTCTCCTCCAGGTTTTGTAGTTTGCACCAGTTTAAAGCTCAATTTGGTTAAGAGTGACAACTTGGACACCTAATGAGCAAACAAAAGAGATTTTCTATTAGTTCTTGTTTTACTGTATTTGTTCAGTGTGAGGGTAATCTAGATGTTTTCTGTGTTTTAGGTAGAATATATTAAGTAAATTAAATCCAAAACCACATAAACACTACATAACACAAAATCACACTTTACCATGCTGAAAACATACATATCAATACATACATATGCACACAATTATCCCATACTGAAATACATGTTTTACAACACCTATATAGCAGAAGATAAAACACACTGAAAATCTGAATCCACACATCACAGTAATTCATCCCAAGTTTTATAAAAGAAGCAGTCATCACCTAGTGGCAGAAGAAAAGCTTCTAAAATAACCAAATATGAGATTAGAGACCATGTATACAGCTATTCTAAGTTTTAAGCAATGCAGCGAATACCTCTATGGAGGCCAATATGTGTATGTTTTAAATTTTAGTAACACAAGTTTTCAGCCTTTTAACTTTATGATTATCTGAAAACATGAAAAAGCTTTGCTATGTGCAACATGCTAATCCATATCACCAAAAAACAAAGACCAAAGAATTTTCTATATGTTTTCATCTTAATCCAAGTTAACAGAAACTTTGAATAAAAACATTCCTTTGCTGTAAATTTTATTGTCATGATAAAACATATTGTTTTGGGAGACTTTAACAATCACAAACGGAAGAAAATTTACAGATTTTATGCAGATAGCTTTAGACTTCTAAAAGTCATTGAAAAATTAATTTTCACCCAATTGACATACCTTGGCATCTGCTACAGCGCTGCAATGTTAGCGGCAGCAAACAATAACACAGAAGTGCAGCACTAATCAAATAAAACAACAATCAAAACAAACAATCAAGAACACAAAGAATCTAGAAAACACAAATTTCATCCGGACAACTCTAGCTATCCTAACATATGTGCACTCCGGGCGTACTCTAGGGTTTTTTAATTTGTTCTTAATCTTACCTGAATCATGAGTGATGGGTCTTGAATCCCAACGAGTTCATGAAGGAACTCGCGCGCTTCTTCCCTCGCCAAAACCAGAAACCCAGAAAACTTTTGTCGTTCTAAAACAACGACCAGAACATAATCCCTTTGTTTTGGGGTTTTCTGTGAATCGGGCCTTGGGCTTGGGTCACACGGCTCATAGGCCCAGTTTTATTTCTTGAATGGGTCAACGGTTTTGTTGGCCCGTTTTACTGAATTTGTTGTTTTTTTTTTGTTTCTGAAGCATAGCATATGAACATGTAATTGCTATTGTGTTGATTTTATTGAATCGATTTATATGCGAGGCTACGAGCGCATGACTCTGATACCATTTAAAAGAAAACTGAAGCTAATTATACCGTAGTTAGCTCAAGCATATAAACACAAACAACATATGTAGAAACTTAAGACTTACCAACATTGTTAATGGAGATCGCCATGTCTGAAAGCTTAGGTCTTATGATCTCTCTCACAATGTGCTCCTTAGATGAGATAGGGACTGAATGCGTCTTATGATGAGAACATTGACTTATGCTCGTGTATTTATAGTGATCAACTAGTGTCTTGCCCATTAAAGATTCTTAGTTGATCTATAAGATTTACCAATGATTACGAGAATCATATCAGAAGATATTATGAACTCCTTATTCAATATGTAAACTATATATTATTTACATATCACCAATATTACATTCTTTATACAACTCGTAATACTTAATTAGGCTTAATCAATTGCTTGAACTAAAAGCCATATAATATTGTTAAAGTCCATAATATTCTTTCACAAGTTTGAATCATTCTGCCTTGAATGTTCCAAAATTCAATAGAAGTAGCGAATTTCAAGTGTGTAATTGAGGATCTAATGACACTATGACAGGGACTAAAGTGATATTTCTCGAAAGTAGTGTGCCCAAAAATGAATTAAGTTATACTTGAATGATGAGAGTGAAAATCCTAAAAGTTCGCACAAGCCAAATATACCCAGTTCCATTCAGTTCTGTTCCCACTTCCAAATGGTACCAAAGGCCCTACAGAAAACCCAAGGGGGTCTGTAATAAGATGAGGAGGAAGAGTCGCCGGAATGATGACGTGGCAGGTAGTCCAGTGCTCAATGACATTACCGATGCTTTCTTGTGGAGCGCAACTGTATGTTTTCTCTCTTTCTCTTCTCCACCGAATGTAAATGTCGAATTTTTCTTTTCTGGGTTCTCATGGTTTGTGTTGTTTTGGTTCAGATCGGTGCTACCAAAGCTGCTGCGGAGGGTACTTACTATGCCATCCAAAGAGGTATGCCCATTACTTTATTTTTCATTTTATTCCTTTACCAAGAAATACCCAGAATAATTTGACACTGAAAAAAGTTGAAGAACTTAATTTGCTTGAAATGATGAAAGTTCATGACTAAGTTACCAATTGATTATGATAACTTTTTTTTGCAGGGAGCGTTTCAAGTCACGACTTTGAGTGCACTGTGAGTAAACCCATTATGATTTTAATGAAACTAGTGTCTAGCAGCTACTTTAAATCATGTTTCAATGTCTCAATTGATTTTATGCAATGTAAGTTTTCGATGTTGCTAATCGAGAATACTGTTCTTTAGTTGAAGAGAATGGGTGAAGAAGGTGTATACTGGGGTAAGTTGGGTTGTTTAGCTATAAACAAACTTTTATGTATGAGATTAAGTTATGCAAGTCATGCTTCAGCTTCCTTCCTTTTGCAAAATGGTCCAAATGGACGATGACTTTGATTGCACTGACAGGAACTACAGCTGGACTTTTTGTGACAACAGAGTATGGGCTAGAGAGCGTGCGTGGCAGAAGTGACTGGGTATGTGTGCTGCAGATTGTTGCTCTTACTATATATGAACCGTTTAGACACTAAAGATATAGTTTGTACTTTACAACTTGAAACTCCTATGGTCCTAAAATACCTTGATTGGTCATAATGCTCATATAAGTTTGTACCCGCTGATTCTGAATTTGTGGTTTAGGAGATTGCTTCCGAATCTGCACTTATTTTTTTATTATTAAAACTCTACCTATGTACCGTGGATCCTCAGTTAGTCATAATTTTTCATAATTGTTTGTTTTAGGTTTTCCTTTTACTAGTGAAAGGACCGTAGTATTACGTGTATTCTATTCCCTTTCGTTTCAATCCTATATGCATACCTAAACTCCTGATTCATCCCAAGATTAGATTTGACATTTGAGACATGAGGTTGAAACTATTATAGATTTCTTTCTGGTGGCATGCGTATTGAATCATTCAAGTCTTTACTTTCTGAATTTCATGTTAATCATCAGTCAGCAAGTTTTTGTTTCTTCAATATGGCAGAAGAATACCTTGATTGCGGGTGCAGTGACGGGGGCTGTGATGTCTGCAGTGAATAAGAACAACAAGGACAAAATTCTGACGGATGCAATTGTTGGAGGTGCCGTTGCAACTGCTGCGTATTTCGTTAGAAATTTTAGAACTGGTATGTAGGTTTTTAGTGTCAACTTTTTTATTTTTTATTTTGGGTGAAAAGGATGACTTGGTTCTTCAGCATTTCTTTTTGATCTGAAACTTGGTTCTTCAGCTAAGCTACTGAATGTTGATTAATGGGATATGAATCATCAAATATTTGTTGTTGAGCAATATCTTTGTGCATGTGTATATGTTTGATGCTAGCTGGTGATTGTGTGATTGCATCTGAATGTGGATCTATCTGATACCATCATACATAAGCTTCCTAGTAAGGCATGGTATATGTGTCAAAAATTATGCACATAGACAAATTAGTCTACAAGGAATCTGAAATATTCTCAAGTTAGAAAGAGTGTTGAAGTTTGGTATTACAATATCATCTGCAGTTCTATTATTTACCTAAAAATAAATAAAAAAAATTCATAACTGTGCTTGCCAAGTCATAACTTGAAATCAGCTCTCTTATGCGTATGTCAACAGAATGAAAACAAAGACTGGTTGATCCTATAGTTGCATATTCTATCCTGACGTAATCACTCTTCTCCACGAGTAACACAGAGCAACAGCTACTATCCCAAGTTTTGAAACATTCATGCAAGTTTTAGTAACCTGCTTAAGCTTATAGATCTTGCGCTAACTGTGGACACCAGCAGCTCTTATGCTTTGAATGCTTGTAACCGCCCTTACATATACCGCTACAACTGTTCCAAATGTGATTTCAACCTTCACCTCAAAGGCTCAAATGTGCCTCCAATTGGCAGAACATCATTGAAAATGCCTCTCACCAGCATCAGTTCATTGTCCCACCCTTGGTGTTGGCCGACCTCCAAATCAATTGTCACATTTGTGGTGACTAATGGAGTGGCAGCGCCCACTATAGGGAATGTGCTGCATTACCACGCGACATTAAAATGTCCGGCCACCAACATCGCCTCAAGCTCACCTGGTTTCTTGAAGACATTTACCCCAAGAAGGCAAGAACCAGCTCTGTGACGCCTGTTACACAAGTGTCAGAAAAGTCTGGCACTGTTTATCATTGTCACGAATGTTTTGGCTATGTTTCCCACGCTACATGCATGATACTTGAGTATTCTCGGGAAGAAGAAAACCCAAGCGGGTTCTCTGCTGCTGCTGATGATGAGTTTGGTGATGCTGGGGAGATAGAACACTTCAGTCATCAGCACTCGTTACTCGTTAATGGTCACCGAGAGATGGTTCAAGATGAGAGGAAGATTACTTGTGAAGGTTGCATTCGACCCATCACTCGAATTTCGACCCATCAATTCGTTCACCAACACTTCTTTTCAGTTATGTAATGTATAATCAACGAATCAAATCAAGTAACAAATGCAGCAATGTGCGTTAGTGTCCCAAACTCACAAGTTCAAATCGGCATTCTTCTGTTAATCTCATAAGATATATGACATAAGAAGACTACATTATCCAACGCAGTAGAACATTCACATGAGCAAGGCTCCTTGTCCCAAGTAATTCAAGCAAAGTTCAATGTTACCGACTGAAATTTTACTACGAGCATAGCTGTCTGTTAAAATTACAAGACTAACTGATCGCTCTGTTGGTAGCTAACTGGAAGAAACAGACTCATACATTTCAGAGCACAGAGGGAAAAAAGAAGAATCATGAGTCAAATCTCAAGAGATTCATCCACCAACTGGTAGAGATTCGGGAAGGTGACATAACATTGCCTTATCAAAAAGCATACTAATATACATCAAAATATGACTTCATGGTGATCAGTAACAGATTATCACTTTGTTTCTTGCAAGAAGGCATCAGTGTGAAAAGTGTTTTGGTAACACAAGCAGCAGGTTGTTTGAAGAGTCGAATGCAGCATCATCTTCCATAAATCACTACATGTCTTTAGTCATCAGCACCAAAATCAACTTCATTCTTATTAAAACCATACATGTATTCCCATGAGGATGATCCTGCTCAATGCATCTGCCGCTATGGTCTGTCTGTGCTAAGTTTGTTCACAAAAGAAGTACGGACACATTCTGTGTTAACTTTTCCTCCAACCATGACCTAATTTAACAATGATTCTTCCAGAAGGCTGTGTATAAAAAATAAGGACTAAACTTTTGACAATCGTGGAAATTTCGAGAGTCAGAAAATTAGACATTTTGATGGAAATATCGGAAAAATATCGATATTGATAAAATTTCAAGGAAAGAAGGTGAAAATTTATATAGAGTATATGTATATAAAGGTACATGAAGGGAACCAAATACTTGTCTAGCAGGGATGGTTGAGGAGTTTCATGTTGTTTTGGTTAATCAAGGTTCCATCCTCCTAGATTTTTGTCCAAAATATTCAAAGTTGACCAAAAAAAGAGAGATTTTCTAGCAAATTTCGAATATTTCGTCATTTATTGTGATATTCCTAATATATCGAAAACTTCAGACAATATATTTATGGTATGTCTAAGATATATCGTTAGGCTAAAAAACGGAAATTTCCCGAAATATCGGGGATAATATCGATTTTTTAAGAGAAATTTTTCAACGCTATGGGAGGACCATGTGGCAGTATGACGTGGTCCTACTTTCCAATCAAATATTAACACATAGATTTTATTAAAGAAAAATTACATCAGCTATTTTGTCAAAGACAATTTTAGGTTTGTTGTTACTTTTTAAACCCTAAACTATAAATCTAAACCCTAGACCCTAGACCCTAACCCCTAAACCCTAACCCCTAAACCCTAAACCCTAAACCCTAACCCCTAAACCCTAAACTCTAGTCCAAACTCAACAAAGACCCATGAAAGTCATTTTACAAAAAATAGAAAACCTTATTTTATATTTTAGTTGTAATAAATTCACGTGTCAATATTTAATTAAAATGTACGTAGTCCTGCCGTACATCTAAAAATTTCTTGATTTTTTAGTCATTGGTATTAAAAGGAAGAGTCAAATATCACTTTCGGGTCTGCACCACTCCTCGGAGAACCATCATTTTTGTCAAATGATGAACACCGTATTTCGGGTCGGGTCGTGAGCCTGTGTCTCGATCATAAAAGGACAGAGAGTAAAGTATTTGAGGAAGAAAGTAAAAGAAGAAGAAGAAGGGAGAATGAGAAAGACGGAGGCGGTGTTCTACGCGGAGACGTACCATCCGATCCAAGCCGGAAGCATCGACGGCACCGACACTCTCCCTCACGACAGCGCCGTCTACCGCGCCTGGCTCTGCTCCTCCGCCGCCCTCTATGACCCCTCCGGCGATCCTAAGCTCATCGGCGACCCCTACTGCACTCTCTTCGTCGGCCGCCTCTCTCACCTCACCACCGAAGACACCCTCCGCCAGGTTATCTCGAATTCTTCAATTATTTTCGGTACACTGAAATTTGTTGCTCTAATCATGAGTTTTGAATTTTGGGGTTTCAGGCTATGAGCAAGTATGGTCGAGTTAAGAAGTTGCGTTTGGTCAGACATATTGGTAAGCTTTGCTTTCACATTAGTGATTGCACCATGTTTAGTATTGTTGGAAGTAACAGCATTGTACCTTTATGAGAGATTGAGGTACATGTTATAAACTTGGTTGGAACCTTTCATTTCAGTGACCGGTGCCTCGCGTGGCTATGCTTTCGTTGAATTTGAAACCGAGAGGGAGATGCGGCGTGCATACAAGGTACACCATCTCACCAACTTGATGTAACTATTTCCGAATAGGATGGGGAATTCTACTTTGACACTCGCTTTCATGTTTGGTGAAATCATGCACTTGTTCCTTCTCTAACAATGTTTATTTGAATTGGGTGCGCTTGCTAGTTTTGTGATAAAGTACATAATACTAATTTGATGATCAAAATAAACAAACAGTGTGGTTATCTATTGGAAAGTAATTTTACTCATCTCATAGTAGCTTGATTTTCTAGGTAAAGATAAAACTTGTGTGACTTCTGTAATATTGATGGTGGTGCCTTCCTTCTTTGATGGAAGCGGGTATCACTTTCTGGAATGGTCTTTTTGGTCAAGTGTGGGATAAAATTTGGGAAGGTTGACTAACATTCAGGTCTTCAAATGAGTTTAGTTAACAAAGTGGGGGGAAAAGAGGACTTTGAAGTCTTTTAACCTCAAAGCTCTAGTTACATCAGTGCCTGTCATGATTGTCCAGTATCGGTTACTGATGGCTTGTATCGTTGTCATGTGTATCATTTGATGGATGAGTAAATTGATGAAAGAATGCAATTCATTTGACCAATATTAAGAAACTAGCTATCTGTTTGTTTGCAGGAAGCACATCATTCCCTTGTTGATGATTATGAAATTATCGTGGATTACAATAGGCAGCAGATGATGCCAGGATGGATTCCTAGACGATTAGGTCAGTTAACATTCTCATTCTACTGGTAAGTTGCTATCTACATGGATTCAATTCATGTTCAAATTTTTTATCTTCTCAGGAGGGGGTTTTGGTGGTAAGAAGGAATCTGGACAACTTCGTTTTGGAGGACGAGAAAGACCATTTCGAGCTCCCATGTATGATTCCTCACTCAGTCATTCCCTTATTTGTTGTGTGAAGTGGTTAAACTTCCAATGCATGAAAGGTCATGGCCATTGTTCTACATCAATTCCCTTGATATTTGTTAGATCCTTAGGTGTGGCAGGAAAATATGTGCTTAGTACGCACAGTATCACAATTAAAAATTGTTAGCCTCTCCTTTCTTTTTAAGGGAAAATTGCATTATACTATTACATTTGATGTTAATAACTAGATGGACTTACCGTTTTCTCTTTGACCAGTCGTATCCCATATGATGATCTGGAGAAACTTGGAATCCCACCTATACCAGAAGGACGATACATGTCCCGGCATCAGGTATTCCTTGTTGACCTTTATTATTCATTTACCTCCTTGAAAATGAGGTGCATGCTAAGTTGCTTAACCATAACCTGAGCTAAAACCAAAATATTAAGCAACATATAAATTGCAGATACACATTTTTATCTCATTAGTTTCACATATTTCCCCATCTACCGCCTAAAATAGCATTCGTTCAAAGCAATGTAGACCTTTCAATCCAGAAACTTCTATCACACATCATCATTTCGTAGTTTCTTGATATATGTTTGTAGGACCCATCACCACCTAGAAGAAAAAGAAGCTCAGTAGATAGGGAAGAAGGTACTCGCAGAAGGTCAGTTGATAGGGAAGTGAACATACGCAAAAGCAATCCTGTGGATAAGGACGACAGGTTTCACAAAAGACCTATGGATGGTGATTATCACTCATCCAAAAGGAGCTCTGATGAGTCAGCTCAACACCATCGCAGTAGGAGCTCTAGAGATAGAGAAGAAGGTACTCACAGAAAGTCCAGTGATAGGGAAGAAAGCATGCCCAAAAGCAGTCATGTTGATAAGGAAGAATCGTTTCGTAAAAGATCTATGGATCGGGAGGACCGTACATTTAAAAGGAGCGCTGTTGAGACCGAAGAATTCCATCGCAGTAGGAGATCTGTGGACACGGAAAAGCATTCACACAAAAGAAGCTCTAGGGATAGAGATGACCGTTCTCACAAGCGGCACAAGTCCCGTCACCGTGAGAGGTCTACCAGTTATGATCACTCTTAAAATTCAGATTTGGGAAAGGCAGCAATATGTAGAACCATAAAGAGAGGAGTGAGGAAATCTGACGCAAATGTTTTCTTGCTTTAGACCCTGCTGGAACAATAAGAACTGGTGATTGATCACAAAATGCAGTCGTAGCTATTCCAGTTGCATCAGAAAAGAATTGGGAAACAGTAAGATTCCTGATTCCTGCAAAGTCCCTATTCCTGATCCGTTTTCCTGTGAGGTATACTTAGCACCAGGATTACTCAATTGGGGCAGAGTTGAAATGGTTAGCTTTGAACTTCTAGTTGTGCTCCTGGAAGTCGGCAAAGATTATTTTTGGCTTAGTTCAGTCTAAGTTAACAGTTCACTCAAACCACTCTCTACTCGGCATCACAGTATAAGATCAGCCCCATGCAAATTTGGTATACCGCATCCTGAACTAATTCTGTGTTGACTCAACATTTGAGAAAATATAGAGTTGGTTGCTCGCATTGTGGAGTCTTTCAATCACATATTCAAGAGGTGCACCTTCTCCGCAAGAGTGGTCAAAACCTCCACTTCTGGTGAGTCTTTTTTGACCTTCTCCCACCCTCTGTGTGACTAGTTATTGGTTAATTTGAAGTCCAATGTTTCATGCTAATGGGTCTTTGGTACAATTGGGAGTGGAGATGTATCAGTATATTTTATCTTTTCAAGACGAACAGTGGTGCACATAGTAAGAGATCAATCCCAGGAAATCAAAGACTGAGTTGACAATTTTTTGAGTGATGGGCAAGCATTTGCATTTTCAATAACTGTTTATCTTTTGGAAATGCAATTATTTGTGACACAGCACAGAGAGGCTAACAAATAAAACAAATTAAGATACCACAGACATCCTATCCCAACAGTGTCGAGCAGTACGTATATATCCAAAACCCAACCCACTCTTAATGTTCCTCTCCAGCAGCAGCAGGTTACTTATTTACTACAGGAAAATCATGGGGCTCTGTATGAATCAAAATTCCCATAGTTCCAATGCATTGTGATCATTTGGAACCTCGAAGCTAGTTGATGAATCCATCTATTTTTTATTGTTTTTGTTCATGCAATCTTTGGTATTTTATGTCAAACTATATTTTTAATTTTTTTTATCCAAGTATATATCAGTTAAACTACAAATTTCAGTTACTCTTTCTTTTGGTTTTGGTCGGTAACATCCACACAAATGTGCTTTACTGTTTAGGGGGCCAATTTCGAGGTTTTTTTAATTTTTTTAATATAAAAAAACAAAATACTGAGCGGTTCAATATGATATATAATGAATTGCTTACAGTTGTGCATGGGGTACGTAAGTTTGTAGTGCTGCATGAATTAATGGAATTTACATATTGATGATCAGAGCAGGAGCAAGGCTAGCTTGAGAGAGAGAAAACACAAGTAGATTGCGATGAGGCCACTCCCCATATAACGATCCAGCTTCATGTTCTTGTTCGGCAACATGACAAGCGCCCACAGCAACCCACCCATCAGAAATGCCAGTGTCTCGTATAGAGAATGATCAATTGTGATAACGTATGAGGATGGGTACTCCGACCAAGCTGACAGAACCAGCGAAACCCCCACTCCCACCACTGTGTTGAACATCGGCCCGGCGTAGCATCCCGTGATGGCAATCTGAGCTCCGTCAGCCCCACCGTTAGCCGCCACGGCCACATTAGCTATCAAGTCTCCCAGAGAGTTGCCCCAAGCCAGAATGGAAGGATTAATCCCCAATATTTTTCCATACGATTCTAACAAACACACCAATTCTTCAGCTGTGAGATAAGTCCAGGCCACGCTCATCACAAACCCTCCCACAAGCAAAGGGAACAAGTGCTTGCTATTGTTTGGTGGCCCTGACCTTTTCGTGCTGATATAAGCAAGAGTTCCAAAAACCAAACCAATAATAGCTGCCGTTATGTAAGCCACTAATTTAGTTCTCGAACCCACATTTTCAGTGTGTGTGTTGAAAAGAGCTGCGAGTGAAACTGGTGCAAGTCACTGAAATAACTAGAAATGGCTTGGACCAGTTTTCCTCGCTCACAACTGGTATGGTCAATCTTCTAGGCAACGACAGAGGCAGCTCCAACAGATACCCCAAATAACGAAAACACGAATATTGTCTCTCTTCTTGATCATCATCGACATTATCAGCATGATGATCATCTTGAACAGAAACAACTAGTTTTTCTTCGTCGACATGCCTCAATAGAGGCTCTTGTTCTAGTTTCCTTGCGCTGTATATGTGTGTGGCCGAGACTGAAGCGACATAGACAAAGTAAATAGCAACAAAAGCAATGGATCCCCACAAGTTGATTCTTCCTATCACTATGATGACAAGAAGAGAGGAGAGTGAGAACAAGAAAAATATGACATCTCTTATGAAGCACGACTCGTCAACCGAAACTTGTCGAGAGCTAATGAGTATGCTAATAAGACCTACCACAATGCTGGACACAAAGAAGGCTCCCCCCAACACACTGTTTAGGCCGACATCACCATCACCACCTGATCCCGTGAATGAAACGATGCTCGAAAAGACATCCGGAGCGCCGTTTCCGAGCGAGAGAAGGGTGACTCCGGCAATGGTGGAGAGAGCTTCAAGATTTTGGACAAGCTCTCTAAGGAGGAGCAGAAGTAATTGGCAGCTGTATTCCCCAATAGGTAGAACAAAACGAGAAGCCAAAGTAGAACCGCAATATGGGCTATTATTATTGGGAACTGGCCTAAATTGCAATAGAAGATTTGGAGATAGTTTAATAACCACCAGGTCTGCAACGTATTTGGTTTTTGACATACATACACTTGGTTTCAGAATCTGGGTGTTCATGGAGTTTACTGCAGCCATAATCAACTTCATGAAGAAAGGTGGATTGATTTGGTAAGGAAGAGCTGCGGTTATTGGGATGAAGACAATTAGTAGTTGTGAGACAGAGACACAAGAGAAGAAAGGATATGTTGAGGAATAGAACGAGATTCTTCGGTGTAGAAATGGTAGTTGAGTTAGCCATTCACAAGATAGAGAGGTTGCTGATGAGAGGAGGTGTGTAGATTTGGAGAGCAGATGATTAAAAGATAGTCCATGATTTTGAGAACTTCAGGCGGGGGAATATGTTATCCCATAACTGACGTGTGGTGTAGAAATATAAGATCCTATACTATTTCATCAGCCATTTCTATTGAGCAAATCCCTAGGGAAAAAAGAAGAAGAAGAATACATGTGACGGAGGTTCTTCAGCTCACATAGTGATACTTCACCAACGGTGATATTAACAGCGGGTGGGGCCAAGCGTTAACAGACTTTGGGAGTGAAACAAAAAAATTGGGACGATCAAGCTACGGTAAAAAGGAGTTGAGAAATTCTCGTGTGCAACCAACGTATACGACCATCCACTCACTAGCAGACACGTGTGGGTTTTTTCCCACATCATCATAGCTGAAAAGAGAGGAACAGAAAGAAATCGGAAAGCTTAAGCCAAAACCTAACCCATAGGTCCTCTCCGGCTCTCCCATCCCATCCTCCACCTCAATTCCCACCAGCAAGCTCCGTCGATCTCCCTCCGACGACCCATTTGCGTCTGTTCCACCACCCAATCCCATCTCTTCCCCAAGCCAAACTTGGGCCAGGTTCGGTGCTTGACGGCGCACTTGCTGGGGAAATCGAGATCCTCGCCTGCTTCGGCGGCAGGAGGAAGCTAGATTTCGAATGGAAGGAAGAAACTCATACCGAGTAGTTGACAAAGTCAGTTGAATGTGGCAGTGCTGTTCTTGGTCGAGTGTGGAGGGGAGGCGGCCAAATATGTTTCCTAAACCTACAAGTAGGTTGTTTCTCAAGTAAAACCCTACAAGTCGTCTCCTTCTTCTTTTTATTTTTTTAAAAAGGAAACGACACCGTTTCACTATTCATTTAACTGATTAATACTATCTTTTTCTACTTAATTGTTTTTTTTTTAAGATGAACACCATTGACACGTGTGAATTAGGATAATCCAACCGTTGGATGATATGAGAGTGATACCATCAATATTGGGAAACAAAAATTATGAAATTTCGCTCATTTTTGGACTTTAATCTTTTCAGTCAAACCTAAGAATGTTTATAAACTAATGGGTTGACCAAAATAGTATCCACTAGATCGAGAATCAAACAATGACAAAAACGGATGAATTTTCTACCACAGCTGTGTTTCAGTATACCGATCACATCCAACGGCCGATTTTTAAAAATTTATTTGCTAGATATAGTTGGTTCAAAAGACATATACTTATATATAATCTATTAAACAAGTTATACCACATTAGTAGACATATTGTGGTTCCAATAACAAATATTCCTAAAATGAAAATTCAACCGTTTGATGTGATAAGTATGCTTAAATATGTATATAGAAAAAATTTCACTTATTTTCAATAAGGTTTGGGTCTCGATCGACGTGGTCAACTATAAACTTACGTCACTTATTACATGAAAACGCTCTTACATATCCCTTCATTGCTTATTTTGGTCGATTCTTTGACTTACACACTCTCACATAGATGAGATGTAGCAGCCTATATAAAAATTAGGGGAAGATTACCTCCCTAAGATAGGGCTCACCATAGGGACGCATGTTGGATCGTTGGATATACTGCCCATCTCATAAAATTGGCCATGATCATGCGGACCCCCTGATGATGTTTCACCGTGATATAACCAATATGTGTACTTCTTCCAAAACCGTTACTCCTCAGGTGCTGCCATACTTTGTCAATGAGAAATCGATACATATCGCTACGACACTGACATTTCGTGCACGGGCAATAGAAAATTGTATTTCCGTTAGCATTAGCCAGCGCATATTCCATAAAACTCATAACTCATGCACCATATCTTTTGTCCTATTTTGGAAGCGAAATCCAACTTTTATCCATATCCTGAAAATATAACAAAATATATATGTATAACGCTAGCTAATTATTAATGAAATTTCATGCCATATATAAAATCTCAATTCATTTAGTATATATTCTACGTACTACAACTAATTAATAATAATTAATTAACACACACACATATATATATATATACTTAATAATTACATAACAATATTATATATATATATATATATATCTACATCATCACAAAATCATCATTGATATATATACCATCAACACAATATTATAAATTAATTAACATATATATATATCCAACGTACTCAAAATCAATCAACTCATAACAATATTATATATCAACATCATCACAAAATCATCATTGATATATATACCATCAACACAATATTATAAATTAATTAACATATATATATATATATACACACACACACACACATCCAACGTACTCAAAATCAATCAACTCATAACAATATTATATCTCAAATCAATCAACTCATAACAATATTATATATCAACATCATCACAAAATCATCATCAACTCATATTATCATCAACAACTTCATACCATATCAACACAATATTATAAATTAATTAACATATATGTATCTACTATTTATTAACAACAAATTAATTCATATATATTATCAATTCAAATCATCAACCAAATCGATCAACACATATATATATATACATCCAACGTACTCAAAATCAATCAACTCAATCACACTCAAAATCAATCAACTCAAATAAAACTCAATTAATCAACATATATATACATATACGTACCTATATATAGCTCTACAAACTAATTATGGACAGATTTCGACAACACCCAAACTTTTTCTCCCGTTTTTTCTTCTCCCGTTTTTTTTCCCAGATGAGCTGTTGCTGTCCAGATCTGCAAATATAAGAACTTTAGCCGACGACATATTAATTTCGTCGGCTAAACTTTTAAATATTTCATCGGCCACAGTCTGTGCACTTTAGCCGACGAAATAAATTCTTTAGCCGACGACATTTTAATTTCGTCGGCTAAAGTTTACCATAGCCGACGAAAATTTAAATTAGCTGACGAAGAAAAATTTCGTCGGCTAAAGTGGAAAAAATGATTCGTCGGCCTGGTTTTTAAATTTTCGTCGGTTAAAGCCTTTCTTCTGGTAGTGAATGTAAAATATAACCTATTAGGCAACATGGTTCGTTTATTTATTTACTTTTTTAAATCTTAATTTCTAAAGGCCACTCTCATATAATTTAATATAACATCAATATTTCATATTTGAAATCAAAATTTTCCAAAATATTGTTGGGAATATTGTATATAAAGAAATTTAAAATAAAAAAAAATTGCATTTATGCAACCCAAACCCAAACCCAAACCCAAACCCAAACTCAAACCCAAACCTCATCTCTTTCATCTCTTTCTTTTTTTTGGGTCATATATTAGACTATTCCCGGATCCCTTCTCTCCGCTCTCCACCACTGCGTTCTCTCCATCACATCTCAGTAAAAAAAAACCCCAAATCTCATCTTTGTTTCCCTTTTTTCAAACCCAAACCCCCGTCGCCCATCCCCTCTGACTCCCTCGCTAACTCCATCGCCTCCCTCGTCGACGATCCACTCGCCGCCTCCAGCGGCCAGCCCATCGTCGGCGTCGAGAGCTGCTTCCACGTCGTCTACCGCCTCGTCATCTCGATCTACGTCCTCAGCATCACCATCGCTGACCACAACAACTCCATCAACCATATATAAAGACCTCGTTTGGGGCAGAAGAGGTTTTTTTTTTTTGGTCTGAAGGGGCAGAAGGATTTACCCCTTTTTTTACCTTCCACCGACCAATTCTGAAGTTTCAAAAAAAAAACATAACAGAGAAAATGGTGTTAAGTCATATTTGGGTCAACACTGAAATGAGTGATTGTAATGTTGCCACGTCACTTGATGAGTTTTCACCAAGTGAATGGAAGAATTTTCGTACATGTGATTCAATCAAGAAAATGACAACACTGAACAACTTGAACAATGATCATTTTAGTGGCTATCAAGGCAGCAGACAAAAATGCAACATCCAATGCATCATAAACAGTCATCGCCAAATTCTCAATTGCAAATTTGAAAAAGAAGATACAAGTAGACAGATCAGACTACTTATTTAGTCTAAGACTACCGACTCGAAAAAATTGAGTCAAGCACACTACAAGTAGTGTTTTGGCATAGAGATATGGCTTAGCTTAGTCTAGCATAGTCGTTTTGCATAATTCGATTTTTACGTAGCCCATCGAGGGTGAGTTGTGTTCATGTTGTCTCTCACATTTGATGATCAATATGATCAATAAAGCTTTATGTCTATCGTTAAAAAAAAATAGTTTGAAAATCTTTCTATCAAGGTGAAGAAGACTAGATCTGGGGAGTTTTAAGATAGAACGTGGAGATTATCTCACTATAAGAGCAAATGCACCCATTTTAGGTGGGTTGGACCAATCCTCAACCCGGGTTAATCCACTATTCATTCAAATCAGTCATTGGTCCTTGGTTCGACGATACAACAATAAGACCAATCTGAGGACCAATTACTATTCACCTTTTATAAAAATGTTTTTTAATGATAAAAAATTATTGTTTTTTACTTTATTATTGAATTCAATAATTATTTATTTATAAACAAGATGGTCATGTAATATATATAAAGAAATTAAACTAGAATTATTTATATAAGATATCAATGACCAATGTGGGAAAGACACGTGTTCATATCAATATCGTTATCTTTCATAAATATTTAAAATTTTTGATAAGGTTATACCAATGAACGGACAACACGTGTCCTTTTCAGATATCGTTATCTTCAGAAATAATTGAGATGATTTCGGATAGGATTTCAAGCCAATCACGACACGCCACGTGTGCAGACGATAACAGTTTGTCTCTTAAAAATGTCAATAAATAAGCTTCAAACTCATTCTACATTCACACATTCATCTCATTCATCTCCTCATTCTAAACTCAGATATTATCATCTATTTCACTTCTCACATTGTGCCACTCTTTGAGAATCTTCTTCAAAGACTTAAAATGAGCTTGAAGAGCCGCCAAAGGTCGAACTGGAGTTGATCCTGTCCAATTTGCAATATAATGTTCACGAACCTTGAGCCATAACCTTGGAAGGGTTTGGTGATTGTCAGTGATGGGGTATATGGTAACCGCAGCTCATGATTCGCACAATTGAACTTCCTCCTCTTTGGTCCATGTACTACCCAACTCTCCCATTTTGTTGATTGGGGAATGAAAAAGAAGAACAAATAATTTGAAGAAGGAAGAGATAGATGTGTGAAAAATTAAGAAGCAACAATATTGATCAATGGCCCCACATCAAGTGTAGCCAATAGAGGTGTTGCAAACTTGCAATTCTCATATGTGTGGCATTTTCCTCTCATATTCCACCAATTTGCCACACTTACAGGTAATTGCAAGTTTGCAACATCTCTATTAGCTACACTTGATATGTGGTCATTGATCAATAATATTGTTGTAGTGAGAGTATGATGATATTTATAGAAAAATTATGTTGTGTTTTTTTTTTTTTTTTTTCAATTTGTTCAGAATGTTTCTGTTGGGTTAGCTCTTCTAATTAAAAAATTATGTTCCCGTTGCTTTCAAATGTTAGCCGTTAGATCAAAATGTAAAGGTCCATATTTTTTTCCCGGTGTGGTGGCAATTCTTTTTGCCCGTTGAAGACAAACGCACGTGGATGTGCAACAAGTGGGATAAGGTGTGGATGATTCAATATGAGCCCCACGATTTCAGTTAGCCCAGACCAATCCATGGACTGAGAATTGATCCATGTCTTGTCCCGGTTAGCTACGACCCATGTGGGACCCATAGCTAACCCAGATGAATTCCTAGCCGTTGCATTCACTTTTCTGTCCACCCCTCACTCCAACCCAACCTTTTAATCCTTTGCTGCATGTGCTCTAAGGAGCAAACGCGGCGACCTTTTTGTTACAAACTTACAACCCATGCCAACGTAACTTATGTTACAACGCAATCCAAAAACGTCAAAAACGACCTAAAACAAAGTCGAAGCTTCCTAGGATGAGTCCCCAATGCCGAGGCAGCACATAGCTTTTCGATGCCGTCACTCCCGCGATAGGGGATGGTACAGAACCAAACACAACCACGTACGCCACCAAAACTGTCTTGTAAAAGTAGTGCCAGAACTTCGATCATCCTCCAAAACACAAAACCTCATCTTCCCAGCGAGCATGTTTGTTTTCTCTGGTTTTATTTCAGGTGATGACTTGGTTTGTGTGTAGGGCATATTAGATGATGATAGAGGATGAGAATATATTGCCGGGCGGTTGCTCATCAGTGGCATTGACAATGAAGAAGGTTCAGAGACAAGTAGTGCAGCTAGTTTGTGAAACACGCTAAGGAGGCTAGACATATTGGCATTTGCATTTGGTTGGAAATTACGTATAGTGTGACTGGTTTTACCTCATCTAAATAGGGGACTACAGCTAACAACAATGCACAACTCACTGACATGTACAAGAATTACATGCTACAACAGTATTGTTTAGCTAGAATAATAATACGTTGGTAGCTACGTACAAAATTCAAAACTTCCATTCAGATTCTAAGATATATATGAGAGATATGGTGTCATCAATATATATGAAATGCTAGCAAATTAGATTCTTACTATACCATTATACCATTATACCAAGTCTCTTTCACAGATGTGAATCCAGCTGCCAGCAGATATGATGAGAGTTCAAGAATCCTAACTCGTATTTCTATTTCACACTAGGAAGCACAAAAGCTGCCTTCCATCACGCTTCGCACTTCCGGAAAAAAAGTATTTTGGAAGCGTTATGGAAGCGCCACTAAGGGTGAAAGGAAGCGCGGGCAAAATTGGTCGTTTTGATTAAAACCTAATATGATTCACTTAGCTCCTCCCAATCTCCCATAGTCGCACTTTACCTCTAACTTCGACATGGACCTCAACTTCTCAATAACTTTGATTTTGCTATGAATTTGACAATATATGACGTACTTTCAATTTGCTATTTATTTATTTTTTTATAATTAAATATATATATATATTATTTTATTCCGACGCTTCCAAAACGTTTCTGCTTCCAACAAATTTAAAAAAAAACGCTTCCGCACTTTCAAACGCTCCGCTTCCACGTTTCCGCTTCCGATTCCATGCAGCATAGATTTCACATTTATTCCACTATAATTTCGGTTCTTGCTTGGTTAATTAATGGTTTAAATTATAGTGAGGCCTTAAAATCTAAAAAATAATGATGCTGCATCTGCATTCATGATTCTATGTTTCTGCCCTAACTTTAAGAAAAACCAAACTAATTAACCAACAAATGTCTTGCATTTAAAGTACTTATGATTATTGATCAAATTGCTTCTTTGTTCTCCATGGTTATTAACTCTATAAATGAGTATAAGAAGAACTCACAGATAGATAGAGATCCACAGTTGAACTCACTCCAAGTTGTGCATCCTTCTTGTACTCTCCTATAATGCCTTGTCTTCAAGTATCGGGACTTCAGGTGTTTCATCAGAAGCTTCTCTATCTGCTTCCATTGAGAAATTAGAGCACACATGCGGGTTCAATACCAATACTATCTGACCATTGCACAAAAGTTAGTACAAACGCTTTCGACAGTCCGCTGTACCACAACAACAAGGTAACTCCTTTACTCTTCCATCGGTGTCGACGACACTACCAAGCTCATAGCCATAGTCATATGTCAACTCTTGCATGGGAGGTATGTTCTCCGAAGCAAACAAGACAATTCTAGCTTGTTTAACATCATGGTGAGAACTCAAGACACACTGCACAAACAGATTTGGCTCACAACTATGGTTGATGAACCTAGTAACATTCCACTGGATGCAGCATCTATACAATAGTCGGGGTCACTTTCTTCTAATAACTTGACATCTCCATCTACCCCGGCAATATGACCATTTACAATGGGCGGCACTTCACCAAGGCGCTTCTCCCTCACCCCAATCCCATTCATTGTATGCTCACAATCAATTTCAAAAAAGTAATCATTCCCAGACACATTGTCCAGGTCACTGGTCTTCCTTAGAACACCAGTGTACTCGCGCACATAACCACCCGAGGGAATAAAATCCCAGGACCTAACACCCCAGCCTTTATCAGGTGTCTTGTAAACCTCTAGCCTATACTTCAATCCCTGTTGAGAAGTGCGGTTCAAACACATAGGCCCGCAGCCGCAGTTCGGACCGCACTCGAAAACAACAGCCTTTGGCTCAAACAACCTGCCGCCACCAGCTTTCCCAACATAAGGAAAATCAGAGCCATTAAGAGTAGCACAAGAACAAGTCCTCGTATCAGTACACTTTCCTTTACAAGTACATCCCTCAGCGCTCGCTGGAGTCACTAAATTTTTTGGAACTCTAGTGGAGCTGATATATTCAAACTCTTCAGGAGCAATAGGAGGGTCATCAACTTCATTTGTAACAGGGATGCATAAGTTTTCTTTCCCATTACAAAGATCATTACAAACCAACCAGGCAAATCATTCTCATCAACCTTGGAAGAAGACTCTTCAACTAAATCCCGTCGACTCTTGCGAGTCAAATGGAACTCATCAGTACGTAGTAAATGGTTAATTCTACGGGTTTCTCTAAACTTTTTGATAGAGGTAATAGAGCTGTTGCTCAAAACAGTCAAAGAGCAAACCAGCTGATCCCTACATTATTTACCTCCGAAGTGTCTGGGTCACCGTCGACCTTAGCTTTCTTTCGGCCGTCTTTCTTCGCATCCGGTGATGACATACGTTTCCGACGGTTTTGTCGGCCGGGGCTAACCCTAGGCTCGCCCATCGAAATTGTGCCTGGGACTGAAGCAAGGGAAGGAGAGGATTTTTGAAATTTGGATTTGAGGGAGAGGCAAAGATGTGAGATGGAGGCGTAACTATGTATAAGCTCCGTCTCCTACAAGGAGTCGAGGTCTAGGGTTTAGAAAAGAGAGAGACGACCATCCCTAGACTATGCATATTTCTCTTCTTCTTCACCCAATTACCTTTTGGGGTATTTATTGTGCTTTGAAAATACACAAAATGTATTGGGAATGAATATTTGGTTATTGATGAAGTGAAAGTAATTTAAGAATAGAGAATCGTGAAAGATGTGTATATTATTCATTGATAGGAGCAATTTATATAGAAAATTACACAATACAAATATGGTAAGGATATGAATACATAGATCTAGTCAAACTACATATCATATTGGTATAAGACAAGACACACATAAAGATTATCCTAGAACACTCTCCCTTGTGCCGCGTGCTGATATGCCGATGGTGCTGATCTGTTGCCTCGTCAAAAACCTCGTCAAGTCACAAAACCCTGTGGGAGAAAACTGAATTTTGATCGTAGGAGAAAAATAGTACAACGCACCAGCCTACTTCATTGAGATGATACTTCCCCCGATGTGTGAACATTATTCAGAGAGACTTGATAGCCGACGCATACCTATACTTTTCACATGTTTTCAAAAGTAGACTTAGGTAAGGACTTAGTAAATAAGTCTGCTGCATTTCCTTCGGAACTAACTTGGTTCAATTGAATGTTGAGAAACGCATGTTTCTGTTGGTTGTAGAAGAACTTGGGTGAAATGTGCTTTGTATTGTCACCCTTGATGTAACCTAACTTCGTTTGCTCAATACAAGCTGCATTGTCCTCATAAATGCATGTAGGTCTATCAGTTGTAGAATTTAATCCACTAGTCCCTCTAATGTGTTTAATGATTGATCTCAACCAAACACATTCCCGAACAGCTTCATGCAAAGCTATAATCTTTACATGATTTGAAGATGTCGCCACTAGAGTCTGCTTAGTAGACCTCCAAGATATCGCCGTATTCCCAATGGTGAATACATAACCAGTTTGAGAACGTCCTTTATGAGGATCAGATAAATATCCGGCGTCGGCGAAGCCCACCAACGTATTGTTGGGTGTCTCGGCATAGGACAAGGCGGCGATGGCGTGCTCGACATTGGACCCGTGTTCAGCAGCCGTACCAGCGGCGTCCATGGCGGCGGTCCGGTCCCTTGGTGGATCGGTGTCGTGTCTTCCATGAGCCATAGGACCATCTTCTGTCCTTCTTGAATCAGTGTAGGGAAAGAACAGTCTCAAGTCAATGATACCTTTAAGATATCGAAAGATGTTCTTAACTCCGGTCCAATGACGTTGGGTTGGCGCTGAGCTAAATCTAGCTAACAAGTTGACTGAGAATGCAATGTCTAGTCGAGTGCATTGAGCTGAGTACAATAATGCGCCTATTGCACTAAGATAAGGAACCTCTGCGCCCCAGGCCTCTTCGTCGTCCTCTTTCGGACGGAATGGATCTTTAGTTATATCTAGACTTCGACCAATCATGAGAGTGCTAACAGGGTGCATCTTGTCCATATTAAATCGCCTGAGCATCTTTTGGACATATGCAGACTGATGGATAAAGATTCCACAGACTCGGTGCTCTAGTTCAAGACCTAGGCAAAAACGAGTCTTCCCAAGATCTTTCATCTCAAACTCAGATTTTAGATAAGCCGCAGTCTCTTTGATTTCATCAAGAGTACCGATAATGTTCATGTCATCGACATAAACGGCCACTACTGCAAATCTAAAACTTGTCTTCTTTATGAACACGCATGGGCATAGTTCATCGTTCTTATATCCCTCCCTAATCAAGTAGTCACTTAGACGAGTATACCACATTCGTCCGAATTGCTTTAATCCGTAAAGTGAGTGTTGCAACCTTATAGCATACACACTCCGTGGTTTAAAGTCACTTGACTTAGGTAACGTAATGCCATCGGCACTTTCATATATATCTCTGAATCTAGATCCCCATAGAGATATGCCGTAACCACATCCATAAGCTGCATGTCAAGTTTTTCAGACACTACCAAACTGACTAAGTAGCGAAAAGTTATGACGTCCATGACTGAAGGAGTAAGTCTCCTCGTAATCAATCCTAGGGCATTATGAGAAACCTTGCGCCACAAGGTGGGCCTTATACCGAAGTACCTCATTCTTCTCATTACGCTTCCTAACAAAGACCCATTTATGTCCAACAAGTTTTACACTCGGCGGAGTTAGCACTACTGGGCCGAAGACATGTCTCTTGTCAAAGAGTCTAATTCTGCCTGGATTGCAACTTTTCATTTAGGCCAATCTGCTCTGTTTTGGCATTCTGCAACAGAGCGTGGTTCGATGTCATCGTGCTCAATGATTTCATGAGCCACGGAATAAGCAAATATATCATCGACATGGGTTGATGATCAGTTCATCAATTCATAAGTGTTATCATAACACATGGAGATCTCTATGTTCTCTGATATTGACATTGATCCTGAGGCGTCCCCCATGGATTCTAACATCAATTCGTTGACATAACTGTAATCAGAGATGATCTCGTGAGAAAGATTCTCAACATCGATGATCAAAGGATTGACTTGTGCCTTGTCGGTCCGTTTCTTTCTTGGACGCATGTCAACTGAACCAAGTGGCCTCCCCCTTTTCCTTTGGGGAGCCACGGCCTCCATCCCTCCACCGTGGGTGGCGTCGACAGTACCGAGCCCAATGATGGCCGTGCCTTTTCTAGGGAGGAACATTTGCAGCTGGTATATCTGATCTTGTCACTTTCGTAATCTCGGAGAAAGAGTCAGGCATCGTATCTGCTACTTTTTAAAGTTCGGGAATACGTTTCACTTCACTTTCAGTTTGTGAAGTGTGGGGATCATAATGAGACAGAGTGGGGACAAACCACGATAATTCATGTCGTTCCACATGAACATGTTTGTTCATATCTCCCCCTAACGACGGGAAGAATGTCTCATCAAAGTGACAATCCGCAAACCTTGCGGTAAAGAGATCACATGTTAATGGCTCGAGGTATCTGATAATCGTTGGAGATTCATAACCAACGTAGATACCTAATCGTCTCTGAGGACCCATTTTAGAACGCAGTGGAGGCGTAATTGGCACATAAACCGAACAACCGAAAATGCGTAGACGCGAGATGTCAAGCTCATATCCAGTGACCAAATGGTACGCACTGAATGGTTGTTTGGCAATAGGTCTGAAACGAATAAGTAAGGCTGCATGTAATATTGCATAACCCCATGACGCAATTGGGAGGTTGGTGCGCATCACCAACGCTCAAGAAATAAGCTGAAGCCATTTAATCGTAGCTTCGACGAGACCATTTTGCGTATGAACATGGGGTACGGGATGCTCGACTTCAATCCTGATAGATATGCAATAGTCATCAAAAGTCTTTGATGTAAATTCTCCAGCGTTATCAAGTCGCATTGACTTAATTGGATAATCTGGATGGTGAACCCGAAGTTTAATAATCTGTGCTAGGAGTTTTGGAAATGCAGCATTTCGTGTGGACAGGAGCGTGACATGAGTCCAACGCGTTGAAGCATCCACCAGAACCATAAAGTATCGAAATTGTCCACATTCAGGATGGATGGGTCCAAAAATATCACCTTGGATACGATGTAGAAATGGAATGTTCTCGATGTTATCTTTAGCGTAAGACGGTCTCGATACTGTTTTCGCTAAAGAGTAAGCTTTGCAAAACGAACGATGAGCGTTTGAAAGAGTCAACGACACATCAAGGGAAGAACGACGCGCCTCAATTGCTTGAGGGATCGGCCGAGCAGCAGCCATGTAGTTGGTGTCGAGCCAGGAGACGTCAATGTCCCCATTGGGCCGTGGTGACCAGTTATGGTGTCACCACCATGATTCATAGTGATATCATTTCCCAAATGTTTTCGTTTTGATCTGAAGAAGGGATGTCCATGAGAATTACGCAGAATTCGGATCATCATGTCCCTTCCAGGATGACCAAGTCGATCATGCCAAAGCTTGTATGAGTCAGAGTCCCAAAGATCCTGTTTGGTGACTACATGAGATTCAATAATCAGAATCGTAGTAAGGTAAAGACCATTAGATTGACTCATAAGTTTCTTCAATACACGTTTACGTCCGTATTCATGAGAAGTGATACACAAGAACTCAGTTCCATCTTCACAATGAGTTTCCAAGTGAAAGCCATTAACGCGAATGTCCTTAAAGCTTAACAGGGTTCGGTGCCCTTTTGGGGCATAAAGACGTCCGTGACATGGATCATAGTGCCATGAGACAGAAAGAAGCGAGCGGTTCCACGCCCGAGGATCACAGGAGAAGATCCAATCATTGTCGTCACAGATGATTTACAATGCACTAACTCAAGAAATAGTTGCCGGTATCTTAGAATTGTGTGAGTTGATCCACTATCTGCGAGGCACTCGATCTCTCCAAGATACATACCTACAAAAGAGAGTAGATATATGAGTAAATAGGTCGATATCGAGCCATTTAGAAGGATCAAAAAAGCTAAAAGTAGCAACAATCCCGAGAGTGCTGAAAATTTTCTCGCGCAAAAATGACCTTTACGCACTAAAACAGTCATAACTCCTTCTTTAAAATAGATATGGACGAACCTTAAAATGTTCTGAAAACTAAACTCGTAGAGCTTCCCAATGATATAAGCTTACTGTCTGGTTTGTCCGGATCTGTTCACAAAGCTCAAACGAAGTGACTGTCCAGGGAGGAAAAATTACTGTTTTTCGCAGATTTGGCATTAGAAAAGCTTTTCGAAGCTTGCTGGTGGCATGGAGGCGTATGCTCAGCCACAAGAACGTGTTGATGATCAAATCCAAGTCCAAAGAACCTAGAGGATTTGATGTTGATCCGGTTTTGCCAAGTCTTTAACGTCTTTTTCAAGACGGCAATTGAGGTAATAGCATAATGGGAATCCAAAATCAAAAGGTTTCGGTAACTCCAAATTAAGTATGACCAGACATGTCCGTGGAGGGTCGGTAGTGCAAGACACACTTAAACCACTAGCTCCTTAATTTCGGACAATTCTAAGACATCATACTAACTTGGATGAGCCTAGTTGAACAATTGATGATGGAAAATCCGCTATAAGTAAAAGACTTGAACCGGAAAACACGTTAGTAACTCTCCTTGAGAGTCATAGCGCCGTACGTCATCTCCTTTAAGGGAGAGACAGAAGACGGCGTTGATGCCATGTGTTCTAAGATAGATGTAAATCAATTCGAACCATGTAGAGACAAGAAGAACCAAAAAGAAATTTCATTAATGCGCTAAAAAAAATATATAGGGTCTCAAAAAGAAATTGAGAAGAAAACTAAGCATGACATACTAACGATGCCTTATTACATCATGACTTGTAAAAGTGAAAACAATCTAGCCGGTGACGTCAAAGTCAGGGGCATCTAAGTCAGAACAATGTCCATTGGGGTCTGCAACCTTGAAGGTAACATTATGTTCAACTCCTTGTTTTCAGTGGAATTGACTTCCATCAATTCTTTGTATTTCTTATATGCGGCAACAACATTTGCAGAAGCGCGACGACTTTTGTACCAGTGGTCCTTGGACCCACATCTGTTGCATTGACCATTAGAGGCAGAAGAAGAGCGAACATGCTGCTTCCGAGGAGGAGCGGCGCCGCCCTTGGGGCCGGCGGCACCGGTGTCTCGACGCCATGTGTTGGTACGGCCACTAAAGCCACTACCTTGTCTCCGAGAACCAGAGGCACGGTGGTGTTGATTTCCACGTGCATAAGGTTCATTTCGATTTTGATCATTACGTTTCGGAGCTTTCTGACTCCATTTGCTGTTGTAATTAGATTCCAGAATTTTCCGGATGCATACAGGACGCAAATTATGCTAATCATTGATCATGTTGTTCTTTTCTTCCATAAGGAGTTGCGTCATTAAGCCACTAAATGTAGTAATCCTCTTATTTGTGAACTCAAGGCGATATTGGTTCATTAGGATCTTAGCAGCTGAAGGGAAGGTCGAGAAAGTCTGTTCAATCATGTCGGCATCACTTTTCTCGACTCCACATGAGCTCAGTTGAGCTTGTAGGCAAAACATATCTCTGTTGAAGTCATCAACCTTCTTGTAATCCAAAAGTCGATCAAACACGACCCGAAAAACTTGTGTGAAGGTGATCAAACACACCTTCAAAATAGTAATAACCAAAGTTGATCAAACACAACTTTGGACCCGGGGAGGAAAACCGGGATTTTAAACACCGGGATTTTAAACCTGCAAAGACACCGTCCCAAGCATAGAATAGAGTAGAAGAGGAGAAAACACTTTATCTCCCCCGATGTTATTGAACTTTGAAGAGTTTTAGGGTTGTAAAGAAAACATACCGTAAAACTTGGATGTTTGATCGGACGAGAAGAAAGCAGTGGACCGGATAGCCGGGAAACTGCAGTCGGAGGGCGACAGCAGCGGCGGCGACGGCAGCGGCGGCCGAGGCAGGCCGGGAGTTTTCGGCTTTGGGTGTTTAGGGTTTGGGAAAAACTATTAGCTCAAAGAGTTGAGCTAAGTGCTGATAACGCGATGAAGTGAAAGTAATTTGAGAATAGAGAATCGTGAAAAATGTACATATTATTCATTGATAGGAGCCATTTATATAAAAAATTACACAATACCAATATGGTAAGGATATGAATACATAGATCTAGTCAAACTACATATCCTATTGACATAAGGTAAGGCACACATAAAGAATATCCTAAAACAGTAATTTGTTTTTAACTTTTTATCTTTTTGAAAATTACAAGGTCTTCCTATGCCAGTTCCTCCCAAACTAGATCTCAAAGCATAGGCGGCAAGATTTTGGTTTCAAATTTGGTTTGAATTACAGGTTTGGTGAAGCTTTTTGAGCTGTTTATTGCCTTCTTCTTGTTCAGCGTTATTCGTTAAAGTGCGCGCATAAAGCTGTGTTAAGGTGCTTCAATAATATGCTAATGTAGGGTTTGATAATCTCAAGTACGTAGTTGTGATTCCATCGCAATGTGTATGGTCATTCTTGTTTTGTACGTCTAGGTAGCTGCACGTATAATATAAGATGGTGCTAGCTAGAGTTTGGAGAGACTTTGTCTGATGTATCGATCAATCGAAGTCCACGATTTTAAAGTTTGAAGGAATATAGGGCGAGACCATAAGATTATATGATGGTTGATGTATGTTAGTGAGGCTGTCTTTTGTTTCATTGTTATCATTTGTCTTCTGCCCACCTTATTTTCAGGTTCATCAAACCTATTCAGTGATTAGCCGAGGCTACCGAAACTTTCAGGAGTGGTAAATAGTTCTTGGTCTTATGAGATACATTAATATGTGCTCGTTTCTTTGGATTTCACATGCATTTGCATACTCTCTTTTCTCCAGTTTTATCAAAACTCATGCTAGATATATTTATATAAATATATATACAGTCTCTATCTAGAGCGAAGCTTCGCTCTGGAATTAACGTGCGAATGTCCTTATTTGACTCACTTTTCGGTCATATTTTTCGATCATACCCGGTCAGTGTCTAGATACATATCGTATGATCATTCTTACAAAGTTTCATCCAATTTGGTGACCGTTTAAGCCTCCATAATCATGATTTACTCCAACGGTTCTACTTAGACAGATTTTGTTCTATTGATTTATTTTATCTGATTCGATATGCAAACGATCACCAAACTGGATGAAACTTTGTAAAGATGATCATACGATATGTATCTAGACACTGACCGGGTATGATTGAAAAATATGACCGAAAAGTGAGTCAAATAAGGACCTTCGCACGTTAATTCCAGAGCGAAGCTTCACTCTAGATAGGGACTGAATATATATATATATATATATATATTATATATATATATATATATATATATCAGTTCCTATCCAGAGCGAAGTTTCGCTCTGAAATTAAAATGTGAAGTTCTTTATTTGACTCACTTTTCGGTCATATTTCGACATCTTCACCGTTCTATTTATTAATACTAATGCATAGATCATTCATGCAAAATTTCATTTAAATTGATGATCGTTTAGGTGTTCATAATCGTGATTTACACAAACAGTTCTGGTCAACAAGTTTATAGTCCGTTCATTGATTTAACTTAATTCGACACCTAAACAATCATCAATTTAAATGAAATTTTACAGGAATGATCTATGCATTAGTATTAATAAACAGAACGGTGGAGATTTCGAAATATAACCGAAAAGTGAGTCAAATAAAGAACTTCACATTTTAATTTCAGAGCAAAGCTTCGCTCTGGATAAGAACTGTATATATATATATTTATGATGTTAATAAGAAAGGTCATAGTTTCATATTTTCCTTTCGTCCTTTTCAAAAATTAGAGATAAACCCAAAAAATGAAGCTATCACTAAAAAAAACCCATCCTTATATTTTGTTTTAATTTACACCCAATTCATATAATTAAGACTTTTTCCTTATCTCCCATTCTGAGTTTTGCAGTTGGGGTTTCATTCCCAGGTCTGGTAACAGGGCATCGCATTTGGTGACGAGGAAAGCCCTCTCTCTTCCTTTTCCTACTTACTAGTGGCTCCTAGTGCCTGAATGGCTAGTTAATTTAGCTTTTGAAGAGTCTGTGTAGTATAACTTTTTTAGTGGAGTGTGGTACTCTTTCTAATTTCATGTTAGGTTTAATAAGACCACTATTACAAACTTCGTGTTGATGTACTATTTTTCGAGAGGAAATAAATTGTTCCGATAAAAAAAAAAAAAGACTCTTTCACTTTCTCTTACTTGACTATTTTGCCCTTCTGATTGAATAATAATAAAATCTTCCTTAGATGTAGCTATCGACAATAATATCAAGTAACTTCCTTTTTAGAGCATCTTTAATAATGTTAGCTATTTTTAAGTTAAATTTTAGTCAAATTAGTTAAAATGTCATTTTGGCTAGCCATTTTAGAAATACGGATGCATCAATGCTCTCTATTTTAGCTAGCATTACATCAACATTATTCTTCAAATAAAGATTAAATAGTTTAAATATATTTATATATCACGTAAAATATCTTACAAAGAATGTATTAAATTATAGCTAGTCTCATCTGAGTCATCTCACTCTCTATATTTAGCTAGCGAGATAGCTAAAAATCATAATAGCTAAATTTCAGCTAGTCTGCTAAAGCTCCGAAAATATAAAAAAAAACACACGCTCTCTAAAATAGCTAAAAGCTAAAATAAAGAGTCTGTTAAAGTTGCTCTTATCATCTATTTGAATATGAAATATCAACCTAAAATATCAATTCATTTGACTTTAACCTAATCAATTACACCCTTAATTTCTTTTAATTATTGACTGTAATATATATTTCTATATACTCATTAGAATAGTATTTCATTTCCAACTACGATTACACTACGTGTAAACAATAGATAGATGAGATTTTGATTCAAACATCGAGAGAACTGTTTTTCTTGCTTGCAAGAAAGCCAGCGGAGGAAAGCAACCATGGTACTTCTCGCTTGTGTTGACTATGATGAACAGCTAATATAAAAAATTTAGAAGAAGGGTCGGAGATGGGGTAATGGGCAAAAACTTTTTTGATTGTGTTTTCACTCCTCTGCATACATTTGTGTATGTCTACATATTCGAAAATGTTTATTTGTAAGGTATGTACTTTGTACTTCGATTATTTTTCTTCGCTTCTGATATATACGTATCATACATACGAAACAACAATAAGCGTCTTATATGTTGGAAACAATACAAAAAACTGATTCTAATATATAGGTATCATACAAAAAGGAACAAAAATAAGCTTCCTATGTTTATATTAAGAACTTAAACTTCTACCTTTTAGTTAGGTTACAAATAGATGGAATGATGGGTTTTTGGTCTAGGGTTTTGGGTTAGGGTTTAGGTTTTAGGGTTAGGATTAGGGTTTAGGGTTTAGAAAACCAACAAGAAACTCAAAAATGGTCATTGACAAAACAATATATTGAAATAATATTTTGTTAATAAAATCTATGTGTCAAAATTTGATTAGAAGGGAGAACCACGTCATACTGCTACGTGATTCTCCGTAGCACATAAAAATTTAAAAATTTCTCAAAGAAAATTATCATAATTCTAGTGATTATTTAAATTCTAGCAATAATGATGAGTCAAAGGAAAATTGTCTTAACTACAAAAAAAAATCTACAATTAAGGTTTTTTAAAAGAGAATTAAATTTGAATTGTTGATCGACTAATCAGATTTAAATAGTGGCAATATGTAACTTTTGGTAAAAATGAAAGGCAATATATTATTTTTCCTCCAAAAAATTAGGTGTCTATTGAAAATGTATATTGGTTGGATTTCATTTAAAATGTTTCCAAAAATTGGGTGTAAATCTAAATCCCCCTTATATTTATGGAATTTAGTTTCTCTATTTAGATTTATGTTGTTTGGATTTGCTTGGATGACTTCTATAACCACTCAATTGAGTACCATCTAAAATCACCATGTCATTCTTATGTCATCCTTACTCCATCTAATAGTTATAAGACATCCAAGCAAATCCAAGCAAGTTAAATCCAAGCAGAGAATCCGGATCCATATTGAAGATATTTTCTTCCCGCCTTTTGCCTGATCAATTTTTTTCCAAATCATCCAACGATGTTGGTTCTCCCTCTATTTAGTCTATTCTCTAACTTATGGGATAATTGGGTGGAGGCAAGGGCTGAATTGGAAATTTGGAAGTGTGTAGAGATGTCTTATGGACTCGTAGTTAAGGACAGAAAATACTGATTTTGCAGATATTTTTGTATTTTGGTTAAGCCTCAATTCTCTTTGGATATACTCTTGTACTAGACTCCACATTGTTTCTGGTGAATCTGGCAGGCAAGGCAATCGATCAGAAAGGTGAAATACAGAAAGAAACTTGATGAAATGCAGAAGGTGTCCAAGGAACTTGATGAAGTGCAGAAGGTGCCCACAAAGAAATATTGTTTCATCAAGTTCTCAGAATGATTGTCGCGCTAAAATGAGGTTTCATTTTTTCTCTATGGTCAATATGGCATTATGATTAGAATGACAGATTAAAATGCATCTCGCTTACAACTTCATGCATGGGTCTATTTTCTTGGTATTTATCTACCTTTGACTTCTTTATCAATTTCCATATGTACTGCACATAATCAATCTTCAGAATGATTACGTTCCACATTTCCAGCCACTATACATCATCACACCAATCTATTTAACCTGGCTTATGTGCAGTACCATACTAAGTAGAGCTCTCACCAAAAAAAAAAAAAAATATATATATATATATATATATAATATATATATCACTGGCGTACTTTAGCGGCGTGTAGGGCCAAACTAGAACCATTAAGGGCAAACAGCAACAACAGCTACAAGTGATAGCAAACCGCTCGACGGTTGGAGGGACGCGCCCACGCGCGTCACCAATACCGCCTGACAGAAGCAATACTGAGGACACTAGTCGCATATCAAAGGAGAGGAAAAGTCTCAAACACCTTTAACTTATAAATGGTAACTCCCTCTCTCCTCATTTACTATGCAATTACTACTTACCTACCGTTATTCTGTCAACATCAATATTGACTTAGATATCGGAGCATTGTGTTCTTATTGACAAGCTCATCTAGTTAAGGGTAATTGCATAGCTATTCATATACATAGATACTACGGACAAGCATGCCGCTAATCCACTGTATCAACATCGGAAAAGTCAACATTGTCGGATACGTATCGGGCCGTGTCCGGCATGTCACTTCAAGTGTCCGTGCGACAAAAGTAAAGAAAGAAAGAGAAAAAAAAAAAAAAAAAAAAAGCTCACAAGGTCTAGCTAAATATGGTTTTGGGTCAGATATGCGTCGCAGCATTTGTTGCTGCATGCAGATCATTATGCTATTACGGACGGCATGGTATAAATAGGCACCGTAACTTCATCCTTTCCTCGAAATAGCTGAACGTTACAATCAACATGTTCTCTCCCGGATATAGCTTGTTCAGAGTTCCAACAGGAACATAGCTTTATGGTCATTGCTCGCATCTTCTACAGTATTGCCAATGATATGTAACCAAGATGCAACAACCCCAAAAAGAAGAAGATGCAACCAAGGGAAACTGATTTTAATTATTCCATGACATTGATTTTGTTCAGTGTACAAGAAGTATGAAGCTTTCACAAAGTAAACAATACAACACGAAGCCTCTACTTCTGTTCTACGTCAAGGAAAATGGTCACGCCTTGCTATCAATGGTCATTGGAACTGGATCATGTTTGCTCATTTTAGCAAATATATTGCCATAGAATTGAGCATCTTTTTTGTTGTACTCTCGGACTTTTTCCTTCAGAAGCTTGTACTCAAGTTTCACATCTTTGTTGTTTGGTTCAATCTCAAGGGCCTTCTTAATGTCCAGCTCTGCTAAGTCCAAATCAACAAGCTGAATGTAGGCTTGCGCCCTCCTGTACAAGGCTTTCACATTTAGACTATCAAGTTCCAGAACCTGCATTTCAAACACCCACAGGTTAGGAGTGTAGGTGGAAGCAAAGAACCCTGCACTGTCTGAAACTTGCGAAATCAACTTCGTTTTATCAGCAAAAGTTACCTTTGTGCAAAGCTTTTCAGCCTCTTTGTACTTTTTCAGTTTGAGCTTGCATGCAGCATCATTCAGATTGCAAGTGATCTTCAGCACCTTAGCCTGCTGCTTCTCATCATCACTGAAGCTCGAGTCGTACTCTATATATCTCACAGCCTGGCACAAAAAATAAATTTGTAATGATCAGCTAATCACAAAAATGGTAGTTATCAAACTGTAAATTCTCATTCCTAAATAAATGCAAAGCTTACCTTTTCGTATCTCTTTGAGGCTCTTTCATATTTGGCAGCCTTAAAGAGTGCGTTGCCTTCTTCCTTCTTTTTGCCAGCCGCTTCAATTTTTTCTTGTGTGTTCATGTCCCAAGATTCCTTCTCCTGCGACCATCAAAACAAAGCTTTAGTGGTCTAGTCAATGCTTATACACAACCAGGACTTCCAAACTGTGTCTACAAAACAAACTATCTTACCTTGACAAAGGAGACCAGCTCCACCTCATAATATACAGTTGAATTTGCAGGGACAATAGCCAACTCTTGTGTGGACTCAGACGACCCAAAAGCATATTCAGGTTGAATGGTGACTAGGGCCACTTCCCGTTTCTTCATACTCTTCACCGCTCTATCAAGTCCATCAATAACTTGCTCTGCACAATTTCATTTTAATCATAACTACCACATCTCAACTCAAAATAAGTTCTAGACGCATTCATAAACAACACTGATTGTTACCTTCATCTATCTTGAATTCAAATGGCTCATTATCATGTCCCTTCTTAGTAAAGATTGTGCCATCATGCAACTTCCCAACCATTTTCACTGAAAGAGATGAGAACAAATACAAAGATTTCTGAGTCCCACGCACAACAAGGATTCTAGCATAACTCAAATTTTATTGTATTTGTCCTCAATTTTACCTTGAACAACTGCACCATCATTAGGGCGTTCATAACCCTCTCCCTCCTTTAAGGCCTTCTTCAGGACCTTCTTATCCTTTGTAACATCTGAAACTGTCTTCCAAGAGACCAACTCCAGAGTTATACCAAGAGTTGCATTTGGAGGCACTGCACCTTCATCACCAGCAGCTGGTCTCCCAGCCTCACCAAATCCATCTGTAACAATTGCACAGTTGAGATAAAGCAACACATAAAAACAACGAACAATAAGCAAGCATAGCAGATCAATACTCACATTGTGGTTTAACAGTCAAATGGACCTTTTCACCTTTCTTCATTGTTTTAACAGCCTTTGCCAAGGCCGGGCATAAGTAGCCTGCAAGCACAGAACCCACACTCTGATTACACAAAGAAACAATTGAAGCAACGGAAGGAAATGCATCAATGACAGGCAAGGAAGCATACCATCTTCAACAGTGAACTCTACCCCATCAGATTTTGATACGAGAGTGCCATCCTCAAGACGAGCCTCGTACTTGACTGAGATTACAACAAAAGAATCCAATGGGTTCCAAATCTTTCATCAACATGTGTATTAACAAAGGGAAAACATTATGGATACACAACGTACCAAATACTTCATCAAGGTCTTTTGGATTCTCCCATTTCTCCCCTTCAGTAAGAATCTTCTTAATAACTCCACCGTCCTTGCATATGTCCTTGACACTGGTCCAGGAAAGCAACTCCACATCAAACTGAAGTGTGGCATTGGGAGGAATAGTTGGAGGGGATCCAGACTCGCCATAAGCCAACTCAGGTGGTATGGTGAAAATTGCATTTTCACCTTTCTTCATGGTCTTAATGCCCTCATCCCATCCTCTGATCACTTGTCCTGCAATCAATAGAGACATTTATACAACTCATCAGACCAAAACAAATCAAACCCAAACAAGGTTAGCACAAGACGGGTCTCAGATGACCAGATTTGAAGTACACAACTGACAAATCTAAGAAAGTTGATGACAACATCAGTAGCCAAGAGGGCACATGAATTCAATTGATCTTATTGATATCGACTATCGAGCATTACCAAAACCACATCACTCGTTTAACACTGAATCCAACTTGGAAACACGCACACATCAATCATCACTCACATTTCAGCAACGAAATACTGACCTTGACCAAGACTGAACTTGAAGGGCGTCCCCCGATCACGGCTGGAATCGAAATTGGTGCCATCAAGCAGAGTCCCGGTATAATGAACTGTCCAAAAACAACACCAAACCCATCAAACACCATTCACCACCCCAAAAAATCCCAACAATCCATCATCAAAAACACACACACGTACCTTGAACCTCGTCGCCGGAGCCAGGCGTCTCCCAGCCTTCACCTTGCTTGATTAGCTTCTTCTTGAGCCCATTCTTCCCAAGCTCCTTCTCATCGCCGACCTTCATTGGGCCCGGGCTGATGGCGTCGTCTTCTTCCTCGGGGATGTCCATGTCGACGTCTTCGGGGTTGGCGCCAGTTGGGAAATCAAAGTCGTCTTCCATCAGAGCTTAGCGAGGATTTTGAGAATTGAGAGATGCAGAGGGCTTCTTAGGTTTTTGGTGTTGTGGAGAACGAGGGTGTGAGGATGGGGTTTATATAAAAGGGAGGAAGAGTGAGGGGCTCTAGAGAGTTCCGAGCTCTGAAACGAGAAAGAGAGAGTCAGGATGGTTCCAGAAATCTCTCCAATTTTGACGCACGCTCTTTTTGTAGTTTCCACTCTCGCTCTGGGTTGGACAAAATCCACCTAACGGATCTAACCAGTATACTTCTGAATAAACATTAAAATCTTTTCTCTTTTCTCGCCCATAAATACAAAAAAACAAATATATAAATAAAGATATGTATTATCTTCCGGACCAAAAGATTATCTTTGTAGTGAACGTGATAGGCCAACGGAACGATCATTTGCTTGTGAAAAATATGTAAATATATCATGCATGTATTAAGGTGATTATTTTAGTGGAGACCTGGCTAGAAATATAAGTTAGATAAATGTGAGCTAGATACTTAAAAAGTCTTGTTTTTTTTTTGTAAAAAGTATATTGTTAGAAGAGGTATCCAAATTAGATCTCGGCTCGAGCAGTACAATAGCACATTTTAGAATATGAGTACAATAGACCCTCTGTTTCTTCCTCTCATTTTTATTTGTGATCCGATCAAATTAAACTCCCACAATATGAGTACATCTTTTTCGACCTCAGGTCCACCACCTCCTGTGTCGATACCATATAAAATTAGGTTTTTTGGGTTTCAATTTTGTTAACAGATTAGTATATATGTATGATAGTGTGACGTGGATGATCAGATTAAAATATTACATATTAGTTGCTCGGTTCACTTGCACATGTAGAAGAATTTTCGTTGAGTTTCCCTCTAACATGTTTCATTGGTTTTCTTGAGCGCAGTCATAGTTGGTTTTCTTGAACGCAGTCATAGTATATTAGTATTCACCAAATAAGGTCATATCTTCAGATATGCAAAGTCCTCTACGAAGGCCTTTCATTTTTCGCCATGTTTTGAGACACTTTTTCTTCCCTAACTCTTGTCAACATGCAACGGGGACTTTCAGCTTCCGAGCAACCATCTTAATCTGCTTCTCTTCTAACTGACTTTAAGTTGAAGAACCTATGCACTTCAAAAGGTTAGTGAAGAAATATTTCCATCTATAGAAGAAGGATATGTCTATGTCAACTTCCATTCTGTAAGCGTCTTCTTGGCGACATTGCTGGTTGTTAAGCGTCTTCTTTTGGTACTGCTTGGTTCCACTGCAAGAAAACCGAATAATTCTCATTGTTCTTCCTCAGAATCACCGTTCCTTTCCTGCTGCAGTGCTGGTCTTGGGCTGCTGATAGTGCCGGTCTTGGGTGACTAGCTCATATACAAGTTGCTCTATGCTAATCGTTAATTGTCTCGAACGAGTAGACAGAATTGCGCACTGCTGATAGTGCCGGTCTTGGGTGACTAGCTCATATACAAGTTGCTCTATGCTAATCGTTAATTGTCTCGAACGAGTAGACAGAATTGCCAAATTTGTATTGATATATCTTGGCGAAACCACCCGATGTCTTGTTTCATATTCCCAACCAACATCGATGAGTGATGAGATAGTACCCCTTAGTCCCAATTCAGGCAAACGTAGACAAAGCATCGATCTAGATACCAGGAGCAAGACAAATTGGTACAGAATTTTCGCAACGGTACTACTAAAGCATCGATCTACTATAGTTTATCGATCTAGATAAACTTTAACTTTGAGTGACCTGATCATATGTAGCAGTGAAGAATATATAACGCAATAGCCAGTCACTATCTAAAGTGTTAAAGAGTATGCTCGATGTAGACTACAAGTTCTGCTTGTTAGATTTATTTTATAGGTCACTTTCCTCCACCCAAGTTCTTACCAATTCTGGGACTAGATCTGAGAACAAGTATCTCTCCCTCTACCTAAATGCATGAAATTATTAAAATGAAGAAAGTACGATGAAACAGAAGGACTCCTGGATGCCATTCTGGTAAAAAGGTAAACCACCAACAAATCAACACCAACATCAAATGCACGCACAATTTTTGGTCTTTTTTCTTTTTCTTTTATTCATTGAAATGCTTTCCTCTCACCTACGGAGAAGAGGAAACAAACTGTCTGGGTATCCTAAAGAGATCCACTCCTTCAAACGGAGAAGTCCACTCCCCGGAACCAGCAGCTGATGCATCAGCATTAGCAACTCCATCCTGCAAACCCACAAGGGTAACACCATTTATGTTCGCAGAAGCCGGTCTCATTGCAGATTGAGCACCCAAACCAGTAGTTTTCGGATCATAGAAGTTGGCATTGCTCTTCATAGACGAATGCATCCCTGTCCACAACCCATTGGGCCTTGTAGAGGGTGTCACACCTCTATCCAAACTCCAGTCTATGTTGTTGTAATCTAAGTGCCTATATGAGCCACCGCCAGCACTCCAATCAACCGGAGAGGATGCCCCTGACGAACCAGCTGACCCCAACCCGGAGAATAATCCTAGGGAGGAAGCAGCAGCGAGTGTTTGAGATGCACCTGCTCTATTCCACAAATTATTTCCTCTACTAGGTCCAAAAGAATCCCCAGGGACACCAGAAATAAAATGATGATGTTGTTGTTGCTGTTGCTGATGTTGTTGCTGTTGTTGATACTGAAACTGGTGGTACATCTGATTTGAACCCAAATTGCTAGTGCTGAGGCTTGTACTGCTTGGTATCTGAGGCAAAAACCCACTCGGCCTCATAAGTTCAACACTAGTAGAAGGATACCAATTGGTGGCATTTCCTGGAGGTGATGAGCTCATGCTAGTAACTGGAACCTGCTTCGTATTAACAGATTGAGGACGCTGCATCATGATAACTGGTTCCCTCACTGTTCCTGGCGGAAGGTTTTTTAACTCACCTCCAACAGCTACATAGCGTGCCTCTGTCTTGACCGGTGGAGATGCCTGCAAAGGGGAAGCCAAAGAATAGGAAACTGAAGGATTTGATCCGGCACTTGACCACCTTCTCTCAGCTGGAACCGGAGTCGGTTGGCCCTTTGCCCACTCCAACTTTGGTTGTCCTCTCTTCAAAGGCTGCAGAGGTCTGTTTGCAGAATCCACAGGCCCTCCAACTGTAGCTCCTTGTTTAGTGTAGTTAAAGTCCTTATCATCTCTTCTTTGTTGTATTGTAGGAGGAGGATTAGATTTTACTTGTGGCCCCAAGTTCTGATTAACAGTGACTGGAAGCTTGCCGTTACTAGCAGTTGGAGGATCACCAGTTTCTTCTGGCTTAGGTGAAATCGAAGGTGTGTCTTGCTTTGCTATTCTTAAGCTTTCAGCAGCCTTATGAAGATCACCCTCACAGGCTACAATAGCTCTTTCAACCTCCTGTTTTGAGCACTTAAACCTTGCTTCCAAAACAGCAATCTGAGCAAGCTCTTCTGATATGTCAATTTTCAAATTACTGCCACCAGTGTTTTGATCTCTTGGCTTACCTGAATCTGCATCTTCTGCATCTTCAATAAGCCATGCTACTGATTCCTCTACACGGCCTTCATTCTGTATGAGAGCCTCTGTTGTCTTCTCTTGTTCAAAACCCATTGCCACCAGCTGTTGAGCAAGTGCCTCAAGCTTTCTCGACATAAGATAACCACTACACCGTTCATGCAACTCTTGGGCTCGCCGCTCTTTCTGACGCTGATGCTTCCTCTCATTCTTCTGACGAATTTTCTCTCGCTTGTCGTTGTCAGCTCCCGGTACTGTTTCTGGCTTAGCAGGAGGATTAGATGTTTTGTCTTTATGTTCTTCCGACTCACCAGACCAGCTACCATTATTTGAAACAGAATCATACTCCGCTCCAGCAGCCATCGAGCCCCCAGAATGGTCATCTGTTTCATCTATATTCCGAAACCGACTATTACTGTGAATAGCCGACGCAGTGGAAGTCGGTGACAATTCAAGGGTATGGAATGTCCCTAGAAGTGGATTGTATGCACTAGCCGGGACCCCCCCTGCATTAGCAGGCCCTGTCGACGGCTTTAAAGCAGGCGCCGGGGCCTCTTTCCCTGACTTCTTGTCCTTTGATTTGGATTTCGAAGACGCTGGAGACATCTTCCAAAAATTCAAAACCAGAGACAATTGAATAATTCCTGCAGCGTTCAACATATAGAATCCCTCTATTCAGTACAGCACAAAATTGAATTAAACCCTACAGTGTTTTATAAAGCAGCATTTCGATACCAAACTGTATAGAATCGCAAACACAAATATGTCAATTATACAATTTAAGGGTTCATCATCCATTTTCTCGAACATTCCGGCACAATTAAGACAAAATTAACGGATTCTAATCCGCAATTCAAGAACTCGGGGCCAGAAAACCCGAAATCGATACACAACTGAACGCGAAAAACCAAATCAACCCCATAAAACTCATCGTGAATTCAAATTGGCATAGATATTCCGGTCATGAACAAATCTTGAATCACACAGGTCAAATCGGAAAAAAAATAAAAAATCCGACCCGAAACTAATCAACTAAGCCAAAATTTCGATTCTATCCGCGAAAACATTACACACCCATTATAGAAGAGAAATGAATTGAATCACATCAACAATTGAAACAAAAGAAGAAAGAAATAGAAGAATTAAGGCGCCTACCTCGGGTTCGGTGATCGCTGTGGATCTCAAAGGCGGGTTCGCGGTTTGGGTTTGGAGGATTGAAATCAATGAATGCAAGAACACGAAGGCAACTGCGTTTCAAATGAATAAGGCGAATCAGGGAATATGGATAGAGAGAAGAAGAGAAGAGAGAGAGAGAGCGCAGCGGTTTGGGGGAGAGAGAGAGAGAGAGAGAGAGAGAGAGAGAGAGAGAGATGAGTTAGGGTTCGGATTTTTGTTTTTTATTTTTTTGATATATTTACGTTTTATTAGGGTTAAGAGATTTGAGGACTTTTAAACTTTGGGAAATTTTCCTATTCCACATCATACAGACAGGTTTGAGACATTTTTATTTTTATTTTTATTTTTATTTTTATTTTTTGTTTTTTATTTTTCTGTTTTTTATATTAACAAAAAAAAATTCATTCAGTATCTTCGTCTTTTTGTTACAACCAGTTGTTTATTACTTACCAAACAGATTATCAAGTAATGTATTTAGCTGGATGTTGTCCCATTCTTAACAAAATAACCAAACTTGGCATTTGTTATGTTCTTTTTCCAGATAGAAATTAAATCAAGGATGATCTTTCCTTAACGCAGAAAAATGAGAGCCCTCGCTCTCTTTTTGGCGACTAACCCTAGGGTTCAGTCGACTGAACATCATGGATTGCGACGGCAACATCTGTGGTTCTTGGTCGGCGAATCTATTGGATTTGTGCATCTCTCCCTCTCAACCTTATGGGTGGGGTACCCTCATCTCGATGGTTCGGGGATGGACTTTACTTCCCTTGGGGTTCGGTGGTGTTGTTGGATGGCGGAGGAAGGATTTGCTGGATCCCATTCGGATTTGGGATCTCGGCTCTCCCCGATCGAATTTCGATCCCGAAGCCCAGTTATCCTTTCTTGTTTGGGGTGCAGCGGCGTCACTACGGCAAGGGATCGTGGATCTGGATCCTAGACACATGCTAGCAAGGGGCTGAATTTGGGGCTGATTGCCGAGGTTGGAGGTTGCGTTGCCGGATCAGGCGGGGGTTTCTTTTGGTTGAAGACGATAGGGAAATGGCGAATGCCAATTTAAGGGTGACGTTTGAGGCCGATGTTAGGGCCTCAGAGGAGGGCGCCGTTGAGACAACGGCGGGCAGGTCCAATCTGGGTGCCCAAAGCAAGGCTGGGTCCGATATGGGCTTGGTCTGTTGTTGGCCTGACTGACGTTGGTTGGGCTTTCTTCAGGCTTACCCACTATTGGGCTCGCATCTGAGACCCAGGTGGTTGAGTTTGGCTTTTTTGGGCTCTGATTCTTTTTTGGACCGGAGACCCAAATTTATGGTTTTTATGTTCTTTAGAGTCCGATTGCTATCCAAGTTTCTTACACCCTTGGTGGCCTTCGATCTCTCGAGAATCATATCCCGCTCTCCTAGCAGGCATATACACTAGGCCATATACATCATTAGACGACACTTTTCAGACGACATATTTTGGACGATTTTGAGTTTGTGTCGTCTGATTAATTTTTCGACCTTTCAGACGACATTTGTGAAGGATAAGTCGTATGAGTGCCATGTTCCCTTCATACTTCTGGATGTTGCTCAATTTTTCTGTGATATGCAAAATTTCAGACGGCATATATATGCAGTGTAAAAAAGCAACATTTAGCAACTTTATGGTAATACGTCGGACAACATATAAAAGTTGTCTGTGAAAAAATGTGAAATCTACTTTTAATCCCCTTTTTATGTACTTCATCCAACAACATATTAATGTCGTCTGAAACAACCATAAATCTTTGATTTATACCTCCATTTTGAACTCTTAAATTCACTTATTCAGACGACAAACAAATGATGTCTAACAAACCCATAAAATTGAGTGTACGAACCTTGTAATGTCTAACTTCAGACGACATATGAAGGTGGTCTCTCTTACCCTAAAATACTCAATTTATAATTAAATATTGAGTTTGGTTACCTTTTATTGTATTTAATAAGACGACATATAAATGTCGCCTGTGGGAACCTTTTGAGTGTGTTGCCTGATATTGAATTTTGTTGAGTTAAAAACTTGTATGAAGATTTTACTCAATTATATTGATACGACGACATTTATGTGTCGGCAGATATTGAATTTTTTTGAATTGACAACTTGTGTGAAAATTTTACTTCATTATGTTGATACGATGACTTTTATGTGTCGCCTGATATTGAATTTTGTTGAATTTTGCAAGTGTATGCATTTGTGAAGCAACTATATCTTGTAAATAGAATTTTGCAAATTCGTCCGTAGGAGGATGTGTTACGTATAGTGAAATATGGTTACGATAAAAAAATCACATATTTTTGATAATGTTTGGATCTCGATCGAGACGGTCAACCTTTTTTACGCTTATTATGCCCTATGGGTAGCCCTATCCCCGGAAGGTAAAATTTGTAAAAATTTTACAGGAGCTACTACATCACATATATGTGAGAGTGTGTGCATGAAAGAATCCACCAAAACTAGTCAAGAAGGAGGAGGTAAGAGCGTATTCGCTTAATTAGATGATGTTGAGTTAATGTTGACCACATCGATCGAGACCCAAACTTTATCAAAATTAGGTAAATTTTTTACCATATCCCTCTCTTTTTATATATGTTGATCACATCTGACGGTCGAAATTTAATATTATGAATTTTAGACGTTGGAGCCACAACTTGCCTACTAATGTGGTATAATTTGTTTAGTGGCATTTTTGTAAGTGTATGCATTTGTGAAGCAACTATATCTTGTAAATAGAATTTTGTAAATTCGTCCGTAGGATGTGTTACGTATAGTGAAATATGGTTACGATAAAAAAATCACATATTTTTGATAATGTTTGGATCTCGATCGAGACGGTAAACCTTTTTTACGTTTATTATGCCCTATGGGTAGCCCTATCCCCAGAAGGTAAAATTTGTAAAAATTTTACAGGAGCTGCTACATCACATATATGTGAGAGTGTGTGCATGAAAGAATCCACCAAAACTAGTCAAGAAGGAGGAGGTAAGAGCGTATTCGCTTAATTAGATGATGTTGAGTTAATGTTGACCATATCGATCGAGACCCAAACTTTATCAAAATTAGGTGAATTTTTGACCATATCTGTATTTAAATACGCTGATCACATCAGACGGTCGAAATTTAATATTTTGAATTTTAAACCTTGAAACCACAACATGCCTACTAATGTGGTATAACTTGTTTAGTGACATTTTTGCAAGTGTGTGCATTTGTGAAGCAACTATATCTTGTAAATAGAATTTTGCAAATCTGTCCACAGGATGTGTTACGTATAGTAAAATATAGTTATGGTAAAAAAATCACATATTTTTTATAACGTTTGTGTCCCGATAGAGGCGGTCAACCCTTTTACGCTTATCCTCTTCTATGGGTAACTCTATCCTCGAAAGGTAAAATTTATGAAAATTCTACACAAGCTGCTATATAACATATATGTTAGAGTGTGTGCATGAAAGAATCGACCAAAACTAGTAAATAAGTAGGGGGTAATAGCGTATTCGCTTAATTAGATGAAGTTGAGTTAATGTTGACTGCATGGATCGAGACCCAAACTTTATCAAAATTAGGTGAATTTTTAACCATATCTGTATTTAAATACGTTGATCATATCAGACGGTCAAAATTTAATATTTTAAATTTTAGACATTGGAACCACAACATGACTATGATTTAGGGTTTGGAGTTTAAGGTATTCTTTCCGCTCAAATTTTGGAGCAATTTGAAATGAAATTTTTGAAATTTCCATCAAAACCCTACCAGCCTTCCTCATTTCCTCCTTATTTCTTCTTTGGCCGCACAACTCTCTCTCTCTCTCTGCCCTTAAACCACCGCTCGCTACCCGCCCACCACCAAAACACTCCTCTCCTTTTCTTCTACCTACCCCAACCCTCAAATCTCACATACAACCATCTATGGAGGGGATCGACGCCATAAAGCCCGAGCTGTTCTTCGGCGATTCTCGACGATGTCGGTCTTGACTTGACGCCCGAACGGTAGGGTTCTTCTCTTATGTCCTTCTTCTTCTTTCTATGCCTTTAACCCTTGAAATCGAGTTCTAATTCGAAAAGCCCTCTTTTGTGTTTTTGGGTTTTGTCAAGGATTTCTGGCGAGTTACTGTCGACGATGCCGAGGAGGCTCATCGGTATTCTCCATCTCTTCTGGATATGAAATAGGATACCTAGAGGCATGGGTGAGCTCTGCTAGTGACTGGGTCGATTCTTAGTTCAACGGACTTAGGAGCTGCTGTGTCAACTCAAGTCGGGGCAAAAACTTGGGTTCTCGGTTGAGGACTGCTACGCCACCACCTTGTCGTCTGTTGGTCATCTAAGGTAAGGGAGTGTCTTGTAGAGCTACTATGTTGGTTGTTTATGTGTTGGGGTGGTTGTTAATCGAGTGTCTTGGTGTGTAGTGGTTGGGTATGTGGAGAAATCAGCAAGGATGAGCTACTGGGATTGTAGAATTGAGGTGATTAGAGGTAAGGAACATGAACTCTTTTGGTTGTTTAATTGATTATAGGTGAAGTGTTAAGCTTAACCGTAGTCCTGTGAGTTTATATATATATATATATATATATATATATATATATATATATATATATTCTGGGGTTAGGGGGAGTGAAGAGAGTCATTACTAGCTACTTGTTACATGTCGGGAAATTCAATGTCTGAGGTTTCAGCTGAGTTCAAATACTTGCATTTTCCTCTTACTCTTTAATTGAATCTTTAAAGAAATGTGAGAACTTTCTGTGTATTCGTAAATGAAGTGAATTAATCACGTATTCAGCCGTTCTTAGCTTCCTATCTTAATCATACCTTGGTCTTCTGAATTGAAAAGTGTATTTGAGCTGTATCTGTAGAAACTCCTTAATGTGTGCACAGCAAAGTTTTCACTCCTGGGTTATCAAAATCCTATTCTTTCTATTTTCTACACCCGATCTTTATAATAAGTATAATGGGTCCTTGTCAACAATTACCAAGAGCTGATTTGCACTATAAGTAAATTCAGTATTCTTAATGATATCATAATCGTTCTGTTATCGAAAAGTTGATTCTTGATTTCTTTGCTGAAAGTTTGAATCAATTCCTTACTGATAAAAATGTTTTCTCCGAGTATTAATCTTTTCTAAAAAAATCTGGAATTTTGAGTTGGTCTTTCAACAAAGTATCAAGCATAGATGATGTCCTTGTTACGCAAACTTGATCCTTTAGCTTTGAATTGGAGCTAGTGTTTGAGCAATGACTGTACAAGAATTTGTTTGCAACAAACTACTTTCATCACTTTCAGTTTTACTACAGAAATGTCCAATTTTTTTCTTATCTATTTGAAGTCCTAAATACAAAATCAGAAGCCACTCTTCTTTTGATAATTAAACTTAGTTTATTATTTAACTACTACAGCTGTGATTGTATTGAGACAAGGAATCCAACCTTTCTTTATAGACTTAGAACTCTCTTTCTTTTCTTAAAAGTGTTTCAGTCGTTAAAGTCTGGTGCCTAGTTGTGTATTACTGTGTTTATGTTGATTATGGACCAGTTGGAAGTTAAGTTTCTGTTTAGTTGTTATAATTAGAATGAAATGGGATGTTGGCGTTTGATAAATAGAAATGCTGAAAGTATTTGGGTTGTGTTGTGTGTGGCTAATTCTGCAAAGATTGACACTTTGTGTACTGCTGTGTTTATGTTGAAGTATATATGGAGGTTATAGTGAATGGGATGAAGGGCTGGTCATGGTATTGAAATCTAATGAAAATTACCGATTTGGTAGTGAATTGAGAATTTGGTTTAATTGTTATTAAGGGTCTCTTGTGTATAATTGTCTTGGCTAGAAAGAAAGGTTGATATTGGTTTTAAAAGAGTCTAGTTATGGTGATTGAGATATAAGGCTGAGAAGATGGTGTTTGGTCTAGAATTTGGAATCCTGTATTTAGTATTGAAGTATTGAACTGTGAAGATCCATGTGTGTGTGGAGCATGCACCAAATGAACTAATCTCTCATTCTTTTTGTTGTTGATTTAGTCAATATGTAGGTATAAGTGTTTGCAGAAGATTCCGATGTCATTTTACGACTTGAAGCCCCGTTGAGAGGAATGACATCAATGTTGACATCGTTAATAGGTTTCGGTATATCATTTCTAGAAATAGATTAGGTCCATATATTCATTTTAGTGAATAGATATTAGATTGAAAGTTGGACCATAACTTATAGCCTTTTATGGATTAGGATAAAAAAGTATTATGTACTTTTTTAATTGAAGTGGATTATCAACATCAATGAAGTTTTACTTTCTTTGATTCTTAATTTTGTTACATATGAAGTTCAATTCATAGTCAAACAACATAAGTGCTTATAAAAAGCAACATGAATGTGAATTCCAACAGACAATCGGACAACATAAGTCTTTATAACAAGCAACAAAAATATGAAGTCTAATAGACTATCAGACGACATAATTGCTTCATCAGACGACATATATATGTTGTTGGTTTTCTATTGAGACATCATTAATTTCTTCCTTATTCTGGCTTCAGTCGACATTTATATGTTGTATGTAATCCATTAACACGACATATTTTTCTGAAACCTTCCAGATTCAGCTTCTTCCAGACGACATAAGATATGTCGTCTGAACAGATATCAGACGACGGTGGAAAACTGTCGTCTGAGATCAATCACACGACACAGCCTCAGACGACATAAAAAAAACTGTCAGACGACAGACCTGGACTGTCGTCTGATGAATATTTTGGCATAGTGATATCTCCCAGTTACGGTTATGATCCTGGTTACAGTTACTATTATATTTACACTGCTTTCATGACATATGCAGTGCAGCAATGTCTTGTGACATCATCTAGTCATGTGGTTACCTCTTATCATAGATGCGTTTGTGCATCTTGTTATCCTTTATTGTTTATTTCATATGCTTATTGTTTATTTCAGATGCGTCTGTGCATCTTGTCTTGCTTAATTGTTTTCCAGTTTATGTAAGTGACTCGGTCACTGGTTATGTATGATTTTATTATAAATAAAAGTTTATCGTCTTTATTCAAAAAAAGAAGATGGAAATCAAATACTCAACGATCATTAAACATAAAAAAAAATTAAGCAATATTCATTGGAGAGGAAAAGTGTAATAGAGTGTACATTGAACTTAGCTACTTATTTGATGAGGCTTTGTTTAGCTTCCATAGTGAGGTAGATTACTGAAGTTTGTTGGTATAAACTATAATGAATTGTTAACTCAAAGATAACCGTATAAGATGTATGGTTGGTTTTGCAGTATTTCGGCAAGTACGAGTTTGAATCTCACGGCTACTCTCTCATCTTTTTTTTTCTCAAAAGAAAAACCCTAAAAATAATTCCATGGGTTGAGGCTGAGAATGAATTTTTCTTTGATAATTCGGTGGATGTTTGTGATCACTGCAATATTGTATGAGATGAAAATGATGTGTGCCAAGGAACCTCTCCCCTCTGTGGCATTCAAACATGTGTTGCCCAAGTCATCTGGTTTTACAAAGATGAGATTAGTCGATGGAGAGTTCAAAATTCACGGAGATCATAACCCTAGTTTCCCTCCCATATATCAAGGTTTTGTTTCAACCAAGGGATTAAGTGAAGTACATGAAACCAATTATCATTCGTACGAAGCAACTACAATCACCAAAAGATATGTCCAAGGCACTAGCATTGCTACCAGCTCCAACTGCGGCCGAAGAGCCTGTTTCATTGAAGATGAGTCATCCAAGCTCCCCATATGTGTCGCCAAAAAAGCTCAAAACCAAATTTGGTGCGGTGGTGATATATGCTGCTAGTGCGCCCAAAAAGATGAACACTATAGGTCTCAAGTTCACTGTTAGAGCAAGTCCACCCCAAGCTCTAAAACGTGAACCAGGCCTTTAGCCACCTCCAAGGAAGACCCAGCCAAAAAAACTCAAGTCCACCATGAAAAAAATGATAACCCAGCTTTCATTGGGTTAAGACCTGGGTCAGACCCATGACCCAGGCAAAAGAAAATGAAGGCCCGGGCCTTCCCTCTCCAGCTCAGCCCAATCTATGGTCCCTGCATGATGCAAGGCTGACGACGACCACGTGAAGCAGTCCCAACATGTCGCATGACGCGTCCCAGAAGGCGCGTATTGGCGACGGACGAATGGGAGGGATTGTGGTGCGTTGTGTCTGACATTTTTGTCGCCTAGAAAATCGGATGGATTGAGTTGGCCACGCATCAACATGTAGTGGAAGATGAGTTCAATTCAAACCCAACAGTCCTTTAATCTAAACCGTTGGTTGTAATTATAGGTGGAGATCAATGGCTTGCAGTTATACACTAATCATTTCAAACTATAAACAATTATAAACTTATATTACCGTTTAGGTTTCCAACGGTTTGAAACCTTCTTTTTTATAAAAAAAAATCCCAACAGTTACTAGACTACCCACTTAAAATAATAACAAAAATCTCTATAAATATCACTATTTAATTTACATCTCACACAACAAAAAATTCCTAGTTCCATAGAAAATATTTTTCATATCTCTATCATCTCACAGTTCCTCTCTTTCTTTCACCGCAATGGATAATTTGTGGAAAATGATCCGTAAGTCGAAAGAAGAATATGATGAAGATGACTTGGCGATAAGCGCCGCAGTTATCGCAGCAGTGGCTCATCATGAAGCTCAAAACTAACCTTTGCGCCGTGGTTCTCGTCCCGGTCATCGTCCAAACCAACCTCAAGAAAGGAAAGATAGAGGCAAAGATATGCTTCAAGACTATTTTGTTGAACGTCCTATTTTTAGTGACAAAGAATTTCGAGTTCAATATAGGATGAGTCACAAGGTGTTCAACTGCATACGTGATGGACTTTGCAACTATGATCGATATTTTATCCAAAAGTCAGATGCTATGAAGAAAGTCGGTCTACTTCCTTAGCAGAAGATGATGTCTTCTTTGCGGATGCTTACGTACGGTGTTGCGATAGATCAATTTGTTGAATATTGTCGGATGACAAAGTCCACCTCTATCGAGTGCCTCCAACGATTTACAAGAGGAATCGTTGCTCTTTACTCAGCAAAGTACCTTCGAGCTCCTACTCTGGCCGATCTTAAAAGATTTCTTGCTAAATGTGAAAGACGAGACTTTCTAAGAATGATTGGGAGCATCGACTGCATGCACTGGCAATAGAAGAATTGTCCAACTGCTTGGGCTGGTGAATATAATGGGAGAAAAAAAATCCCTACTATAATTCTTAAAGCGGTCGCATCTTACGACACTTAGATATGACACGCCTTTTTTGAAATCCCCGGGGCATGCAACGACCTCAACGTCCTAGCAAAGTCGTCGTTGTTTGACGAGCTTCCTGCCGGTCGAGCACTAAAGATGCAATTCCAAGTAAACAACATAGTTCACAAATTGGGTTACTATCTCGCCGATGGAATATATCCTAGGTGGGCGACTTTCGTGAAGACCATTCCAAACCCCACATGACCCAAAGAAATTACATTTGCCAAGGCTCAAGAGGGGTACATGATAGATGTGGAGAGGTGTTTTGGTATTTTACAAGCACGCTTCGGTATTGTTAGAGGAGCTTCTCGGGGGTGGGATAAAGAGGATCTCTGATACATCATGTTGGCTTGTATTATCTTACACAACATGATAGTTGAGGACGAACGCCCTGAAGATAACAATGAGGATTTAGAGTCTGACGAAGAAGAGGACAAGAATATAAGGCCCATGATAGCAGAAGTTTGGGATGGACCTACCGGGCAAGACTTTGAGGAAGTTGGTAGAGATGCTCATACTTTTGAAGGTTTCATGGAGCAGTACAATGAAATTAGGAATCAGTACTATCACTCAAACCTTCAAGAATATCTTATCGAGCATTTATGGGAAGTGCAAGGCAACATGGATATCTAGATTGTAGTTTTTTGTTTTGTTTTATGTTATGTTTGTGTTATTTTTAAATAATTGTATTTTGTTTTTTCTAGGCTTGACCTGTCAATTTAAATCATGAAATAAATATTTTAATTTCAATATTTCATTTTATTTATTTAATTATAATTTTATTAATATATGAAATCATTATTCACATTCAAAATACCTAATATAAAATTCAATAAATAGTCATTGCCACGTGACGACCCAGAAATAGAAATCGTGGGTGGAAACTGCAGTCCAAAATCACTGTCACGTGGCGACCCAGGTCTCGCTTATGACCCAAGTCTTCCCAACGAAGACCTAGAGGGTGGACTTGCTCTTAGGACTCTTGGTTTTATAAAAATTGAAGAGTGAGGGTTTGTTCCAACTTCAGATGCATCTAATGAAGCAAGCAGTGGTAAGAAAAAAAGAGGTCCGCCAATTGGTTTGAAGAACAAAAACAATTCTAAGAAGAATGAAGAGAGAGGAAGTATGGTGTTTGATCAGGAAGTGTCTTCCAGCAGCCCTTTTGTTAAGGGACAAGAAAAAAAAAATTAGTGTCCTTAGTTTGAGCATAGTAATATGATAACTAAGGCCCAGTTTGGTAGGGATTTCCAAGCTGCTTTTGGGGTCAAAAGTGATTCTGGGCCTAATCTAAGTGTTTGGTAACAACCCATAAAACTGATTTTAGAAGAATTGATTCTCTTAAAAGTAGATTTTGGAGAAGCAGGGTAGGAGATGCTTTTGTAGGAATCGGTTGGAAAACACGAAGCTTCTCTTTAATGAATTTTTTGTAAATCCTATTCTACCCTATCTCTTTCTTCTCTGTTTCTCATCGCCTCACTCCACCCGATCTCTTTCTTCTCTGTTTCTCATCGCCTCTGACACGACCCGTCCCGAATTTCACCCTGAACCCGGAGTAAATCGTGCGGGGACCACCTCCAAGGAAAGATTTCCCGCAAAATTCGGTAAACCTTCCTTGAAAATGGACAACCCTTCCAATAAAAACCTGCAAACACGTCTAAAGGTTCAAAATCCAACCTTAACTTCTGGAGCCTTCGTGCTCCCCAAAAACAATCATCACCAACAGGATAATAAACATTATCTAAGATAATATACATCATCCGTCAAATATTCTAAAATATCAACAAGCCTTCACCCACAACCAAAAATATATACATTAAACCCAAGTATTCAGAGCTACTAGACACTAGCGGAAGTAAGAAAACACAGGTAGGCTAACAAGGTAACCTACTGGTGAAAGGTGGTGGAAATACGGGTGACTATGCCTCGTCTCCTACTAGATCTAATCCGAACTCTACAGACTGGGCATTTTAAAACGAAGGGCCCAGGGGAAGACATTTAATAACGTTAGAGTGAGTGGAAAAAAATAATTTAATAACAAAATATTTATGTATTCCCATTTTAATTTCATAGAAAAATATATTGCATGCGGCAGCTCAAAAGCGCTCAACTCATAAACTGACAATTTCACGACTAGCACTGGCTAGTCACAAACTCAAATAAAATGGAGCATTTCTGGCTGAACTATATATAAACATATATTCGTATGTATCTACACTCGTCAGACTCCTTGTATGAATCCTAGAAACAATTTAGAAAAATAGAAATTCATACAAGGCTACAACGCTGGCGTCTAACGCCCATGTTACGCTATAATGGTATTTTTCCTCATTATGACCGAAAAAGACGATGTATATATACGTGTGGACTCCCTATATGAAAACCTAAATAAACCGAAAAAAAAAGAAGTTTTCATATAGGGCTATGACGCTTGTGTCTAACACTCACGACACGCCATAATGGTATTTTACCTCATTATGACGGACCAAGCACGTATGGCTAGCTAGCATTTATATACATATTATTCTCATAAAATTCAAAATATATATATCCACCGAAAATCTCATTTTCGGGATCTCTCCAAAGGAGGAAAAATTGTCAAATAAACGAGAAATCAATAAATCTCATCAGAAGAAATAAATGATTAATAAAATCATTCATCGCATGCTTTTTATTTAAAACAAAGGTCCACTCACAAATTAGGCCTAAGTCTGATGACGCTCCGAGGCTTCTTCTGCACGGGCCTCCTCACGTCTTGTTCCAAATATATAATTAATTTACCAACTAAATTCCAGTATTGATAAAATAGGCAAAATTAATCGTGAGCCATAATTACGCTCATCATTGCCTAACTTCGATATTCTTAAATCGAAACGATCCAAACTTTTATATCATACTCGGCAGTCGTAAATACAACATTTTCCAGAAATTGATTTAAATCATACGGTCGGATTTTACATTATTTAACCGCCAAAATACCAAACTTCGGAAATTCACAAACCTATTCAAAACTCGTCCGAAAATTCCACAATTCACTCCATTAAATTCCTCTAATTATTACACAATTAAAATTATATAAAACCCCAAAAAGGCGGCGCCAGCGCCGGCGGCCGGAGGCCGATTCCGGCGACGTTCAAATTCTACCAAATTTTAACAGTAGCTTCCTCTCAACATCCCAAACAACTTTCATAACTATCACTAAGTCCAATCTCAAGCCTAACTAGGTCAATCGAACGAAAACATCCTAAAAGCCCTAGAATTTCAACTTCGAATTTCTCCTTACCGAGCTCAAGAGGAAGTGACCCTTTTGGAGGGGTTGTTGCACGGGAGGAGAGCTACAAAACCGTACCAAGCTTACCCGGATTGGTGGCTGGAGGAGGGAGTTCCGGCGACGGGAAGCTCTAGGCAGCAGCGCCTTTCGGGCGGCACTACTCTTTCACTGCGGAGCTAGGGCGGCTGCCACCGGTCTAGAATGGAAGTTGGGTTGATGGCCAACCTTTTAGGACCGGTTTGGCGGCGAACGGTGGCCAGACGGCGGCGAACAGGCGGCCGAAAGTCCGGGCAGCGGGGGCTCGGGAGGAAAAATCGGGAGAGAGAGAGAGAGAGAGAAGAGAGAGAGAGAGAGAAAAGAGTTTTGGGCCTCTCCCATCCGGCCCAACTCTTCTATGTACAACCCAAATCCAAAATTTAAGACCCCCAAAAAATAATACTCTAATAAAAATTACCTTTTACTAACTAAAATTTACCATTTTTACCGTCGTTACATTTTTCTCCTACGAATAACTCTCCGAAATAATCGTCCCTCAAAACCCCTCTAGGGACCAATTAAACTATAACTCAATGTTGGAGACGGTAAAAATTCTTATTATAATCAAGCTAGTAAATAAGATAAAATTTTACGGGTCGGGATGTGACAGCCTCACTCCACTCGATCTCTTTCTTCACTACCTCACTCCAGTCTAGAACCCGATCGCTTTCTTCACAGACCAGCGACATCGTTCTCCAAGACTTCCCTCAAGAGTCAAGGAACCTTGTTGAGATCTTGGGCGAGCGATTTCGTCACCGCCTCACTCTAGTTCCAGACCAGCGATTTCGTCCCCAACCCAAAAGGTAAAACATCTTTTTCATAACTATTTGGTATGATTTTAGGTTGTTGGGTTTGCTAGATTTTGGGAGTTGTTAATAGCCCTTGATTATCATAAAATTGTAATCGGGTTCGTAACTGTTACATATGGTGATTCGTGATTCGTGGGTTGTGTATGAACCTTAAGTAGGGAGTAGTAAACCTCAGAATATCCTAGGAAAAGTTTTAAGGTTTAGTACCAGGTAGAAGAAACAAACTGGGAAGACAGGGAGAGAGGGATCAGTAGGAGTGGAGTTACGTGGGTAGAGAGATTTGGGGGTTAAACCATGATTTTGTCGTTTCGTATGTGAGCATGAAACCAGACCAAAAGAAAAAGGGCTTTGTGATAAAATGAGCTCGACCTTGTGAAACAATGGACTATCTATAGAGCCGTTTACGCTGCTGCCCAGTCTTTCCTAATATCAAAGGTGTAATTGATCTCCAAGTAGGATGTGTTGTCATCATCAAGAAACTAGAACACAGAAAAAGAAAAGAGCAAAGTAAATCAATAAGATATAGTAAAGAGTAAACCAAAAGCATGAAGCAATTACAGTATAAAGATCATGTCACAATCTTCATTAAACTTTTAGCTAGGAATCGACTTAAACAATAATGAGAGAATGATACGTAGCAGAAAGAGGGAGAGGGACAAGTTGAAAAGAAAAGGCTATTGTTTTGCTAGCTAGGTGTTTAATTGGTGAATAAAATTGAGCTATGTGAAAGAATTCTGTATTTTGTTTGGTTATGTTTTTGGTACATGAATTTATTTCGTTGTAATTGATACAAGATTCGTCAATGCTCTATGAGCTAGTAGTTGTGGTTCTTAATAACAAAATCGTAAGCTTTCTAAGGAGGACATGGCTAATAGAAGATGGCTCATTTGCCTTTATGTGATAATTTTCTCCTGCTTTGTTTCAGTTGACGTTTTTGATAAGTCTGTGATATGCATTCAAAGTAAATTTGATATGTTTAAGTAATTGGTGGATCGGTTATCTTATCTATTCATTCTTTTAATTTTCTTTCCCGTCAAATGGGAAAGAAGAAAGCTAGTGGTGAAACTGAGGGAACTGGGAAAACAAAGGCCACATGGCCTGATGATATAATAGCTATATTTTGTGATATAGCTCGTAAGGAAGTTGCAAAGGGAAATAGGCCAGGTACTCATTTTGATAAAAAAGGATGGGAAAATGTTGTCAAAGCCTTTAATGACTGAACTAGAAGAGATTATACTAAAGGCCAGTTGAAAAACAAATGGGATTCACTTAAAAATGACTAGAAATTGTGGAGTTCTCTATTGCATCAGGAAACTGGTATTGGATGGGATCCTGTTAAGAAAACTGTCGATGCATCTGCTGAATGGTGGAAAAGTAAAATTAAGGTGTGCTCTCAATAGTGTTGCTCTTTACTTGATGTTCATATTATCATTGCCTTGTTTTAATGTTTGCTTATATATGTTTTTATGAACTTGGTTACTGGTAATATTTGTTAATGTTGTTGCAGCCTTTAATTAGTTGTTGTTTGTTTTTGTTAATGTTATTGCAGGTTTGTTTTGTAAAGTATGGACAATTCTGGAGATGAAGAGGAGTTGGATCAAATTATATGTGTAGCCGGTCGTCTTATTTAAGTGTATCTTGAAAAGTACATTATGAAAACTCCATGCTACATAAACTCTCAAACATGTTACATTTGGCTGATGGGTGTGTTAAGAGGTAATGACACTAGATGTTATAATGCATTTAGGATGGAAAAGAATTGTTTCTATATGCTATTGAAAGATATTGAAAAGGTGTTGGGGGGTTCTAAAAACATATGCACTGCTGAAGTTTTGGCTATGTTTCAATATATTTTGGGAGGAGGTGAGACCAATAGGAATACACAAGAACGTTTTCAACGTTCGGGTGAGACGGTGAGCAGGTATTTCTCCCAAATGCTAGACATTCTCTATAATATGGCTAGAGTGCTAATAAAGCCATTGGATCCCGAATTCAGAAGCACCCCAAAAGAAATTGAAAGGGACACAAGATACATGCATACAACATAATTACTGTTTTTTTTATCCAACATAATTACTGCTTATATACTAGAATAATTAATTTGTAGGATTGTGTTGGCGCAATTGATGGTGTTCATGTTCAAGCTATTATTTCTCCATATGATCAAGTGCCGTATATCGGTAGAAAATGGATACCCACCCAAAATGTGATGGTCGTATGCGACTTCGACATGCAATTCACATTTGTTTCTGCAGGGTGGGAAGACACTGCCCATGATAGTAGAGTATTCTTATCGGCCATGCGCAACCCTCTAGCAAATTTTCCCAAACCCCCAAATGGTAATATTTGTTTTTTCTTAGATTGTGATATACTAATCTAATTAAATCATAATCAATCATTTATTATATTTACTTCTTTCAGGAAAGTACTATGTGGTAGATGCTGGATATCCACAAATGAGAGGTTATTTAGGACCGTATAAAGGTGAGAGGTATCACCTTCCACATTTTCGTAGAGGTGATGAACCGACGGGTCATAAAGAAATATTTAATCATGCACATTCTTCACTTAGGGGTATTATTGAGCTCATTTTTGGGGTATGGAAAAAAAAAGTGGAGTGTTTTACGTGATATGCCAAGCTTTCCTTATGAAAAACAAGTGAATATAGTTGTTGCTACAATGGCTCTTCATAACTACATAAGAAAGTATGCTCACCAAGATCATGATTTTGATGAAAGTGATGATTTCCAAAGTGAAGAGATTAGTGAAGATATGGAAGACAATGAACATGAAGAAGATGAGACGGGAAGACAAGAAATGGAGGTGTTAAGAAACACCATTGCACAAAGTTTAATGAATGCATCTATTTAGCATTTAGTTCCAATTTGAAATGGCTTCATTGTATTTTGTGTAATGCAATGGCCTTTTGTATATTATTTAAGAACTTTGAAATGGCTTTTGAAATGGCTTCACTTTTGTAATGCAATGGCCTTTTGTGTACTGCAATGGCCTTTTGTATATTATTTAAGAACTTTAAAATGGCTTTTGAAATGGCCTCAATTTGAAATGCATCTTTTGTATGTTCCAATTTGTATCTTTTGAAATGGCTTCACTAGTCTTTTGTATATTATTTGAGAACTTCATTTGACTATAGTGTTAAGAAATCTTATGTAATATCGTGGATTAACTTTATAATTCAGTTACATACAAAAGAAACAACTATTTATTTTAATATTAATTTATAACAATGCCCATTTTTGTCATTATACTCATCCAAAGCAGTTTTTATTTACAACTTATCAAACACACGAAATTGCTTTTTGGTTCTCACAGCATTTTTAAAAACAGTTTACCAAACACCTCAGCTGATTCTACTCACAGCAATATCAGAAGTGATTCTTCTTACAGCAACTTCAGAAGCAATTCCTCTTACAGCACAGCAGTCTCAAATTGGCCCTAAGTCGTAGTTAATAGGCGCGCTTTAATAAGTGAGCATAAATTATTTAGTGAGTAGCTACATCCTACATTTCATTGTAAGCAAACCCTTACTACTTTGTGTCTATCTGTTATGGTAGCGGAATTACATGTATATATTTATCAATGAAAATTAAGTGTTTGCTTTAGCAAAAAAAAAAAAATTCATTTTACCCCCCAAATCTTATATATATTTGTACTAATTTCTTTATTCTTTATTGATTCTAACTCTAAACCTTATAACACCACACTAATAATAAACCTCATAACAACGACATTAACTAACGATAATCCAATATAAGCCCAATCGGCTTCACATCTATTAGATTCCAATAATGATGGCAATGTTTGGCCAAGATATCATTTTCACTCTTTGATTCTAATATGACTTTAATTAATTTTTGGTTTCCTTCTGTCTTTTCTTTAAATCCCATAGCACCCAAAGACAATTTAATTCGAGTAGAGTTGGTTCTTTCCTATTGCACTCAAATAGTGGTGGTAATGTTTGGCAATTACCTAATTGATGAGCATCATTGATGATTCTTGCCTCAAATTGGGGAATGAACTTTTTGAAACATTGATACTTCCATAATAGTCTCGAGTTCGAAAACATCTTACCGGGTACTGCGTTTTAGCCATTCATTTACTTTTTACGTATACACTTTTGCTAAGGTTGTAGTTTTTTTTTTCTTTGATCAAAGATTAATATTGCTCAACTCGGCCACATGTGGTGGTTAGCAACATTAATCTTTGATTAAAAAAAAACTACAACTGTTAGCAAAAGTGTATTTAGAAAAAGTAAATGAACATCAAATAATACGGGGAGGCACCAAGATCATCCTATTACCGACATCAACTCATTCCCTCTTTCTTTTCCTCTGAATTGATGTTTTCCATTTTTAAGAGTTTTCTCATTAATATTTCACCGTCGACATCATTTGTGGCTCTTTCTTTAATCATTGTCATTTGAATTTCAATTATCCATTTTTCTTATCACGATTAATCAGTTTTTGTTTATTTGTTCAAGAATGTCGATGTCCTCTCCCTTTACTGGGAGACAATGTCTAGGTTTTTCCCAAACAATACAAGTTGTTGTGTTGTGTCTTGTGGAGTAAAAATTTGGTTTTCTTGTTTTCCGACGATTGAGGTTCGCCGCTGGCGATTGGTTAAGTCTAGTAGTGCATTGGCTAATAGGCGCCTCTCTGCTTGCATCATGTTTGGCTCATGTTACATTCTTGCTCGAGACTCTTTTGCTGTGAAACACAAAAGTTTTCGACATTATTTTGCCTGAGTTTGTATTTGCATGGACTTGGATAGAGTATAGCCCTTCACGTCATTTAAAGAAACATTCCCAGAAAGGAGCCAAAGCCAAATCTCTTCTGGTCAAAAACATGAAGGCCACTTTTGGCTTGGTGTTCTTGAATGGATATGACCCACTTCTTTTTGGCATCATTGAAGCTCTCTACAATAACTCATAATCCATAAGTATGGAGAATCCTCAATGTATTTCAAGTCCGTTAAGGGGATTATCATCATATAAGCGCCCTGATTAATGTCAATAATCATAAAGACCTCCACAATTGTATCAAAAAAGACGATCAACCCCAAAGACAAGATCGTCATATCAAAGCCCTCCTTCAATTACCAAACCTACTTTATCATAGTCATAGTGGTTTCTTCTTACTTAGAGTTAAGTTCACCGTACCTCCCCCATCTCATTCTTCAGCTCATGAAACTTTCCTGCAATACATCTTCAACGTACAACCTCCTCTGATTCAAAAGTGATGACACCAAAGTCTCTCATCGTGTCGGTTTTCTTATCATACAAATCACTCTCTCATCAATTGTTCGCAAGCTAATTTATGAACTCTTTTACTGTAGGATGAATCAGTGAACTCTCCATAAAAATCGTTGTGAGGTGATGAGATCCTCGACGTTGAGTTGATTATGTTGATCTCTTTGGTTATTATGGTTCTTTTTGCGTTGTGTTCATGAGGGATTTACTACAAACTGTATAACTAAAAGTTTATAACCTAAAAAATAATGACTATTTATCTAGCTAGGGCAAAATTACACAAGCACAAAAAACAATAAAATTTCTACAATTATTGCCCTTTTACCAAAGATTGAGTGGTTTGCTTCCAATACTTTCTCGGCCACCATTCAGTCAACTATGTAACAAAAAGAAACTCTCTGGTTTGATGAATGATTTTATCTAAAAGGATCACACATTATTCTACTTCACCGTATTGTTTGAAGTATTCTTCCAACATTGTTTCGTTAAGCTGTCATGGTATACCACCCACTCTTGTTTTACTTGTATGCGTAACCGAAAAATTTGCAATCAAAATAAAGGGAATCAATAATCTATGTAGTATGCACACTATTTGCTGGATCAAATAGCACAGCCTCCTAGTGCAAGATGAAATTGAGAGCCACTAAATTTATTTATTTGAGGCTACATTGTAAGAAAACTGTGTTAAATGAAGAGTTCTATTTTCGGTATGTCACCGTTATATCAAAGCAAATAGAGTAGTCTTTTGTGCACTCTTTGATAGTTTGTGCTTGTTAGAATACACATATTTTGTTGACGGTTATGATACTATTTCATAATGTTCTCTCAATGCTTGTTGTAATATGGGGTTCATGCTTTATGTCCTCCTTTTGTATTCTACAATTTCAATAATCAAAGTTTAAGGGCAGCTGCACCAGCCCCATTTCTAAAAAATTGATCATATTACTCTACATATCATAATTTCACTTTCATACATTTGTTAATTAGACAACATAAATCTCTTACAAATGAAATTACACAAGGTAAATATTGGGTAGTAAACCTCTTCATATGTTCTGTCGCCATCAAGCTAGACGCCATGCCGTTGTCGACCACCCTTGTCGCAATCCAAGTCCTTCGACGACCGGGGAGGACTGGCACAGAGAGTCTTCACCAACTATCGGGATCCAGCCAACAAAACCAGCCTCGAACCCATCTTCCCTCTCTATCTATCCCGTACTGATGGATCTGGATTTCGTTAATATATTCGAAACCACTCCTTCTCCCTCGGTCAGAAATCCAAGTCGACCTCATTCATGACGTTATTTGACTCCAAAATTAAAAAGATATACATATCTTTTCCATTTATATAGAGATGTAATAATATTCAAAATTAACTATAGGTCAAATGGAAATTCTATGGTACATGCCCGTATGTGATACCTATATTTACAAATGTGACAACATATTTATAGTTAAAGTGATAATGTTGAATCTTATTGTTTGTAATCTTGTTCTAATAATTGTAATTACAAAATGTACAACCATTTTACAACTTTTTAAACAAATTGTTTTCATAGTTGTAATTTTGTTTAACATCATGTGAATAGTGTAAATAAATTTGATAAATTTGTTCTTAATGTTGTAATTTGATTCATAACATTGTAATTTTTGTTCAAATACTTATAAAATAAAATAAAAATATACATCCTAATACCATAACTTGTCTCTAAATTTATTCAATATTCATTAAATTTCTTCTCACCTAGACAAATATAGAAATAATTAAAAGCCAAAAAAAGAGAGAGACAGCAACACTGGTTCGTCCCTTGTACAACCAAAGATGTTCATCTTATAATAGAACACAAATACGTTTCAACATTCGCACACCTATAAACCAATCCCCACCTCCAATTCTCCTCTCCCTCTCTCTCTCTCTCTATTCCCTTCCTCTCTGAATTGCGGTGACCCCTTTTCTCTCTCCTTTCTCAAGGGGGGTCGTCGAGTCTCCTCTCTTCCCACCCCCAAAAAAAAAAAAAAAACCCAAAAAAAAAAAACCACAATTCCCCGATCAGACCACCGAGGGCGAAATCGCAATGTCGGAGATGGCGAACACCGAGCCCGAGGGCATCGACGGCGTCCGCATGACGTGGAACGTGTGGCCCCGCACGAAAGTCGAGGCCAGCAAGTGCGTGATCCCACTCGCCGCCTGCATCGCCCCGATCCGGTTCCACACCGACATCCCCACGCTCCCCTACGCGCCTCTCCGCTGCAAGACCTGCTCCGCCATCCTCAACCCCTTCTCCCGCGTCGACTTCACCGCCAAGATCTGGATCTGCCCATTCTGCTACCAACGCAATCACTTCCCTCCTCACTACTCTCTCATATCCGAGACCAATCTCCCCGGCGAGCTCTACCCCCAGTACACCACCGTCCAGTACTCCCTCCCCGCCGATTCCACCTCCCCGCCGCCGCCGGTCTTCGTCTTCGTGCTCGACACGTGCGTGATCGAGGAGGAGATGGGGTATGTCAAATCGGCGCTGAAGCAGGCGATCGGGCTGCTGCCGGAGAATGCTCTGGTGGGGTTCATCTCGTTCGGGACTCAGGTGCAGGTCCATGAGCTTGGGTTCGCCGAATTGAGCAAGGTCTATGTGTTTCGGGGGACTAAGGAGATTACCAAAGATCAGGTGCTGGAGCAATTGGGACTTGGGAGCTCCGGCCGGAGGCCTGGTCCTATTGGTGGAGGGTATAATCAGCCTAAGGGGGTTCAGAATGGGTTTCCTAATTCGGGGGTCACCAGATTTCTCTTGCCCGCCTCCGAGTGCGAATTTACTCTCAATTCGGTGAGTCTGATTGGTTTTTTGTGTGGATTTGTCAATTGCGGTGGCCTGATCCAATTTGTGTGTTGTGAATTTTCAGTTGTTGGATGAATTGCAAAGCGACCAGTGGCCTGTGCCTCCTGGGAATAGGTCGTCTAGGTGCACCGGAGTGGCGGTGAGTGTTGCAGCCGGTTTGCTTGGGGCTTGTGTGGCTGGAACTGGGGCAAGGATTGTAGCCTTGGTTGGTGGTCCTTGCACTGAAGGGCCAGGCGCGGTAAATGCTTTCTCATTCTGGTTATTTGCTAATTTGTACAGTACAGTAACTTTTATCATGTCAATCCCGAAGCTTAGAGATCTCATTCTCGTGGTTTTTTGAGATTTGGTTGTAAGCTTGAGTAATTTGAAAATCTTACTGTTAAACACACCTGGAGTGGAATAATTGTAATTGAATAATGATGGGTACCCAAGATGCAAATAAAATATTTCTCAATTCAATTCACTCGATTCACTTCCCATGTTACACATCTAATGCTCTAGAATCCAATTTCTGCCAAACAAATGGGCCATAATCAAGGGGTGTTTACCTCACTATAGATTTCAAATTGATCGTACCTGAGGTTTATACCCTCATTATTATATCGTTACAGTATAATCTGGTGTTGAATATCCTAACCCCCCCTCTATTACAGATTCCAGTCTCAATTTTAGTAAGTTTTAAACTTATGTCTTATTCTTTGTATCTGTTGTACACAACCAAAACCATTCCTGGACATTTTTTATCTTTGATATTTTCATTCCGTTGTCAAGAAGGCATATTCAATCTTCTTGTTTCAAGCCTTAATGATCTTTACTCTTCCTTGTGTTTTAGTCTGCGTCCTCCAACCCTTCATAGTACATTTGGAAACTGTTTCCAATTTGTCTACCAAGTCTCTTTAGTTTGAAATTGTGTTGGATTTCAAATCTGTTGTTTAAGCACTCCATTTCTAATTATTTGATTTTTTTATATGCAATTTTAAAAATTTGTGCTGTCTGGTTAGTTGCTACTCTACTCCACAACTAAGAAGTTCAAAGTAAATTATTTGCTTTCTTCAGATTTTGTGCATCTTTATTTCTGGTTGGTCTCAATTCCTTTGCATAAACACCTTTGTGCATTTTAGTTTGGGTAAGCATATTGGACGTAGGGTCACTTGGTAATAGAATCTCATAATTGATCAGTGGAATGTCTTGCCTAGAAAAAATTGATATATGGAAGAGTTTTCAAATTCTGGAGGATAAATATATTTCTTGTTGATATTATGCAGATCGTTTCAAAAGATCTATCAGAACCTGTACGTTCCCATAAAGATCTGGATAAGGATGCGGCCCCGTACTTCAAGAAAGCAGTCAAATTTTATGATAGTCTTGCGAAGCAGCTGGTTAGCCAGGGTCATGTCTTAGACCTATTCGCATCTGCTCTTGATCAGGTTAGTCTTGGGCGGTCTTCTGGTTCAGTTATTACTCCTGCATTTCATGCTGAATTTTTTGATTTGCATGTGCTGTACATGCGCAGACCGGAGTATGATTTTCGTATGATGAATTCTAATATTGCAACATCTTTTTACTAATGTAACTTTCTATTGTAATATCACCACGCCACATGCATCATTTTCGGTATATTTTGGAACCTGACCAGCAATATACAATGTGTGACAGATATGCAGTTAAAAAGCCATTCAGTTGTGTTTTTGTGTTTTTTTTTTTTGTTGTCTTTTTACTTGTTCTTGATCCACCATAGCACAGTAAACTAGTTCTAGAGCTGGTAACTTATAGATAAGGTTCGCTTATATCATAATATCCGAGCCAACCTGAGGTAAAGTTCGCTTGTGTAGCTAGCTAGGCTCCTAGGCTTTAATTGAACATCTGAAATCGATTTTTTGCGAAAGGGTTGAAAGAGAGGTGATGACCCTTTATGATTGGAATTAATAGCCGACATATTTGATTGGAATTGTTTAGGTAGTTCTTGATGAGGTGATGTCCTTGATTTTTGTTTGAACTTTAAATATCGTCTTGAGCTGTTCATGCCATTAGCATTTCAATATGAACAAGCTATAAAACATCAGATGTTGTTGTACATTGATCAAGATTTAAAGATTTATATTGAATAACTAACAGGTAACTGTGATATTGCCAATTTCATGTTTATATTTTGGAAGCTATTCTAGCATTTATTTGTGTTATTTTGTTTTTATTTCAAATTACGTTTCAAGGCTAAATAAAATATTTTATGTCTATTTGAACTCGAGGGAAATTCAACTATCTATTGGTATTCAGAAATTCCTACTAAATCTTCTGGATAGTAGATAGGAAATATCATATATGTATCTAAGTCTGTCTTTCTAAAGAAGGAAGTGGTTTTTTTTTTTTTACAAATGCAGTCCCTTGTTCAGACACCCTATTCTCAACACCTTTTGCTCTGGACTCACTTTCTATGTACATACAAAAAGTATGAACATACTTAAAATGCGAGTGCAAGGTTAAAAGATGTGAAAAAAATGGTTAGATTTGTCGACCGACAACCTTTTTTTTCAATGTACGTATTGATTAATTTATTTTTTTCTTTGCATCTGCTTTAACAGTGAGGATGCCAAATTTTTTTATTTGGCTCTTATTTTTTTTTAATGTGAAGTTCATGACGGTCTCTATGTCAAGTCTGGATATGTGTTCTGGGTTGTGCTCTTCTGGTGTTTGCAGTTATCCTGGCTTATAAATTGAGAATAAATCAGTTTTCATTCTCTGTTAGAACATTGACCGGGATTTTACTTCACTGTGCATTGACTCGTGGAAACTGTAATGTACAGGTTGGTGTTGCTGAAATGAAAGTTGCAATTGAGAAAACAGGTGGACTTGTTGTTCTGGCAGAAAGTTTTGGTCATTCTGTATTCAAAGACTCTTTCAGGCGTTTCTTTGAACAAGGGGAGCAGTCTCTTGGCCTTTGTTTTAAGTGAGTTCAACATCCAGATATTTCAGGTTTCTTTGGTCATATTTTGAGTTGTTTTTTGGGTAATAGAATGTATAATAGTTGTGAGAGTGATGCTGCAGATCTGGAATCATCTTTTTTAGATTTTGACTTTAAACGCGTATAGACCTTGCTTAAATATAATCTAGCTTCTCCATGTTCACTCTGTGTGCCATTTGCTTTTTGTTTCCTTATGTGAAATGTTAATTAGACATTAAAAGAAAGTACCTTTTTTTTCCCACCTTTTGTTGCAGTTTTCCCAGTGTTACCCTCTTTTGTTGAATAGAAACCATGGGGATACCAGGAAGTTCAAAAATAACTATTGTAAGGTGGAGTGATAAGATGTGGTTCCGTGTCAGTTACTCTCTCTCTCTCTTTGCATGATTTTCGCTCAGTGGGTAAATAGTACCGGCAGAGAAAGGTGGCAGTGAAGTTCTGGTGGATGCATTGTCTTGTCAGTACTATGAAATCGTAATTAACTTGATGAGTGGAAGTCATTTAGTTGGTTTCTGTTTCGCTGATGTTGGGTCTGAATTGTCACAGGAAATTGTTGTTTTGCACTTGCAGTTGTACTTGTAGGATTGGTTAGCTCCTAGGTTGGGAATTTTCTATGTTCAATGCCTCGTGCATCTGCATCTACACATAAATCTATATCTGTGCCCCTATTCTTTTCTTGTTCATCCTTGGTTTGAATTTCGTTATATATTTTTATTTGAACTCTACTATAATATGTCAGGCTCATCCTTGTATTCTTTATTTCAGTGGCACCCTTGAGATCAACTGTTCAAAGGACATCAAAATTCAGGGGGTCATCGGACCGTGCACATCATTGGAGAAGGTGGACTATTTGATCACTTAGAATGTGTTATTATTTGCGAATATGGTGTCATATCTACATCTTTAGAATGAGTAGATATGAGGCTTGTGCTTGTGGAATCTGATGCTTACTCTCACATGCCTGGCAGAAAGGACCTGCTGTTGCCGATACTTCTATAGGGGAAGGGAATACAACAGCATGGAAAATGTGTAGCCTTGACATGAGTACTTGCTTGACAGTTTTCTTTGATCTATCATCAAGTGATCAGTCAAATACACCAGGAACAGTAAACCCACAATTGTATTTGCAGTTCCTAACCAGGTATGCCAGAGGATTAGAATAAAGCCTTATATAATATATCCTGATACTGTTGGTGTTTCCATCGACTGTGTATCAATTGCTCGCTTTGTTTCTGTAGCTTTCAAAATCCTCAAGGTCAAATGATGCTTAGAGTAACAACAATTACTAGACGATGGATAGATAGTTCTGTTAGCTCAGAGGTTTGTTCAGTATCTCTATCTTTTGTACATTTCATGGTTAAGAACTTTGCCTTTTATTTATCAGGGTGTGATGAAGCTTGGATTTTTAAATTACCTTTTTCCTTGGGATTTCCATGCTCATGTTGCATGATTGTTTTCTGATATACATTCACATACAAAAACAGATACAGTTCCTAACTAGTTTTATTTGAATCACTCGTTCTATGTAATTTGCTGTCTTAAGCTTTCCTTTCAATGTTCATTAAAAATACATTTAAAGGAGGTATGCGAAATTGGCTTGTTACTCGTTTTAGCCATGTCATATGCATAATGAGCCGATTTTTAGCTCTGTATATTGATATTTTTTAATCAGCTTCACATAAATTGAAAACAGGGCATGTGAGATTGTTGGTTGATATTTGATAGTAAGCTAGTTCTCCACCTTCAGATAATATAAAATTCTCTCTTTGAGTACTGCAGTTTTTTCAAGTACTCAGATTATTTCACTCCATGAATTCTTTTAGCTTTGACAATATGGACCTCTAAAGTTTGTTAGGTGATGTAGGTCTGTTGATAATTCTGCCAATGTTTCTCTGTTTTTCTAACAAGAATTTAAAATGCATAATCTTTGACCTGTTTTGTGTGGTGTGATTACTCCTTTTTTTTTTCTTCTTTTTTTTTTTTTTTTTAAATTCTTCATATGGGAAATGAGGCAAACTTGTGCAGGTTTCTCTTTTCTTGAGATGGTTAACACAGAACTTTTTACGTTTCAGGAACTGGTTCAAGGATTTGACCAAGAGACTGCTGCTGTAGTAATGGCCAGAAAAACTTCTTTGAAAATGGAGACAGAGGTATTTTCCATTAACTCCCCCTTCTAAAAATGGAGCTCTGAGCTCTAAAAATGAAAGTTATACACTTGAAATAATTTTATTATACTTATTTCTCAAGGCTAGTACTGATTCTAAATTGTTATACTCTTAAATTAAAGATATTTTTGGATGTGATCAGTTTCATTGTACTAATTTTAATTAAGAAAAGTTATAAGGTATTTCCCAATACTCAGCAGGTATTGTCAATCAAGTGTATTTTCTTGGTTCTTCACCAACCTAAGCTTATTTTTTTCGGTTTTCTGTAACATTGCAAACACAAAACTCTCAAATTTGTTTGTTTCATCCAGGAGTCATTTGATGCTACCCGATGGCTGGATCGGGGACTTATCCGTCTCTGTTCCAAATTTGGTGACTATCGGAAAGATGATCCAGCATCCTTTACTTTAAATCCATGTTTTTCATTATTCCCTCAATTTATGTTCAATCTACGCCGTTCACAATTTGTACAGGTACCATGATTTGCTACCCCTCTTCTTTTATCTGTTTTGATGTTGCTTGTTTGTAGGCACGATATATTATCTTCACCATATTTAGATCTGATATGGGGAGTTTGCAGGTTTTCAACAACAGTCCAGACGAAACTGCCTATTTTCGCATGCTGTTGAATCGGGAAAATATCACCAATGCTGCTGTCATGATACAACCATCATTAATATCATACTCATTTAATTCTCTACCTCAGCCAGCCTTGTTGGATGTTGCTTCCATTGCAGCTGACCGTATTCTGTTGTTGGATTCATATTTTAGTATAGTCATTTTCCATGGAATGACAATAGCACAGTGGCGTAACATGGGATACCAGAATCAGCAAGAACACGTGGTATGTATGCCTACTGTTATGTTTCCCAGACTGGTTCCCTGCCTATGTTGCTATTGTGTTAACTAATTAGTGGCATATGTATCTGTGTTTCAGGCATTTGCACAATTATTGCAAGCCCCTCATGATGATACACAGATGATCATCCGTGAACGTTTCCCTGTCCCTAGGTTGGTCATCTGCGACCAGCATGGTTCCCAGGTTGGTTATTTGCTAGAAATTTTGCGTGCATCGGTAGTTACCTAAATTCAGCTTGTGTTTCTCTGAACAAAATTAGAAATTTGTTGACTTAGTCACCACTCTTAAAATCTGTTTGTTCTACCGCATGAATATTAACTTGGATTCATTTATTTTATAAGAAGCTTCTCTGATGAGGACCTTTATGATAATGACCAAGCAAGGATTTTTAAGCTGTTTGACACTTAAAATCAGTTGATGTTTAAATTTTTTACATGCAATTCTGCCAACTGTTCATGTAAAAGTCCTATACCTGGTCCTTATTGAGAGAGCTCCTTCAGTTAATATATATTTGTATATATTGTAGATAATAGTTATGGACTGTCTATGCTGTCTCATATCCTGTTTGTTTTCTGTAGGCGAGGTTCTTATTAGCAAAGTTGAACCCTTCGGCAACGTACAACAATGCACATGAGATGGCTGCTGGATCAGATGTGATCTTCACAGATGATGTAAGTCTTCAGGTCTTTTTCGAGCATCTTCAGAGGCTGGCAGTGCAATCTTAGGAGCTGGATAGGGTTCAGATTCTAGATACTCGATTTTGGTGTGGGGAAATACAGTTGGTTTAAATTTTCTATCCCCCTCTCATCCTCCTGTTCCGGTCACGTAGTTTTCCTTTCCCATGTATCTAACAAGAGGTCAGACCCCACATTCTTTTAATAAGGAAAAGCTTGCGACATTCTTTGGGGTGCTGCCTTTGATTGAACAAGGGTATGAAAATGAAACAAGAGTTCGATATGTGGAAAGAAAGGTATGATGAGAATGTAACTTATAGAGGCTAAACTGTGTCTGCAGAGCTAGTCAGGAGGATATTTTGTGAGATTTATATTTACCTTTTCTTTTTGTAGTCAACCAGGTCAGAACTCGGGAAGTATCGTCTTGTGTGTCTGAATTTTAAGTTATACTCATAAATTTGTGATGCTAGGTTGTATTTACTTTAAAATACTTTAGGCCAGAAGAAATGTCTGGATCCATCCAGGTTGAAATCGAGTACCATCAAAGTTATTGCAGATTCCTGTAGAATGATTTTACTATATATGTTGCACTTGATTTTAAAGTGGTCACCTACATTCATTTCCTTTGATTCAGTAATTTTCTTGTGGAGATTTCGCTCCTACAAATTGTGATCATGTTTTTCCTTTTTGATCCCCATGCCCTTGTTTCTGATTTTCTTTTCCAATCCCTTATTTTCTTGGTTGTTCTGCTAATGGTTTTCTGAGGATTGTTGTAGATATAAGAGTTTTTTTTTTTTTTTTTTTTTGGGGGAAAGATATCTGAATAGCGAAAGCGAGGTGGTTGAGCTTTATAAATCTTCGACGATGAACCGTCAACGCAAAAAACATGTTGATCAATAGTACAACCGGAACTGTAAATCCACAAAATAATGAAAATTATTTTTCATTCTCTTCGTCTTCTCATTCCTCCTAAAGTCAAATGCTCAACCTAAATCTCAGCCTAACAATCCTCAATTACGTTTCATAAAAAAAATTGAAAATGAAAATGCTGAAAATTACTTGTCAATTTGTCATACACTCGTACTGATGTTGTATTTTCAAAACCCAAAGGTCAATTGATGCCAAGGTCTACATATACTAGTGAGTGTTACTAGAAGCATCAATTGGGGGTTTTAAAACTCTACAATTACAAGAGCTGAATGAGACGATACTCATTATTAAAGTGATGTTTTCTCCTTGTGTTAGTAAACTCCTCCATGATGTAATGAGAAGAGTCACAAAAGAATGTGACATCTAAAGATCTTCACCAAGTGGATCACGCGACGAAGAAAAAATGAAAGAAAAGGAAGAAGTATGCAAGTGTTTTTTTTTTTTGGATAAATGTATGCAAGTGTTCTTACTCCTGTATAATAACCAACTTATGCATTAGAGAAAGAGAGAAATTAGTAGTGCAAAAGACTCTTGCTCCCTTTTTCCATGTTAGAAATAGATTTTTCTAGTTTGAAATCTTTCATGCCTTGGTTGATTCCTGAAACGGTAGTTCAAACGCTGAATGTAAATTATCGAACTGTATTTTCTTTAGTGCGACAGACATGAGCTAAAAGCTCTTATTCTTTCTTACTGTATAGTAACATTTGAGACAATGGATAACTGAACAGAAGAAAAGCAATAATCTTGGTGGCCGGAGCCAGCCGCATATTGAGAAAGTCCGACGAAAATTCAATTCTCTATTCTTCCATTTATCGTCTATGGTGATTGGATAAGAACCAAGGACGTATAGAATATAGATGATGAGCTACCAGACGATGACATGCGTATATAGGAGCTATTGGTCTATTTCATTTCTAAATATGCATATATTTTGTTCAAATGCACATTGATACTTGATAAGGAGCAGACTCAGAGACCACCTCTACACATTTTCAGTTCTATGTTTTGTGCATTAGATATTCACAAAGGAATGCAGACTTACTAGTGTCCCACTCTGTGTACCAAAGCTGATCCGAATAGAAGTAAAGATTCAACTTTGAGCTGAACTAATAGAATGATCTTAGATGCCATCCTGTACTGTTAAAGCTCTAAAGAAAAGCTCTATTTCTTCCAACAATCTCTTATCCTGAAGATGTGATCCTCCAGAATCAATATCTAGAGATGACTCTGATGACATCAAACAAATGAGATACTCACAAACTTCTCCCAAATCATCCAGGTTGCCGATCACCTCTCTATGCTCTTGCTCACCCTCGTCCTTACTGTTGTCAGTGTACTTTTGCTTTCTGCATACCTGCATTATCAAATAACTTCATCATCTCTCTTTTCACCACAATGCCTGGCTGTCATTCGAGTCCCAAATCCTCAAACGACATTGAAATGAATGAACCTATCACCTACTATTCATACGAAAGCTAACTTGACAGAATGAGTGATTTTATGTGTGCAGATTTAAAAAGACAATAATAATCATAACAGTAATGTAAAATTCCCTACTTTGCAATCCACACCACTTTTTTGGTTGAAATTCTACAAAAAGGAAAATTGTAAGTTATTTTTGTCATGAGATGGAACATTTTAAGTTTTCATGTGTATTCCACATATAAATACAGATGCATTTCAAGACTTGAGAAAGAGTGATTTCAAATTCACTCCCTAAATGACTGAAGTAAACAATTTTCTTTCAGCAATTGATGTAGACGCATTCCAAACGAAGCAGCTGATTGTATCCCTGATTATTTAAAATTTCAAACAAAGCATAAGTTAGCAGAAGAGCATGGTTAGGAATGATTACCTGGAGTAACTGATTTAAACTAGCAATTTGTTCCATCTTCAAGAACTCCGAGTTTAATAGAGCTCGAAATAATAGGACAATCTCTGTGCTCAAATTATTAGCCGCAAGGTTTTGAATTATGCTAGATATGCAAGTATCATCAAACACAGATCTCATCCACTTAGGAATCTTCTGCAGTTTTAACAGAGCAACTGCAACATGAATTGCAGGCTTGTGAAGATTAATGAAAGATTTTGATGCCAGGCACGGGACAGCTAAAGACATTGCGAGCTCTTCCACAACCATCCTACTCCAAGTATACTTTGCATCCACACTTATCTCATGGATGTCCGGTAATTCCCACCCCATGACGATTGACAGGCACAGGCCACAATTCATAGCCACTCTGAGGTCACTGTAGAAAACTAAGCCTTCTAATACAGCCATTACAGAACTTAGGTACTTAGTGTCACATAGCAAATCCTCCCCTGTTCTATTCCTCTGCTCAGATATTCGGGTAAACAGCTCCAACAGGCAGTACGAAGCAGCGAGCTTGACCACAGGAGATCCAAAATGCATTAGTCTGCACAGGTCATGGCAGTAGATACCAATAAAGGAAAATGACTGCACCGTACCTGAGGGATCTAAGAAAACTTTCCAGTCCATAATCCCTGGTACAACAATGTGCGAACTGAAAGGAATAATATAGCAAACAAAAGTTACTTTCTAAAGAACAATGTGAAAACTGAAAGAAAATAATCAAAATCTAGTAGAAGAGACAGACCTTCTTAAAGTGAAGTAATTTAGAAGAAGCAAAAATATCAAAATCTCTCCAGAGCCTGTTCCTTCATCATTGGCAACCAATGCTGGCCCCTTAAGACATGCTGCATGAACCGCATTGTTGGTTGTAGAGACTAGAGAACTACTGAAAATGATTGTTTTTGAAGCTTCTGTGAGCACTGCATTAGCAGAATGGTGCAAAATCAAGCAAAGAATGCCAATCACCAATAGACATTCATGATTCCACATGTCTGCATCTTTTGTGGTGATACTGTTTATTAACTACAAAAGAAGGTGAATTATCTAATTAAATTCCGGGTGGCAGCAAACGATCTAGAATTAAAAAGTTGAGTTAGTTACCTTCACAATCACCGCAAGCCAACTATCATCATCAGATAGAGTATCATGTTGCACCGAGCATAGGATTTTAAAAATAAGAACCAACACAACTGTGGATATCTGTGGGGACTGTGTATAGGAGGACTCACAATAAAGTATCCGAGCTGCATTTCCAATATCAAGAAGGCATAACTGGTCTGAAATTGTTGGATATATGTCGACAATAGTTGCCATGAGATTGACTAAAGAAATTATCTCTTGCTCTTGACCTTCTGTTTGAACAAGCTCAGTCAATAAGCACACCAAAATACTTGCTCCATAACTATGTTCTCCTACTATTAACTCTGCAATTGCATTAACATTTAATACATGACTATTCTTTCCAAGGGCAGTGATGTCAGAGCCATCTGATGTATTCCTTCTGCAAAATTTCAGAAGCTGATAAGACAATGAGTTTCTCAATTTCTCTTGTTGAAAGAACCATTTCAGTGAGACTGGGTGAATTCTTGCAGAAGACAAATCCCACTCATTTTCACTTACTATCTGAAACAGGATTCTTTCAGCTTCTGGACTATAGGAGATTTGGTAGGTAACCTTTGCGAGACCCCTATAAAGGCCATAGAGATACAACAGCATCATCACTGTGAATGAATCAGTGGCTCCACTTTGGAGATCACCACTGTTGACCAAAATATATTGTTCCAGAGAAGCTAAAACCAACTTATCATCTGCAAGTCTGGGAAAGAAAATACGTAAGATGTGAAGATAAAACAGTTATTATTGTTAAAATGTATTGTCAAACTATTAGAAGAGCGAGTTACCTTTCATCATGTAAAGAACTGATGTATAAGATCAGCAAAATGGCAGATTGACAGGAAGATAATTCCAAATTATGCGAGTTCCTTTGACCAAGTAGAAAAAGCAAATCAATGGGATCAGATGGCAGATATGAAGTAGCATCCCTAATGGGTTGCCCAGTATCAGTTCCCAAAAGCACATCCACCAGTGAGCTGAGCATTAGATACACCCTCCACTTCATTTTCTCTGTAGGGAATATGCCTAGACATCCAAATGATAAAGTGAACCAAGTGCTTGAAATTAGCGTCATTGCAAATTGTTTGGCTTGGTTATCAGAATCCTGAAGCAGTATCGAATGAAAAGTTTCCAGTACTCCAAGGACAGTCACCTCTTCCATTTCATTTAAGGTGCTTACCAGCCAAGGCAACAAATGTTTTGTGCACAAACTTAAAATGAAATTTTGTAGTTCTATGTTGGAGTAGTCGGTTGAATTTTCTTCACGACTATACATGTATGCCTCTTTAAGTAGGAACAAGGAATGCAGAAGTTGACCGGGATGTTTGTTAGATGTACTCAGACAAGCTAAGACAGCATATTGCAATGCTTCTTTAATTGACGCTGCTAGATTCAAAGTCGGCTGAAAAGATGGCGTTCTAATGATAGCTACAAGGACTGAACAGGTAGTGATAAATGTCTCCTCAAGCATGCCCATATCCCCATCAGTATGCTGTTTAAGCATCTTTGTTAAAACAGGAACTAGTTCCTCTATATGAGATGAGGATAGCATTCCGGGGCAATCAGAAATGCAGTTCAAAATGAGCTTCAGTGTTTGATTTTGAACTGGATGCAAAGGAACTTCAGCTACATAATGTAGAACTGGAACCAGAGTTGCAAACCCAACAACAAGCCTCTGTTTGAAAGCTTGCTCGGCTTTTGATAAAATATCAAGTACCTGAAGGCAAGATTGGACCGCCGGATCCTTGCATTCTGTTCAACAGGAAAGATCATTAGCTGGAAACTAGTATACAGCAGAAGAACTTGATTTTTCAGTAACTTTTTCCAACAGGTACACAAACATAGGATCAAAATGATGAGGCATGGATTTCCGAAGTAGTTGTGACAGATTGGTAAATAGTAGTCACAGTTAAGCCGTGCAATACAATCAGTGACCAATTAAAAAGCCTAAGCTATCCAGACTCGCAAGCTTTAGAAAATGGAGAAATTTGTTTCAAAGTTCAAACCAATAATTTATTGTTTCTTGATAGTTGTCTATGCTCAAAGCTACTCTAACACTCTAACAGCTCACAGAGATCAAGCAAAGTATAACTCTTATATTATTTTTTTGCGAAGATACTTGACTAACCTGACAATCTCAGTATTTCAAACACATAATCTGCTATGCTTTCTTCAACTAGTACTTGGATTTCTCTGCACGTAGTGCCTTCACAGGACATATAGTGAAAGAGTAAATCCAATGTGCTGATCTGGACTTGGCTATCTGTTGAAAGAAGTGGGCCCTTGATTGCCTCAGTGAATAATATGTTCAGAGGATGCATATCTTTTCCATTTTCTGTTGCTTGCCCAAAGCTATCTCCTTCAGATGAACTCATGCTGTTTGAATCAGGGGCATATGCAGTCCCAAAAAGCCCTCTCCGAGCCAAGACCGTCAAAAGCGCTAGACAAGTGTATGAAAATTGTTAGCTTAGAGGATGCAGGACCCAGACTGACGCTGAACGCAACAATAAAGTGCATATAAAATGACGAGTATTCCCTGCTGTATCAGAGTGATTCCCCCACAGAGATATGCATGACTCAATAAAATCTTATGATTGCAACGAGGCAATATGCAGTAATTCACAATTAAGCTTTCACCATATGATACCAAAAAGAACAGAAATAATGACGATTCTTAGTCTTTTATCATAGTGTGAGCAAGTTCTTTTTAAGATTTCTAGAATCCTTTTTATGTAAACCAAACTCAACTATTGATGATAAAAATTGGAAGGACCTTCACATTCCCACTTATGGTATAAGAAACAATAGTCCTGTAGATTGTGAGTTGAATGTTCTTCTCCAACATTCTTGCCTATGCCCATAACAAATGCATAATTTTTATAAATTAAAAAAAAATGAACAAGCAAACAGACAAACTTGGAGGTCTCATGAACTGTGCTTTGAATACGGGGTAAGTAAACAGAAGAACCCAAATTTTGAGGGACAAAATAGAAAAGTATAAAATATAAACCTATGCAATTCAAGCGGACGTCATCACTTTGGGTCTTCATGAGGGCCTCTAAAGATAGGCGCACTAGCTTGGGGCAAAAGGAAAATAAAAGATCAGATCCATCAGCATCCTCTGATGCATAGTGGAGAGCAGATACTTTGTAAAGAACAAACATGATTTCTCCCCGAATTTCTTCACTGTGTCAAAGGACAAGAGTAGTGTTTAATTATAAAAAATAAAAAATAAAAAAAAGAAGGAAAATTTTCTCTTCCCAGTGTTCTTCATTAGTTACCTTGGTAATTGAAGACCTGAAACAAGATTGGTAATGAGGCCATTTTTGTCTCTAATGTGAGCAAAGGGATTACTCTGCTGACAGTTTAAGAGAACTCCTAAGCAATGAAGCTGTATATGAAGAATAACAAAATATAATGATGAAAAGTACATAAGATACAAGTTTCAAAATAAACAGAAGAAAAGGCCAGCGGATTTATAGATGCACCATCCCGATCTATCAACGCTCATTCTCAGAGATCTTCTCAAAGACAACGAGAATTTGTGATATACATGGGTAAAGTAAGAACCAAATCATAAGAATCAACAGTTTCTAAGAGACAATTCAATGCAAAGCTTCACAGTTTCTCACGCATCAAAAGTAAATAAACTAGACCATCCTCCCATGTGACTATTGACAGATAATTCTCACCCTCCGAACCCAAATCGACTCGTCAATGCAAATATCTATAGTCTAATCCCCTATATAGTGTCATTTTGATCGAATCCACAGAGAATTTCTAGAAAGGAATCTACTAAATCATATTTAACTAATTTAAGAGAACTGCACAAAGCATTAGCAACTCATCAAACACAAGAACCAAGTCGAAAGTCCAGTCTAGGCCTCTATTACTAAGTAACTATCCATGAGAAACACCAGAACCAGGTTTGAATCATCCAAAAACTAAAAAATAAAAAAATAAAAACTCTATCATCCGCAATCAGAACTGAAGGCATTAGCAAAACTATTCATCCAAATCTTTACAGAAATTTCAGTCTCCTAGTTCATTTTTCTCGAAAGAAAATTTCAGCAGTAGTCACAATCAAACGGAGATGAGATTACCGTGTAAACCTGACGGCGACTCCAAGCCAAGGCGCCGGAAGAGAGGCGATCGGAGAGGCGAGCGACGAAGTCAGCAGCGAGCGAGGGATCGGCCGAATCGCAAAGAGCGGTGACGAGATCGACGACCTGTCGTGCGATGGGGTCGTCGTCAAAGGAGGCTAGGGTTTGGACGAGAGGGGAGACGAGGAGGCGGGAGTGGAAGGAGAGGAGGGAGCGGAGGAAGGGAGGGTCGGAGAGGGCCTGTGAGAGCTGGGAGAGGGCGTAGGACACGTGGACGGTGGGAGATTGAGGGTTTGAGATGAGATTGGAGAAGCAGAGGAGGCAGATGGAGCCTCCTTGCTTGGTTTGGAGGACGAGAGTGGAGCGGTGGCCCTGCGAGCATGTCGGCGGCGGCGAACTTGAATTGGAGGCGTAATTGTCACCGGAGTCGTCGTCTTCGTCTTCGTAGTGGTGGAGGTTCTGTGACTGAGAATCGTCGAAGTACATTGTCGCCGATCTGAGGCGGAGGAGGAGGGAGTGGTTTGAACTTTGGCGCCACAAAATTTGGGGGTTTAGGTTTTGAATTTTGAGATGAGATACAACAGTAGGTGAAGAGAAATGGTAAGAGTGCTACTTTATATACACCTACGGACATAGTAAAACTGTAAAACTCTATTTTTTGTTAAAAGGCTAATGCTGTAATAACCCCACCCATGTGGGTGGTCTAGCATAAACACGACTAGGTGTGCAGGTTGAGCGAATGTGAACTGGATACTTAGAGAGGTTTATTGTTCGATCATCTTTGTGAAAACAACTCTAACGGGGAGTACTTGTTGATCTAATAAACATTACAACCAGAAAATTGAAAATCGAATTAAAGCTAAGGTATCCAAGGAGTGAACTTCCATTCTCGGTTATTCACCCAAACCCTTTAGAACTTTTTAGCAGACTCTCTATATTAGCTCTTTAACCATTTTAGAAGACGAGTTTAGTTTTTTATTAATTTTACCAGCTCTACCAGATTAGTAAGTGACTAGCTATTTTAACTTTTAGCTATCTCGCTCTCTAAATATAGCTAACGAGATGAGACTCTCTATAATTTATGTTAATTCAATATATAAATTTTTTAAGTCATTTCATGTAATATTAAAACACATTTAAATTATTATTTTTTATTTAATCAATAATATAAATCATCAAATTATAGTTGATATAGAGAATACTGATATAGAGGTATTTTTAAAGTAGTTAACCAAAATAACTTTTTAGCTATTTTGCTTAAAATTTGATTATAAAACGGCTAATATTGCTAAATATGCTCTTGGGTATCTAGAACTATCTAATGATCAGAATTATCATTTTCATAAACAAGTTTGATGAAGAACGGGAAACGACCATACTCCCTCCATAGAACTTGAATTGTTACTACATCATTCGGATGAGAAGCTTTATGATCACTTTCAACATGCAGTAACCAAGAAACAACTTCTCTATTTTTAATTTTTTTTTCACATTTCGCTTTTTTCAAATATATAAGAACTATGTGCTTTGAATTTTCTGTAGCTGAAAACAAAAAAGCTAATATTGAAACACAAAACAGTAATTTTACCAGACCTAGACCAAGTTGCTGAAAATGAGAATTCTACGGCTTCTCAGCTCCTGTGCTTTGGATTTTTTTATTTTTTATTTTTTTGGAAGTACTATTTTCAGCAGAACTTGGTAGCATCAAGTTCATCTCCAAATTGCTGTAAATGTACACTCCCAACATTCCATCTCACTCGTGGATTTTGCAATATTATATCTGCAACACCCTGCAATTCAACAGACCTTCAATCCAGATAGCCTTTACTTATAATTTAATTGCACAAAGACTTTTCTGCTCACAAACTTGATTTGATGATGAAAACCAGGGGAGGACACAAATTATCAAGTGTATGCCTTATGTGGCCGGTGAAGTTCCTTTCTTCGTCCCACGACAAAATGCAACAGACAATCTATGTTACACCTAGGCCTGATAATGAATAGATCAAGCTTACAGTGGATGTTGCAAGAGCTTCGGTTCTGGCTCATTCTTGGAGGCTGCAAACTGTGTCTCTATCAGGTCAAGCAACAGTTTAGCTGAATTCAGTTTGTAGCCATCTAATTGCAGGGAAGTGAGCTGACTTCAAGCTGTGCTTTGCTCAGGGGAAGAATTCTAAACCTGCTTCGGATACCACTTAAGAATGAATGAGATTGTGCAACACTTCTTCTGCATAGAGCTGAGAACATCTCCAAGATTTACGATGGAACAAACAAGTAAACATGAGGAATTGAGGCCTCAGACTACTCTCTAATTTGACAAGAAAATAGGAAATTTGCCAAATTTCCCATTTATTGGACCGCCAAACAAGATATGAAATTGAAGACCTGCTCAATTGCAATTAAAATTAATTAGTTTGACACTGTAATATGACATGAAGATGGCATACGATGCAGATCCAAACAATAAGCAGATAGACAAATACATGATGCAACATACATATGACGGGAGGATCACTGTTACAGCTTTGCAGTTTAAACCTGCTGCAGTAGTACCTCTAGCAGACTTGGATTTCACTCAATACACCTAGTTAGTGTCTGCTATAGTTACCATAAGCCACCATTAAAATCAGTACTCCAAATAGATGAGGCTTTATGAAACACGGACTCAGATTCTCCTCCATATGATGACAAAGACAGAAAAGAGAAGCTGTTCAATCAATCAAATCCATCATGAAGTACTTTCAAGCATTCCTGTACAAATGTCTGTCCTTTAGTCAGTTCACTGACAAAAGCAGTATATCTGAAGCACTAGCTTATCTTGATTTCATCTACTCCCTCATACTTTGCACTGATTGTCTTTGAACACTGAATCAATAAGATCTTGGTACGTCCATGTTTTCTTTTCTCTAACTTCAGGTTCAAGCGAGGAGTATGCTGCTTCACAGTTCCTGATGAAATGCCCCTTCCCAAATGTAGTAATAACAAGAGGATCGGTGTTCATTTCAACTGCTTTGTAAAGAATTCCGTGCTTCCTCCATGTATTCAAAGTCGCAGAGCCATCATAGCCAATCCTATTTGCATCAAATAGAATTCCAAAAGTGATAATATCAGGATCCACGCCACGGGTTAGTGATTGGGAGAACAAACTTCTCAGGCGGGTGAAATCTTTCATCTTCAAATAAGCTAGCATCATTATGTTTGCCACCGTTGCATTCCATGGGACACTTTTTTCTTCCATCTCTAGAATGATGGAATTCATACCTCTTCGACTCAAAAGACCAGCATGAGATAGGAGACGCAAACACCAAACGAGATCAGTCTGACCAAACCTTGGTGAAAGATCAACTCCCAAGTTCTCTAATTTGGAAAACATATAGTTCTCAATATAAACTTCTGCAACTTTCTTAATCAAATCCTCCTTTAAAATTGCTCTCGAATTCAAAACTCTTCTATAGAAAACTTCCATCTTCTCCAAGATCCCAAATTTTGCGTAAACTTCCAGCATCGCAATCAAAGTAGGAGCCTGTAAATCCATTCTTCTAGAAACCATGGATTGATACACTCTTTCCATCCTATTCAGTAACCCTCCATGTGCAAACTCTCGAATAAGCAAATTATAGGTAATGTAGTCCGGTGAACAGCCATTTAATCTCATTTTTTTCAGACACGTACCCATTTCATCATACATTTTATATTTTCCATACGCTTCAATGAGCCCATCATAAGTATCAGTGTCCGGTGCCAAATTCATTTCTTTCATCTCATTAAGAAAGTGCACGGCATCAACAAAGTTTCCATTTCTCGAAAGACCATGAATAACCGTATTGTATACTTCCACAGACAGCCCAAGACCCTGACTCTTCATATCCTGAAAGCATACTACTGCCTCTTCAATGAGGTCCTCCTCAACTAGCAATCCTATTATCTTGCTGTAGTTGAACTCATTAATCCGTGATTTCTCAATGTTCCTCCATATATCAAATAACTGTTAAAATATTCCAGAATCACAATTTCAATCAAAAACATAAAAAAATAACCAAAACCCAATTTGCATAATGCTCTACTATGATGCTCATGATACCAAAAAGACACAAAAGCAAAGGAAAAGAAAAACCCAAATATATCTACTATCTATTCCTACATCCCCATAAACAGAACTAAGCAGATATAATCCAAACTAACTGTTGTTTCTTGCCTTCTTGGCAACAAAATATATTGTAAAGATAAAAGTATTCATGCAAATTGAAAAATCAAGAATGAATAGAATCTGACCTGCAAGATTTCCTTGGGCCTGGAAGCATGTATGAGGAATCTGATGACAGCCCAGAATTGGTCTATGGTCCAATCACCATCATCTCTAAGCAACTGCAAAGGGCAACAGTCTTTCTCCATGAGAATGTCCAGTAAGGCCCTGAGCTTGTGATATTCATGGGAAGGCTCAACATGGAGGGTGGTGTGCTTTGTGGAAGAACTAGTCTTGTGTGGTGGTAGTGGTGATGGTGAGAAGAAGTGGGCATGGCAAAGGGAAAGAGTGGTTGTGGTGGAGGGTTTTGGGGTTTGGGTGTTGGGGAAGAGGAGGTGGGTGTTGCTGTGTTTGAAGCTCCATGAAGTGTGGGCTATCTTGCAATGGCTGTACTGCAGCTTCACCACACTCTCCATATGCGACTCTCCGAGGAAATGTTTCGTTTCTGAACCAATGAGGTTATAAGAGACTAACATTTAACCCCGGTGAATTCTTATTTTACCGCTACGGGTAAATTCCTTCCATCTGACCTCCTTTAGTTTTTTTCCTTTTTTTTTATGAGATAAAACAACAACAAAAATACAAAACTACGGCACAAAACCTCTAGCTGAAAAGCTGGGGATTAGAGAAAAACAATGAGACCACATAGAAGGTGAAAAAGATGATTGTCCTTAAGTCTGCAAACCGAGGAACCTCATATAATTCGCTTCAATATATCAAAAGTAAATAGTGTGAAATTGTTGTGCCAATTCCGCAATTTCTCCTTACCAAATTTTTACTCGCAAGAAGCTATATGCAAACCGTAAAATCCTCGATCCCCATGTGAACTGTAAAATCCTCGATCAAAAGAACTAGTGGATACCCACGTGGATGTAGATGAGCTTCACACGTGGATGTAGATAACCCGCTCTGATACTATGATAAAGTAATATAGGGTTCACATCCAAAACCAATTGGCAATGGATGAAAAAACTCAAATCTTTATAAACCCACATACAACGTCTCATATTTCCGATATGAGATTTATATCTCAACACTAGTGACGTTAAAAAAAATTAACTACTCAGAACTGCATTTCCATCCCAGATTAATATGTGCATCCGATAACTACTGAACTTTTGCATAGAATTTACAACAAAAGCCCTATAAATCCAACTCATAACCATACCAACAAAACCTAGCTAGATCGGTATATAAAGTAAAAACACAAACCGGATTGACAACATCTAGCAATTTCACCGGCACAAACTTCAACCTAAGTAGTACTCTGAAGCTCTGCCTCACATTTCAAAATATACTGAACTAAGACACTGTGGACGCTATTTTACAGAAGCGCAGCACACAAACTGTACCCAGGATGGTCTTCCCTTGACTTTCTTCTTCTCACTATTAGTGTCTGAAGGATATCTGGCCGGCGAGTTCCATTCTTTTGCATGCTCTTTCTTAGCAGCCTGACCAGGCGGCGATTCAGGATTCAAAATTGAGTTCACGGTTGTCGTTATAGGAACACTAACCTTGACAGCTTTATCATCTTTCTGAGGAGCAGGAGCGAGACTTTCTTTTTGATTCAGTGGTTTTCCCTTGCTTTCACTTGAGGCCTCCCCCAAAAGGCTTTTTAAAGGAGTGTGTTGCTTCCCAGTGCTCCAGTTTGTCACCTTAGCGATGATCTCTTCGTTCTTCTTTCTCCCCTGTGACTCATTTACAACATGAGTCATAGAAGGGAACCACCCAGTTTGCAGAGATGCAGGTTTTGGTTGTTCTGGGTTCTGTACTGCAGTCAGGGTTTCAGAACCAGTAGCTTTTTTATCATCCACACCTCGGGGTTCAACCAATGTCATGAACGATGGTGCCTCAAACATATCAGATGATTTGTCCGAGTATGGACTCTCACATTCAACTTTTGACTTCTTCAAGTCAGAGTTTTCTTCTAATGAAGCTTGGGAATTCGTACGTGGCACAACTTCAGCATCAGATTGCATGGAAAGAACTGATACATCAACAGCAAATAGATTGAGGTTAGACAACTGCAACACTTCCTTTGTGCATAGTAGCATCACAAAAGGAGAGAATGGTCTAGGAAAGAAAAAAATGAGATTCTATAATTTGGTAGATGATCCACCACAAGATACTGTTACTCAAGAAAAGCAAAGCAAAATCACCAAAAAGTTACTGAATGATTTTGGATCCTCTGGACTGGATATTTATGGGTTAGCTAACATACTTAAACTTAAGCATCTATACATAACTCCATATATATTCTAAAGTTTCTACTACCAGGGATGACATAATCAAATTAAAAGATATAAATCATATAATTTATTTGTTTATGTACCCATCTTCAGCACGTATGTGCAAGATTATTGGGGTCATACTAGGGTAAGTACAGTGAAATAGTTCAGGCCTAATAAGAAAAAAAAGAAAATTGTGTGACAAGAGTCCACTGGGAGACAAATATGTACCTGAAAAGGATCCCCAGTTGGCTTCCAGACTGTCAGTTTGGCTATTTGAGTCCATATCAATTGTAGTTGGGCTTGGCTGTTGTCTAACAAGGTTATCATCGCCTTCCTTTAACAAAGACTGAGAAGTAATCCCAGAGGCAACTGCAGGGACCTCTTGGGAGCCGCTATCTTCAGAGGCAATGAAACTTAGAACAGAAGATTCGGTATCTAAAGCAGAAAATCCCGGTTCTTTCATCCCATGGTCATCCAAACTCTTCTGGAATGATACAACATTCTGACCATGATCTGACCCAGCAGCAACACCGCCATCAACTTCTTTCTCGATTTTGTCACTGCAAGCAATCTCATTTTCTATCACATCTTGCTGAGTATCTGACAGAATTTTTCCCGCAATTTGGCAAGAATTTGAACTGATATCTAAGTCTCTGCTACTGGTTTCAACCAGCTCCATCCTAGAACCATCGGTTGCATCTTCAACAATAGCTTTGGCAAGAATGACAGAAGACTCGGGCGTGAATTCTGACTTCACCAGAATATTTTCTTCAACAGATCCAGCCATGCTTTCATTTCCAGGTATAACAAATTTCTCAACTTCACTGTCATCATGAACGGCAGAACCATCAACATCGGGCAACTTTTTCGCTGGATGAACTTGCAAGTCGGAGAGAGCAATGACAGATTCCAAATTAGTTGTAGGGTCTTCCGCAAAGGTTTTGTCTGTACATATTTTACTTAAGTCTTCACCAGATGATGCACACCTTTCAGCTTTCTCAAGATCGCCATCATACCCAATTAAATCACACTTTTCAGTTTTATCATTCTCACAATCACCAGCAGCATCACCACCTTCATGTGGAATGGTTACTGGATTAACTTGGAGTTCAGATAGACAACTAACAGTCTCCAAATTACTTGCAGGATCTCTGGAAGATTTCTCTGCAGCTCCTTTGCTTGTGTCATCCCCACATAAGTTAAAGGTTTCAGCCTTTTCATTGTAAACAGCATCTCCAGATTTATTACACTTTTCAATTACGCCCTTCTCATAATCACCCGCATCATCATCTTTTTGTAAGTTAGCTGCTGGATGAATTTGGTTCTCATAACAATCAGCAGACTGAACAGTAGCTATTGAATTTGCCACAAGATTTTCTTCTCCAGGTCCTTTTTTGCTGTCTTCTCCAGACTCTCCACTCCCATCACAGATTCCATCTTTTTGATTATCATCCAGACCAACTGATTGAGTAGTTTGATCTATACTAGCATCACTTGCAGCATAGTTCACCTGTAAGGACTCATTAGACTTATCATAAGATTCCTGTCCTTCAGGAGAATCAACCACATAGGTGTTAGCTGTCAGAGGCATCACAGCATCTGCAGGGGCTCCTATTTCATCTGAAGTTTGGTTTTTGAACATCTTGATCTCGGACAGAGTCATATTGGCTTCACCTTCATCAGGCACACTTTTAATCATTGGATTGCTGCTGCTGTCATCCGGTTCAAGGCTAGCTTCCAAATTATGCATATCAGGAGAGACAACAGTGCCTCCACTTAAATGACTTGACTGCAAAATGTTCAGATTCTCGCTGAAAACAGGTTGTTTGACATTATTTTCCTCATCATCAAACTGTTCCCAAGACTCCGAGCAGGAAGTAAATCGGTCTAATTGCTTTCCCTTGTGGTCTTTGAAATCTTCAAGCATCAGCACAGGATCCTCTACCACATGTAAGTCATCAGGCACAGAAAGCACATGTACACTTGCATTCTCTTCGTCTTTACCGTTATGACTCTCTATCACTTTACCAGAACTGAGGTACTGTATTCCATCAGTATTATTTACCTTCTTTTCAACGGTATCAACAGAAGTATTCACATGTGCAACAGATTCTACTTCAGGGGGAACATCAATTTGTGGAAATTGCATATCAAACCCATCACTATGCTCCTTCTCTGATGGAACAACTTCATCATCTCGCACATATTCTGAAGTCATTTCACTTGATCCTTCAAACTTAGAGCCACCCTCAGCTGTTCCACCAGCAACTTTATTGGGTAAGATCATGTTCCTATCTAGATTAATTGCTGAAATTCCCCTCACTTCAGCATCCTGATCAACAGATGTCAAGCAGCTCTCAATCATGCTGTCAGTGTCACCAGTCTTTTCAATAATTTCTGATGCATCTGTCACCATGTCATATTTGATGGGGTGTAAACCATTGGTATCACCAAGCACATTTGATTCTTCAGTTTTACTATCTGACATAGAACTAGTCTGTGAACTGACGTTCCTATCCAGATTAGTTGCTGTAATTCCTGTCACTTCAGCCTCCTGATCAACAGATGTCAAGCAGCTATCAATCATGCTGTCAGTCACATTGGTCTTCTTCATATCTTCTGATGCATATGTCACTGGTTCATAATCGATGGAGTTTAAGTTGACTCCTGAAAAGTAATTCCACTATGAATGAGAAAAAAGGGAGAAGATGAAAACATACAACAATCGAGACAGAATTATTGCCATGAACTAGTGTAGAATATATAACATATAATTATAAGCCAACCAAGAACTTAAGAAGGAATAATCCATTAAAACTTATTTGCAGTTCTACTCAAAAAGTAGCTGTCATGACTAGTACTTTAACAACTACTTGAAATCATGCAACTGTGACACATTTTGAATAATACACAAAGTTCTTCCCTTACCAGTGCGCCCTGGATTAAGCTTTAATTGTGGCCTAACACTACAGAAGTAATTATCCCATAACTATCGATACTGTGGATTTTTTTTTAAATGTAGAATGTACAATGAATGGATCGTAATTTAAAAGGCATTGATTTCATAGACCTTCCATAATTAGACTATAGACAACTCAAAGTATCAAAAAAACTGTATGTTTGAAATTCTGAAACCAACTGGGTCAGCTTAATATCCTAATCAAGAAATAAACAGAGATATTCTTCTTGTAGTGACTAGTGAGCTACAGAATCCAAATCCCACCCATCAATTTAGACTACCCCGCAATACCTTTTTAGCACGATAATTGATATCTTCTTCTCATACTTAATGAGTTCACATTCAAGGGGAATGGCGTTAATGATTCTGAGTCATTTAAATTTATGTAGGAGTGTCCAAATCAAGAAAATATAAGGTATCAGGTAGCAACAAGCAAGTCTGTCTTCATAAGCAGATATTTTGACCAATCAAAAGCATAGTGAAATATAACTGAATCACAGATCTAATATCATTTTCTCTTTCTCACATGAAGATATCAAACATCATAGAATGTTACCTGTCGTTTCCCCATCACTAGGGAATGGAATGGCACTCAAATCCTTCTTGGCACTCCTTTCTACAACAGGTAGCGATTCTGGGGCATCTTTGAACCCTACTCCAGTCCGTGAAGCAGAACTGCTATCAGAAAACTCCGCAACAGCATCTGAGAACACCCCATCGTCTGACTGAATGGATCCTTGCCCGATTCCACCACTGCCCTTCTCATAAACGCTCTTTTCCACAACTTTCGGACCTTAAAACAAAAAATTCACCACAGTAAACACCTCACATCCAAAGATTTGCCAAACTAAACAAAAACAAAAATAGCTATCTAACAATGCAAAAACTCGTAAACATCTCCACGCTTAAACTTGAGATATCTATTTCACTATATCCTTCCTAAGCACTTTAACACTATATACTTTCAATTAAACTTTCCAACACTTTCAGACCTTACAACACAAATTCACCTCTAATCAGATCTATCAAACTAAACAGACAAAAAAAATAGCCATCTAACAATGCCGAAACTCCCAAACATCTCTATGCCTCCAACCTCACACATCTACTTCCTCCCTAACCACTTCAACAGTATACACTTCCACTACTACTCTCTCCACAATGCCGAAACGAAAATCGAAACAGAGCAGAGAAATAATTGATGAACAAACTCACTGGGGGTTTTGGGATCATCATCAGAGTGCTGGTCATCATCGGAAACACTCAGCTGTGCAGAGCCAACCAACTTGTAACCCTCAATGCTTCCGCAAATCTTCTTATGCGCGCGTCGGTGCCTCGGGCTCGGGTGCGAATTCGGAAACGGCCACCCGCATTTACGACACATATGGACTCCGTGACCTTCTTGCCCTAACAAAAAACCCCAAATTCGTTAGAAAACCAAAAACAGAACCAAACAAGCAGAAGCAAGCGGCGCCGGAACCCTAGAAAGAGACGGAGCGAGAGTCAGGGAGAGGCGGCGGACCTGAGCTGTGAGCTCGGCGGAGATCTTGGTGGTCCATTGGAGCTCAGTGTGAAGAGGTGTGAGATAGTAAGCGAAGCGTTTTGGGTTTTGGAGAATATAAAATAGAACTGTGGGTGAAGCAAAGAAGAAGCGAAATGGGGAGACGAAAAGTCTGCGAGTCTTCGTTTTTGGGTGCGAGTGTGGTTGTTCGGAACAGTGTGAGTGTTAAGTGTTAACTACTCTTCCCATGTGAGTGTTTTTCTTCCAATTTATCCCTTTTTAATTTTGAAATAAATACAAGGGCTCAGATAAATAATTGCATGTACTAAAAATAATTGAATGTACACTAGCTTGTTATTCACTACGTTGAGGTGCATTGTATCGTGCTGCATTCGTGGTAGGGCAACAGACGGTGTGACGGTCTAATAGTGTATTTACGACTCTTTATTGAGTCATCGCACCATCTAGATATTGGTTTACAAAAACCGCACAATTCAGGTGACACGATTGTCCCACTGAAAATGTTATTATTTAATCTCACATGATCTAACTTTATATTAAAATATATTAGAACACGACAACATCTGTCATATTTTTGACGATGCCACATAAATTTAGACAATTAGATCTTGAAATGTTTTTTTTTCATGTAACTCGTTTCTTCCTATATTACTTGATAGTTTATTTTTCATTGGTCGATATTATCAATCATGTACTTAGTACCATAATGGTATCCAAAATTCTTCTCTTATGTTCCCTCTCTCTTTTGGTACTATCTTTAAATTTGATTCCCCTAAATCTGATTATTGAAATATTCAGTTATTGAAATATTCTTTCCTAGAAACTCAAAAGTGTATTTTTCTTTTACTAGACGCTGCCGTCCAAGTCTTGGTTGTGTTGGTTGAAATGTCGAATTGAGTAACCATGCATGCTGCCCCGTTACAACAGTGTTCTTTTTCTTTAATTGACTAGTACTACGTTATCTTTTACCCGTCTGTGACGCAACCAAGACTACAGCTAATAGAATTCTTTCATGACTTTGATACAAGAATAAAAAAGTCAATACGTGGCACTCACCTACTTTTTGTCCGAAATGAGCTTCAAGAAACGACAGCGAAATCCACTCCTACAAAACGACACCAATATCCACGCCTTGATGTTGGCGTTTTTTTGTTTTTGCGTCTTGCATCAGTGCATGTAATGATGTGACCTCAAGTGAGTCAAGTCCTTTAACATTATGTAACTAACAACTCCTCCTTCTAAGCAAAATGACAAGAAAAAGTTTACCACGGTTACACCTAACCTTGATTTAAATGATGTCAACTCTAGATTTATATGATGATGATGATGACCACCACTTATGGGATCCATAATCAACGTACGTACTAAAACTTTGTTCATTTACATTATGTTTGGTTTCTTGTTATTTCGTAATTACTCAATCATAACTAGTTGGTAGATGCACATGGTATTCAGACTCTCCTCAAAAGGTATATTCGAAACGAGGAGCCTTGTTTTCTTTTAAATAGAAGATTAAATTACAAAGAAGAGTTTTTAAGGCGACCAATATAAAAAGAATTTAAAAGAAGAGCTATTTGAATTTGAGGAGGAATCCCATCAAACTAGCATATCGATGAGGAAAGGGAATGACCACAACCAAAACAAAAGCATCCGCAAGAAAATTCGTCTCTCTGAAAATATAGAAAACACATGATCCTTTGACACGATTTGATAAGGGAAGAGTCTCATTCTACTTCTATTTGAGTGCAGTTGCGTCTTTTAGCAGCAATGAGCTCTTTTTTTAAAAGTTATACATTCAACCAACAGAATTGAAAAGTTGTGAAGTTTTTGCGTATCAAACATAATAAGAGAGCCAATAAAGTTTTGTAATAATGAAGCCAGACGAATGAGAAGTAACTAAGCCATCAAAATATAACTTGAACCAGTTAGGAGGAGTTGAGGCCTCATTTATTTAGTTTGAATGCTAGGTTGATTTAATGTTATTTACTAAACTATATGCATGGCCATAAGAGAGGCTGCAATACCATGCTTATTGTCTATGTGGTCAACATATCATTTCGAGACTATGAAGGATTTGGAATACGTCGAACAATCTAAAATGAGGGTAGCAATAAAGAAAAAGATTAAGTTTGACTTATGGTTGCATGTTATATGATTGGTACGTTATTGTGATTATCTATAATTCCTTTTATTAGATTAATTCAATTAGACTATTGTGAGCAAAAAGGAAAAAAAAAAAGTATTTTTATCTCGATTCTTGATGGGGCTCGAACACATGATGTACTACTAAAGGCATGGCTGCCATTTGGTTTGGTAATTACTGGACCGATTGATATTTTAGATTTGGTAAACTGACTATGGTATTCGAGACCAATAAAATTGAAATCGAAAAAGTGGGTTTGATTTTGGTAAGGTTGTCTATTGACATCCCACAAACCATTTTGCTCACCAATTACATTAAAATATTATGCTCGCTTATTCATGAGCCTAGCAGAGTATAAACCACAAAGATACGTATTAGAGAAGAAAATTACTAGCACCACTGCTCTTAATTGCGGTGCTCAAGCAGTTATCAACCACCAATGCTAGCACACTTCATAGTTTACCAGCTCTAGCTACAAACATAAAGAAAACTACACCTTGTCCTTGCCCTTAGGGTTAGGGCTTGGAGGTTTACCTGAGAGAAGCACACTAGGAAATTTCTCCCCCAAAATCTTGCGTACCTATGGTGGAGTTTTTTTTTTTTTTTATCCCAGAGGCCAATTCCTTTTCTTTTTTGGTTCCAGAAGAGGGTACCAACATGGCCTTGAATCAAACCAAAGCCTGATTTTTGGTCGAGTTTTCTTGTCACTATCTACGTGAAGTGGAGTTGTTGAAGTCACATTAGAAAGTCCATTTTTCACCAAAGATTTTGAGGGTGGCGGAGATTCGTGTCTCGTGGTAGTTGGATTATTTTCATGCTCTGTGGTTGCCAAGACAGTAGTAGAACCCTCAAAACCCTCCATAGGCTGAGCAACCTTCACTGCAATGGCCTGCTGCTCGAAAGCAACCTCAGTGTTGCTCGAATGTTATTCTTGCATTGCAATTTTAGATGGTGGAGTTGCAACTTCAGGGTGTGGCCTCTCAAAAATGGAACCACCTCAGGTCTTGTGTTTGATGCCTCGGAGACGGAATTAGCTTTCTTAGTTTCTTTGATGCACAACATTGCTTGATCAATATTTGTGTCAATCGACACCAAAGCCCTATCATTGGCAGATCGGTAGTAGGCTTTAGAATCTCTTTCTGAATAACAATAGACTTATGTTTCATACTTTCTTTAGAAATTAGAACAGAATAAAGGTTGAGCAATAACAACCTTTGCCTGTGGGATCCAGCTTTTGTACTTGAATTTGCTTTGATAACAATCTGACGCTGCCACGTCATCTTTGTTCAATCCAATAACTATTTTAGAGTTCTAATCTTTTATGGGTTTTTCCTATGTTGTAATTGATTGAGTCTTTTGATCTGTGGATGGATGAAGTGACTGATAATGAGACCCCCCTCAATGTGGCTGTGATTAAGGTAGAGTATCAATGGCGTCCGAAACGGTGCTCCCGTTGTAATGTGTTTTGGTCACTCTGAGCCCCTATGTCCCAAGACAATTTCTGGGCCTACTCCGGCAAAGCAACCGTTTCATGAAAGTCTTGGTAAGAACAAAATGGCTGGTGTTCAATATGCTAGGGAAAAATCAATTGTTGTGCATCTAGTTCCAGTCCCTCTTGTTACTTCAGCCTCTATCTCTGTTACTACAACCGCTATCCCTTCTTCGGGTGAGACCAGTTGTGATCCTATGGTAGATGTGGTAGCTGCAATGGTGGAGGATCATGTTATTTCTGGTATTAAATCTAGCTCTAGCATCTGCCCAGTTGTTGATTGTAGTGGGCTGCAAGACGCCCCAGTTGCTTCTAGTAATGCTTTGCCTTAGCGGAAGTGGATGAGGATTTTGTACTTGCCCCTTCTAATACTGCTACTCCTGATGTTACTCGCCTTGCTGCCTGTGTCAAGGGGAAAAACATTGATGCTTTACCTCTGGCAGTTTGGTCCAAGTCTTCGGAAAAAAAAAAAGAAAAGAGGTAAAAACTCTTTTGGGGGCAAAGTTGTTAATGCCCAGGTCTCTTCCATTGTTTTTTCACTCAAATGATTAATTTTGGTTACTGGAATGTTCGTGGTCTCAATGATCCTTCAAAGCATCTGGAAGTGTTGAATTTTGTTTCTTCTCATCACCTTGATCTTATCTGTTTAGTTGAAACGCAAGTTAGGGAGGTAAATGTTGAACCCTTATCAAGGCCTATCTTTCCTAGTTGGAGTTTTTCCAATAATTATTGCAGTCATATAATGGGAGAATATGGATTTTTTGGAACCCTACCAAAATTTCTCTTGTCAATCTGGATTGTTCTAGTCAAGTTGCTCACTGCAAGCTTAGACTTTTAGACCTTCAAGTCGTTTGTTTTGCTTCCTTTATCTATGGTTCGAATGCTGATTCTACTAGGAGGGAGCTTTGGGAGAGCATTGTGAATTTTGCTGGTGTCTCTAATGGTTATCCTTGGTTAGTCATTGGTGACTTAATGTTACTAGAAGATGTGAAGAAACTATAGTTGGCAATAACCATTTCACCATTGCTATGGATGAATTTGATTCTTGTCTTCACAACTCTGAGCTTGATGATCTTAATTACTCTGGTATCTACTACTCTTGGAGTAACAGACAGGATGTTGGTAATCTTATTTCTAGAAAGTTGGACCGTGCTTTAGTTAATCACTACTGGATGATCTCCTTTCCTAATTGTGGTACTGAGTTTTTACCTCCTGGCATTTCTGATCATGCAGCTATGGTAGTTAAGTTCGGTCTTCCCTTCAGAAGCCGCAAAGCTCCTTTTAAGTTCTTCAACTTCTTAGCTAACAGGGAAGATTTCATTCCAATTCTCTGTTATGTGGGCTACTAATGTTTGGGGTTCTAAACAATTTCAAGTTTGTCGGAAGTTTAAACTTGTAAAGAATCAACTCAAGCTCCTCAACCGCAATGTTGTTGGCAATATTTCCACTTCTATTTCCAACTCCAAAGCTGCTTTAGACAACTGCCAGCGTTTGCTTGATGCTGATCCTTTTGATGGGTCCTTGCGAAACCAAGAAAATAATCTCTAGATCTTATGCTGATGCTTTTGTTATAGAAGAAAAGTTGTTGAAGCAAAAGTCTCGACTGCAATGGCTCAAGAATGGAGACAAAAATTCTACTTTTTCTTCAAGACCATGACCAAGCATAGAAACAGGAATCGTATTGCCACTATTAATCGTAGTGATGGGTCTGTTGCTTCCTCTAATGCTGAGATTAAAGATGAAGCAATAAGTTTCTTTCAGAATCTTCTGGTCAAAGCTTCCATCGATCAAGGTTCTCTCTGGATAATTTGCATGTGTTGGGGTTCAATCCTATTAGTCCTGATCTTGCAAACTCTCTCATGATGATATTAGGGCCGTTTGGTTTTCTATGAATCCTAATAAGGCTTCAGGACCAGATGAGTTCAATGGTTGCTTCTTCCAAAAAGCTTGGCAAGTTATTGGAGATGATGTTGTTAAGGAATTTTTCTCTTCTGACTCCCTTCTTATGGAGCTAAATTCCACCATAATCACTCTCATTCCTAAAGTAGCTAATCCCACTACTATGAGTGATTTCAGACCTATATCCTGCTGCAACACTTTTTATAAAATTATTGCTAAGTTATTGACAAACAGGCTCAAGGACACTCTTCATCTTATTGTCAGTCCTTCCCAATCTGCTTTCATCCCTGGGCGTAGAATTGGGAAAAATATCCTCCTTGCCCAAGAGATCCTTCGTGATTATAATAAAGCTGATGATCAGCCCAGATGCACTCTTATGGTGGACATTATGAAAGCTTATGACACAGTGGAATGAGATTTCATTATTGCGTCCCTTCATGCCTTTAATATCCCCTCCACCTTGATTGGTTGGATCAAGAGCTGCATCTCTTCCCCTAAATTTTCAGTGTGTGTTAATGGTGAGTTGGCAGGTTTCTTTGCTAGCAGGCGTGGTTTAAGGCAAGGCGATCCCCTGTCTCTCTACCTTTTTGTGATTGCTATGGAAGTCCTCTCTCTTTGTATCCAGAGAAGAATAAATTGCTCTCCTTGTTTCTGGTACCATTGGCGATGTGATCAATTAAATTTATCTCACTTATGCTTTGTTGATGACTTGCTCATGTTTTGTAACGGTGATGAAAATTCTGTTCGCACTCTCCATGATGCTCTCTCTGATTTTGAGTATTTATTTGGCCTTAAAGCGAATGTTTCTAAGAGTAAAATTTTTCTTGCTGGTGTTGATGGGAACTCAAGTGACTTTGTTCTTCAAGTTACAAACTTCTCTTTAGGAACGTGCCCAGTTCGTTATTTAGGTATTCCTCTAATCACTTCTAAATTGAGAATGCAAGATCGTTCCCCTTTGCTTGATCGAATTGAGGCTCGTATAAAAAGTTGGGAGAATAAGGTGCTCTCCTTTGCTGGCAGACTGCAGCTCATTCAATCTGTTTTATCTAGCATCCAAGTGTACTGGGCTTCTCATTTGATCCTTCCTAAAAAAGTTCTCAAGGATATCGAAAAAAGATTTCGTTGTTTTTTATGGGCTGGTAATTGCTCGGGTAGGGCTGTTGCTAAAGTTGCTTGGTCTGAAATTTGTGTCCCTAAATCTAAGGAGGGCTTGGCATTAAAGACTTGCATTGCTGGAATAAAGCTTTAATGATCTGCCACATTTGGAACCTTGTCTCTGGTTCCTCCAACTTTTGGACTGATTGGGTGAAGGTTTATTTACTAAAAGGTAATTTTTTTTGGAATGCTCTTCTTCCTTCTGTTTGCTCTTGGAATTGGAGAAAATTGCTTAAAATTAGGGAGCTTTGTCGTTCTTTCTTTATCAATATCATTGGTGATGGTCGTGCTACTTCATTATGGTTTGATAATTGGCATCCTCTTGGCCCTCGTACTCTTAAATGGTCTTCTAATATTATTGGTGTATCTGGTCTCTCTAAGTTTGTCATGGTGAGTGATGTGATCTGTAATAATCTTTGGAGATTTCCTTCCCTATCCCATGAGTTATTGGAGATCCGAGTGTTTTTGACGCAATTATTCCTAATTCAGAAGTTAGTGATGTTGTTCGATGGACTCTTACTCCTAATGGGTTTTATTCAACTTCTTCTGCTTGGAATGCTCTTTGTCCTTCTAGGTCTATTGTTCCTTGGTATCGCCTAGTTTGGTTTGGTAAGTGTGTTCCGAGACGGAGTTTCATCTTATGGCTTGCTATCAGAGGAAGGTTATCAACCATGGATCGTGTTATAATATTTTTGCCTCTTGCTGCCCCAAACTATGTTCTTTGTCATGCAGCTGCTGAGACTCACAACCATCTGTTCTTTGATTGTGCTTATTCTTTTGGCATATGGACTCATGTGTTGTCCAAGTGTGATGTGAGTAGACCTCTCCTCCCTTGGTATGATTTCATCTCTTGGGCGGCTACAAACTGGAAATGTAATAGTTTACCTGTTGCGATCTTAAAGTTAGCTTTACAAGCTGTGGTTTATGCAATTTGGCGCGAGAGAAATAACCGCAGGTTTCGTAATGAGAGCCTTCCTCCCGCTGTTGTGTTCAAAGGAATTGTGGAGTCTATTCGCCTCTGCTTATTGTCTTGGAAGATCCCTCATACTCCTTCTAACGCTTACATTTTTCATGAATGGAGACTAGCTTCTTAGTTTTCTGTGTTTTTTCTTAGAGGTGTTGTTTTCTCTCCTAGGTTTGTTTTTCATCTCTATTGAGGGTGTTGTTTTGTTAGCTTTAGCTTTGTAGCTTCTGTTCTTGTTGTTCCTTGGCTTGTTTTTAGCCTGGGTTTTTCTACATATTCATTCATTTACCAAAAAAAAAACAAATTTCTTATAGCTTTTAGATTTGAGCAAGGATGATGCGGCGGTATCAGATTGTTTTCCTGCGTGTGATTCATCTACCTGCCTCAGTGTAAACATCTTTGCAACTAAGCCCAATTTACAAAGTTCAATAGCTGGCCCAATGCACTACATTTATGAAAAAACAAAAGTAAAACCCAAAACCCCAGTAGGAATCAATCCGTCCTCTTTTCCAGACACAAAAGAGAGCAAAAGCAAAAACAAAACCCTCATTATTTTCCCTCTCTCACTCATCATCATCACTCATTCACCTCAACCCAGAAAATCATCTCTATCAAAAATGAACTTGGGCAAACCCAATTCCCCAAATGCTCCCTCACCACCACAACTCAACCTCCACCAAGCCCTCAATTCCCTCCAATCCCACTGCTCCGGTCTCCTCCACAACCTCTCCTCCCATCTCCCTCTCTTCAACCCCAACCCTTCTTCTCTCCAAACCCACCTCCAATCAGCTCTCTCCAACCTCCAATCCCAAGCCAAAACCGCATTCCACGCCGGCTTTTCGGGCTTTGATTCCTCCCATCAGAGCCCGGCTTGGGCTCGAATAGCTGTGGACAACAAAACCCAGCTGCCAAATGAGGGGCCCAGAGTTGCCATGTCGACGGAGGCCATCGAGGAGAGGCTGGCCGGCGTGCCGGTCTATGCTCTGAGCAATGCGGCTGAGGAGTTCGTGCTGGTTTCGGGTGCTTCGAGTGGGAAGAGTCTTGGGTTGTTTTGTTTTAAGAAGGAAGACGCTGAGTCACTTCTTGAGCATATTAGAGTTATGGACCCCGGAATGCGAAGCGGGTCCAAAGTGGTGGCTGTGGCCTTGAATAAGGTGGGTGGGAGAGTGTGGACTATTTGATGGTGTTTTATATGCATTGCTTGATTTGAATATTAGTTTGGTGAATGGTGTTTTAATGAGGTGTTTGTGTTTTGTAGGTTTTCCAGCTCAAGGTTGATGGGGTGGCCTTTCGGTTGATTCCTGAGTCTTCTCAAGTCAAGAATGCGCTTAAGGTTCGTGTCTTAAGATATTTCATTTCTGAGTTTTTGGTTGTAGTATCACTGAGTGAAGTTGTGCCTGTGTGAAAATAGCTGCAACAAATTCATTCAGAATCAAAGAAGAACATAACTGCAGCGCATTCTTTATCTTTATAATATGGATAGTTGCATACTAGTTCTGTAGATTTACTTCATATGAAGTAGGCCAGGGTTCATTAAATAGTGATTATTTCAATCTGAATTGTGCTTATGTCAAATAGTGTCTCACTACAATGAGTTGTTCTTTGCCGATTGTCATGTGTACTTAGGACCAAAGCTTTTCACGCCCAAGGATAGCATATGATTCTGTGAAATATTATTCGACAAGTTTAGCAGAACATGCCGGCAGACACTCGGCACTGGTCTCATAGTGCTGATAGGTACAATCAGCAATACTATCCAAACCTTGGGAAATCCCATATGTTAGGATAATGACATACTTCTGATCTTGTGAGAAGAAAGATTGTGAATAGGTGATAGGATTTGTGTTATTCTTACAAGACAGATCTATGAATATTAGGCTCGAATAAAGATACATATCAGACCTCAAACCAATCCAAAGAGACCTTAATTCAACCACACTGCCCTATTAATCATCCTATGTCAACGACACTGCCCTTGATCTGGTGATTAGATATCAACAATCATCAATTTGCTGCAAATAGGTCCGAGATGAGATCCAAGCGAGTGGATTTAATAGTGTTCAGACCACATTGGGAGCATTTAATAGTGTATAATGTCATGGACCCTTCCCAACCATTTTCATCTGTGATTGGCTGCTCAAGTTACTACAAATATAGCATATAGCCAGAGATATTTTTTCATTTTTTTTATCTTCGTCCTTCAATTAAGCACAAAATATGAAAAGAGGACAATAGACCCACTCAATTGAAGCAAATCATAATAAACAGAACAAAATAATTGCACTTGGAAAACAACCATCTAGCTAATCTATGCTTTCAGTGCAACAAAATGCAATATAGACACTTCCAGAAGCTGCTGACATCTATGGAAAAAGGAGGACCAAAAGTTAACCCTATTCAACAATTCCTCCGGCCCCTACCCCTCATAATTCCTGAAAGATACTAACAGCCTAGAGTCTGCAACTTTGCATTACCCTTGCCCCTTTTCACCCCATCAAAACGTCTAAGACTTGCGCTGAACTGAGAATGGCAACACTGTAGACAATTCCAAACCATCCGCTTCACTTGAGATATTGGCCACTGCTTTTAGGAAACAGATCCATGAAATAGAACACGTTCAACATCATCTTCCTTCTTCTGAACCACAGCACACCATTTTTGGGAATAAGCAAAACATCTGGTCTTAATACGACCATTTTAGGGCAATCCCTAGTTATCGGCCATTGAGTGATAATCACCCCAAATACAACATATCTTAAACTTAGGCATCTTATTCTATTGAAAATGCAGGTATTAAAAATCGAGTATTTTGTTGCTGTATTTGGTTCCCCAATAGATCAAGCCATAAGTAGGGTGTAGATATGTTATTGGCATTGATCTTGAGAAGTTATCCAGAAATTCAGATTTCAAGTGTTATGGGAGTGGGTTCCACCAACACCAAGCTTGCTTTTTTAGAAATCTCCTCTGTCTCTATCGTGTCCTCCTGCTTGTTGGAATAGTAATATTAGACTGTGAATGATGTTTGATGTATTCATAGCTTGCGACATGCAGTTCATATAAGATAATGAGTTTTGACTCTCCTGGTTCTCTTCTGTAGGAGAAGGAGAAAGCTGGATCTTCTGATGATGGCTTTTTTGGGGTGCCAGTTTTCCAGGTTCTTCTCTTAGCTTTTCTCAATTGAATTTGTCATATACTTCATGATATGTGGTGACACACGTCACACGATATCTAAACATATAATCCCTGGATACTTTAGAGATTAAAGAGTTTGTGATAAAATCCAACACACTTCCACACACAAAGTGTGATAATGGCAATACAAAATAAGATTGTATGTTGGTATTTGTCATGAAAAAAATCTCAAAATTTGAGATATTTGAATTTACTAACATCAACACTTTTGATGATACTGATAATTTGACAAACTTTATCATCAACACTTTTGGTAGTAGTTTAGATGGAGTGGCCCAATGGTTACTGACAGAGCCGTCAACACTTGGCTCAACCACTATTTTGACTGATTGCTTAGTGACCATCTCATGGAATCCATCTTTTGGGCGTTCATACTCATAAAACAGTGACCCACTTTAGGGTGAGTGGGAGTTATTATGTTTGGTCCCTAAGTTGATCTACATTTGGGATTTTGATACTATATTGAACTATTCAATATATAAACTTATGCTGTCAATCTATTAGAGCAGGAATCCATTCAGTCATTTGACCACAAGTCCTCCACACCACCGCATGGTCAATTATGTTTTGGCTCAACCGCTTAACTAAACCACACATAGTTGAGGGGTCATCAGCTTCTTCTTCTTCCTTTTTTTTTTCTTCTTCCTATAAATGCAAATAGTGGTTGGAGGCTAATCATGTTCAATTAAGCATAGCACAACAGAGAAGTATAGTTTATTTTATTTTCTATACATATGATCAGAATTAGCTTCCCATGGCTATTATGGTTGAGAAGGTATGCTATTATGGTTATCGTAGGATGATTTGCATTTAAAGAAACATAACAAGTTTTAGCACATGAGGGACGAGGAGCGAGTGAGGGAATTCTGGGCTTTCTTTGTTGGCTTCTGTTACTTCTGAGTTCTGAGTTTAGGTAGGGATTATTATTTTCTCTATTTCTTCAATTTGGAGCGCAGGTGTTAGCTTATTGAAATTACGGCTTGTTTGCTTGTTGTTTTTGTTGCCTTTTGTTTTGGTGGCTTCCTCAGTTGACCTTCTGTAAGTTAAATGGATTTTTTTTCTTTCTAAAAAAATCTCTATATAAAGACCAACTGAATTATTCTTTAGTGAATTGGATTTGTAAATTGAGAAAAGAAATAAAATGGTTTGATTGCATTAGTTTGATGGCACAGTATGTTGCAGTTAGAATTAGTTTTGCGCTTGTTCGTTGCACTCTTATGGCTTCAGACTGTTAGGAAAGTATCATTAGACTGATTTTGTCGACATAAAGCTTTTTATGATGTTGGAGATTTTATTCCAGCATGCCATGCTAATATAGTAATATGGCATGCTAATATTATGGTCTTATCAAATGCATAATGGATGAACCGCCTTGCGGTAAAGATATACTTTCACAAGCTTATGGTGGACAAACGATCTGCGCACACACTACATGGCGTAAACTGAGTTTTGCCTCATTAGAAGTAACAGATTGTGGTGCCTCTTGAATATCATGTCCCGAGTTTTGAATAATGCATTTATATTTTAACTACAGATTTGTATCTAAGTGCTTGTTGAATTTCATAGCATGCAGATCAAACTTAACATCAGCAGTGAATGCATTGTGTATACTAGTTTAATTTTGACTTTGATTTCCTGGTTTGATCTGTTCCTTGAGGAATGTGTTATCTGTTTTTTTTTTTTTTTTTTTTTTTTTTGCTTTAAGAGAAACATAAGTTATTGCCTGATGCCTCAAACTTTGAGATTCGCTTGCCCATCCTTGAACAGAGATTTTGTTTAATAATGTCACTATTGTTTGATTTTTCGTGCCAAACACATCAGTTTGCTTTTTTTTTTTTTTTTCTTTTTAGAAAAACTTTTATGCATTAGTTTGTAAGCTGGTCAGTTCTTATCCTTCAAATTTCTTATTGGGACTGGCGGGCAAATCTTGTTTAGACCTATATTATGATGATATTTTTCTTTGTTTTATAGCTCGCTGTGCCATGATGTGTTTTTGCCTCTTTTCAGCCTGCCTATTGGAATCTTGCCCGACTTCTTTTTAATTTTAATTTTTTGATGTATGCCCTCTTCTTAAAGTTATTCTATGATTTCTGGTGCTAACTTTCTGTTCAAACATTTGTTTAGTCGAGGAGCTTGATTCTAAGAAGCCAAAGCAAGAGCTATCGTCCAGTATTTTTCAGGAAGGTTGGTTAAAATATTATCATGTTCTGCATTATTCTAGCTTCTTGGCTTGAAATACAGTTTCGCTTATCTTTCAATATCTCTTCTAGGAGGATTTAGAAAACTCACTATCAAGAGCTTCTCGGGATCAGAAACAATTGAATCCTTTACTTAGACCAGGGGATATTCAGGTATGGATTTCAAGGCTCCTTAGTGAGAGTGCAGCAGAAATGCAGAACCCATCTTTCTGTTTTACTTATTATAATTTCATATTGGTAGGTTGCTGTTCTTGAGGATGTAATAAAGGGGATGAAGGTGCGCACATTTTCCCTTGTTCTTAATATTTATTATTGTTGAGGAATGATTGACCAGTAGATGGAGCGCACAAGGAGCGAAGAAATTTAGTTTTGCATGTTTTGTGGATACACTCTTAAATTTTCATCCTCTATCTTCTGGGAAATTACTGAGTACAGTTGTAACTTGTCTATGCTAAAGTATAATGAAATATTGCAGGAGGGTTCCACACCGGTCTGGGATGATGTTGTTTTCATCCCTCCTGGATTTGATATCTCTACTGATCCCACCAAGCAACAGGCAGATGCTGCAAAATAGCAGGGAGTCTCCTCTTTGGCAAGAACATGATCATTCCAATACAAACTACAACCTGTTTGTTTATAATATTGGCATTAGCTGTTAGTGCAAAAACTTGCTGTAATGGGATTTGAGTCCAAGCTTGTAGCTATAATTACTCAATCGACCTTTAGTGTACTTGCCTGCTTGGCTTTCAAGTAATTTGAAATAGGTTGATTGTCCAGGATACCTCATTGCAAGATGATTTTATTAATTTGTCCCATGTTGTTTATTTTTTCGTGAGCTTTTGCCCATTCTACAACCTGTTTGTTTATTAATTTGAAGAAGCTTAAACTACTTTTGTCTCGTGTTTTGCGTTGTGAAGACAGACTTCCGGAAATTGTTCATCATCTACTGAACTAGATTCAGCAAGGTTGTTAAAATCAATCAAAATTGTATAGTCTACTTTCGGTATCAACCAGGATATATTAGGATTCACTGGGTTAAAGATTTCGGTTCAGTTACCTTATAAATTAATCCGAGTATATATGCATGCAAATCAGGCAATATATAACCCGAAAATCAAGATGAAGCAAGTATTAATGTTCAAAATCTGACAAAAGAATGTAATCGTCGAAATCTTGAGTAGAACTTGTATAACAAGAATAAGCAAGTATAGTGGTTCAAAACTGGAAAAAGAAGAAAAAAAATTGTATGCATGCAAATCTTGAACCGGCATCTACTCCTTTATATATACCCCAAAGTCCCAAATCCCCCACAACCACTTTGCTATATCTCTCATCACAAGCTCGAATTCTGTACTGCAATTACTCTAGACTAAATTCGATTAGTTGTAACTTTGCTCTAATCAAGAACCATGAGTCGGCCTCAGCCCCAGCCTCAGCTAATGTTTCGGGCGCCTCAGCCGGTGCCCCAGAGGCCGACGCCCCAGCCTCAGGTATATTGTTAAAAACTAATTATATGCTGTACGTACGTTTAACTATCTGCTCTCTGTTTAATTAAAATGCATGACTATTTATACGTGCAGATGTGCCTACTCCGATACAACTACTGTGAATGTAAAGGCTGTGCCAAGGACTTCACCAAATTTCAGAAACGTGTTCAAGAGAAATACAGTACGTTCCGTCATGCACCTCCCATATATATATCTATATATTGATCTTAGATATTGTTTCTGTATATCTACCATGCACATTGATCTTACCTTTTCTTATCAATTTGATTGAATTTACTACGTCCTGTACGTGTAGAGGTCCCAAAACCCAGTTTGGATGAAAAGCACCGCACAATCACAGTGATCGGGACATCAGATGCAGCCGGACTTAGGAAGCTTCTCCTAGAGAACACCAGAGGAAAAAAACATGTCGAGATTTTGCCAAACCCAAAGAAGGAAACCAGTGAGGGGACTAATCACCCAGCAGCACCACCGGAACCACCACGAGAGGCAACCGCCATGAGAGAAGAAGAAGCGGCCGGCATAGGAAGGTTACGTGGTGGAACTATGTCTTATGTAGGAGAATCAAGTGGGATGGGCCAAACGGGTCAATATTATTCAAGGGATCATGATAATGAAGAATCATCATTGAAACATGTCGAGAATGATGAGAATCCCAAGAGTTGCACCATCATGTAAAAGAGGCGAAATTAACTAGTGTTCTAGCTAGGTTTTGATTTTGTTTGTCTCGTGTGTTCTTTGGTAGCGCTAGTCATTGACTCATTGATGAATACCTCTTTTTTTCTTTATAAGTAATGAAAAAACAGCACCTTTGATGATTCTCTTTAGTTGCGTTGGTCTTTTTCTTCGTTTAAATTTGTTACCAGACATGTTATTCTGTAGCTCTTTCAACTTTTGTGGTTCATTATATTGCCTTCTGGTGTTACTAAGTATCCAAACAGCAACTCGACTTTAAGCCTCATCTTCATTCTGAGGAATCACAGCCACTACTCGTGAGAAAGTTAATTACATGGAAATTCATTTAAGAAAGTAAGTCGGCTGTAATTGAATTAATAGCTTCTAGGACACATACATGTTATCAGTTTGATCAACCAGGAAAGCAAATATTTGAAATAGATATTTGAACCAATTCACCATCTGAGATCACAATAAAAACACTAGGACTTGAGATGAACCCTGAACCCTTAAGAGTTCGGAATTCATCCCGGCCAGTACTCAAACAGTACGTGCATTCGATCAAAGCACCAGATCAAATTTGGACTCCTATATATGTACAATGTACGTCATGATGTCTTATACTATTAGCACTCAAGAACTCCATGGCCTAGCTTATATATATTGACACTTACATGGTATTACAAACTAAGCTAACTGAATGATAATTGATATGAAAAACATGCATGTACTGAAAAATGTCACCTAAAGAAGAGAAAATTTAGCAAGTAAAAGCGAATTTTCTTTGAACACATAGTTAAACCGAGTGATTGTAAGATGATTATCGATCCTTGAGAATTAACTCTTCACCCTGGCTCATGTAATTCATTAACTGACAGTCTTTTTTTTTTGTTTTTTTGTTTTTTTTTTAAACATCCAAAACCAAAACACCCCCTGACACCATGTTAGAATTTGAGCTTCTGTTTTGTTATTCGAACAAAATCTAATCGAAACCAACAAATTTGAATTGGATGATTTGATTAATTTGCATGAGCAAATGAAGATGGGACAGTAGCAAAGATTGTAAGGCAAACTTATGTGCTTAACAATTCAGATCTACTATCCTCCGATATTACATCAACATTAGCTCTTATATGGGGTCCATAAGTGACCTAGAAATATCTATAAAACAAGCTAATTAGCTAGAATATAAATGTACGTACGTACTTCATTAGCTAGATAAAAAGATCTAGCTAAATGAGTGGGATAAACAGTTGTACAACTGGCTGGAAGTATTGCACTAAGTCGTCTTCAGCGAAATGTCATTGCACCTCAGCGAATTCAGCTAGCGGACTGAAAATACCTACAACTCTTCCCCGCCGCTTCCTAGATATCCTAGGAAAGCATTCAAGTCTTCAACACTACTCCTTCCACTAGTTCTTTGTTGTTGGACTATTTTTCTTTTCTTTTCTAGAGCATCTCCAACAGTTTTTTTTAAAATTTCTCTCTATAATGAGAAATTAAAAGTCAATGCTTCAAGCAATTTTTCTTCATCAACTCCAACAAATTCCTCATTTTAGAGATTTCATGATCATTCCCCAAATTTTTTTTATAAAATTATAGAGTTTGCTAAAAATATGGGGAATTTGAGTTTCTCTCTCCTCACATTCCTTATTTTGGAGAAGTTTTAAGAAATCTGTTGGAGCAACACCCAAAATCTTCTTCAAAATGGAGAAAATTGAGAAAATAGGGAAACTGTTGGAGATGTTCTTAGGGCTTGTGCTGTAGTTTTGTTGCTGTATTTGGTTTCTTTATTTAATAAAAGTTTTCTTTTAAAAAAATCAAAACATAAATATGCTTAAAGCATGTCGATCGCAACAGACCAAATTACTATCACGGAAAACAAAGACACTAGCTAGCTAGTTCCAACTTCGTACATCCAAATTAAACAATACAAATATGTAGCTTTGTAATAGCTAGCAGCCAACTTTTACTTGCAAAACAAATGATACAAGTAGAAAAGTAAAGAATGTCCATCACATCCAATTAGAATGCTTAAAAATAACTTATACTTGATACCTTCTAATCACAAATTCACACCAAATTAAGAAACTAACGATTGAATTTATTTTGATGAACTAATCCTTCACCTAACGACCGAAAAAAGAAGAAAAGGAACTAATCCTTCACCTGCCCTTAGGATGTAGTGACTGTTGGTCTGTTGCCCTAATTAATTAACCACCCACAGTATCGAAGTTTAAGAAGTTGAGGATACCTGCGAGGAAGCAGAGTCAGATTGTTGTTGAAGTCCAGGCAGTACTGGAGAATCATGCATGTCATGTGGAAGTTCAGGCAATGGTGCTTCAAGCTGAAGTACCTTCTATCACTTCTCCTGCTTTTGGTCTTTCTTTGCTGTTGCAGTTAGTACACCATAATCCAACAGTCAACAAGATGTTCATTTGCTTTCGATCATAGTCCATTTCCAATCTCTCATCAGCTATATCAAGAAGATTTCCTGCAAGGTACAACAGCCAAACCCCTTTAAACAGTGGTAAGTGAGACTGTCCATCATGGTAAGTCCTCCTTCCGCAAGCAATTTCCAGGGCTACAACTCCGAAACTATACATGTCGGTTTCCTTCGTGGCTCTCCCTTCAATTGTGTATTCTGGGGCCATGTATCCTAAAGTCCCTGGCACCCCTACTGACTCGTTCGTTGATTGAGTCCTGAATAGAGGATCCACTAGCTTAGATATCCCAAAATCACCAAGCTTAGTGCGGAACTGTTCGTCCAACATTACGTTAGCTGGTTTGATATATCCCTATGAAGAACGCATTGCTCCGCATCTTCATGATAATGGAGGGCTGAAGCTAAGCCTGAGGCTATCGTGTACCTTTTATCCCACGGTAAGGTAGTTCTGCTCCCAAATAGATGGTTGTCAAGGCTGGTGTTAGCCATGTATGGATAACCAAGAAAGCATTCGCCTTTCTCATGGCACCATCCAATGAACTGCACCAGATTTTTATGGATTAAGCGGCTTATGATTTTGACATCATTCCTGAATACCTTTTCATAATCTTGATGACCAGATTCCGCAATGATTCTTTTGACAGCAACTATACAGCCTTCCCGATCTTGTAGGAGTCCTCTATAAACTTGTCCGGACCCTCCTCTGCCTAGCCTTCTATCGACTGCAAAGCCGTTGGTGGCAGCAACTAATTCTTAGTAAGCAAATTGTTTTGGAATGGCTGGTCCCTCAAAATTTGTATTCACCAAAGAACCAGAGTGATTTTTCTCCACTTCCAGCATACGACTACACCAAGAAACATAATTAAGATAGGACCTGCAATGACGATTATCAAGAATGTATATTTCTTCTTTTTTGGGTTTCTGGAACTTCTGATCTCGTCATTGAAGTCCGAACTTGAATTGAACGCCCGTGACTTTATAGCATGCCGCTCAGGGTTCGGTCCAGTAGCTGCAGAAAACCCTAATGAAACCCACAGGGGAAGAACCTTTCGCAAATCGACATGGTAAGCAAGTTCGTAAGTATTAACACCCAAAACAACAGGATTTGGGTTCTTCTTGAATGTCCAAAACCGAAAGGTTGTTGGCAGTGGCATTGTAAGTTATCCATGCATTACCAACCATCCCAGTGATGTTGCTAACATTCCAACTGTCGTAAACAACTGAAGAAATTTCATTGATATTGATCCCAATATGCGGCCCTGGTGGATCCCAAGCTACGTTTGACCAAGCATCAAACTCGACCGTTACAATTTGGCTGTCGGTAGGTGCATTGAAAATTTGAAATTGATGGGGCTGCTGAATAATCCTAAACCACCGCCGCAAAAATTTGGTGGAAAGGGGTAGTCTGTTGCGTTATGCGGAAAAATAAATTGTATAATGAAATCGGAAACTTACAATCACAAATGTAAAATATAGCGGAAATAAAATAATAAAGAACACTGGGAATTAACGTGGTTCGGCAAAGTGCCTATGTCCACGGGGCAACAACAACAAAAAATCTCCACTATATGAATAAATGTTACATGGAGAGAAAAACTACTTCAAGACTCAAACTTGAAAAGATACACTCTCACACACACTTTGTTTTGCTACACACACAAACTCTCTACTTAGGAGTTTTTTATCTCACTCTTGATGATCACACAAGATGAGCTCCGGTTCTTCTATGTTTTGCACCATTGCAAATGCCTCTATATATAGGCAAATATATGCATGCATTCTTCATGCATGTCCATCACTTGGAAGAGAATTCCACAAGTCTTTCTTGTTTCATGCTTAATGTTTCCATGCCACATTAATGCATGCTCTTCCATTTCAATCTTTGCAGCCACCCACAACACCTATATACATAGATTGCTCTCTTGCATTTCAACAAATGCATGCTGCACCAACTATGCTAGCTATAGAATAGTAGCTTGCCTCATTGTAGATTGATGGGCATGAGGAAATTGACTTCTCCTCCAAAGAAGGAGGGATGTTTTTACCCATCAATCTCCCTTTCCTGACTTAATTGGAAGGGTGCATCATTCCTGACGCACTTTTACAGAACTCGAACTTCTCTTTCGGTAGAGACTTCGTCATCATATCTGAATTGTTCTTATCTGTATGAATCATCTTTAGCAATATCTCCTTAGCTTCGAACACATCACGTATCCAATGATACCTCACATCAATGTGCTTCAACCTCGAGTGTAAATTTAAATTCTTGCTCAAGTGAATTGCGCTTTGATTGTCACAATGCAGGACAAATTCTTTTTGTGCATGACCTAATTCCAGTAGGAATCTCTTCAACCACAAAATATCTTTGCACGCTTCCCTTGAAAATGGAATCAGGTACCCTGATGTAGACTTTCTTGTGTCAATATCCCCTGCCATATCTGCATCTATGAAGCCAACCAGTTCAGACTTGCCACTTTTAAGCATAGACTCATCTTTGAAGTTCCCAGTAAGTATCTCAGAATCCACTTAACAACATTCCAGTGCTCCTTGCCTGGATTAGATAAGAATATCTGAATATGCTAACAACACCAACTACATGTGTTATGTCTGGTCTGGTACAAATCATCGCGTACATCAAGCTCCCTACTACTGAGGCATATGACACTGTTGCCATTTCTTCCTCCTCCTTCTGACTTGTAGAACTTTGCTTTGAGTTGAGCTTCATGTAACTGGCAAGTGGAGTAGCAACTGGTGTTGCCTTCTCCATGTGGAACCTCTCCAGTACCTTCTTGATGTACTTTTCTTGTCATAACCACAATTTTTTATTCCCTCAATCACGGGCAATCTCCATACCCAAAATCCGCTTGGCTGGTCCTAAATTCTTCATATCAAAAGACTCTGACAAATCTGTTTTTAACTGCTGAATCATAGCAGTATCTTTGCTCACAATCAACATATCATCTACATAGAGTAGTAAGATGATAAAATTACCTCCAGCGGATTGTTGAATATACACACACGGATTAGCTGATGATTTCTTGTACCCATGACTCCCCATGAAGGAGTCAAACTTCTTGTACCACTGTCTTAGTGCTTGCTTCAATCCGTACAAGGTTTTCTTCAACTTGCAAACCATATGCTCCTTTCCATTGACTTTAAAGCCTTCTAGTTGCTCCATGTATATTTCTTCTTCTAAATCACTATGAAGAAATGCAGTCTTCACATCCATTTGCTCCACCTCAAGATCCATGCTCGCAGCCATGCATGCCCAAAATGACTCTAATCGAAGTCATCTTGACAACAGGTGAGAAAATCTCATCAAAATCGATTCCTTCTTTCTGGCTAAATCCTTTGACAACTAAACGAGCCTTGTACTTCGTCATCTTCTCATTCTCATCTCGCTTCAGCTTGAACACCCACTTGTTCTTGAGTGCTTTCCGACCTTTAGGAAGCTTCACCAACTCGTATCTGCCATTCTTCAGTAAAGACTCCATCTCAGACTCCATGGCTAGCCTCCATTTGTCGTGGCCTTGATGAATCTTTGCTTTCTCATAACTTTCAGGCTCTCCGTCACTAGTCAAAAGAATATAATTTGCATAAGGATCATCCCCATCGTTAGTGACCAAAATATATTGTGATGATGGATACTTGGTGGATGGAATCGGTCTCCTAGTGCTTCTGCGAACTGCTACTTGATTATTCACAAGTTGCTCCCCCCTGATCAAGCTCCCCCTCATCTTCGACTTCAGCATCGACCATGTCTGATATACCTACAACTCTATCACCTTGTAGCCCAACATTATATTCTCGCTACAACGGTGAATCATAAATGCGACTGTTAGTTGCTGCATTTCTCGGTAGTACCTCTTTGTCGAAATTAGCAATTGATTGGTTTTCATGAAAAACCACATCTCTGCTTCTTATGAATTTCTTCGTCTTTGAATCCCACAACCGGTAGCCAAACTCTTCATCTCCATAACCAACAAATATGCATGGCAACACCTTGTCATCCAACTTTGATCTCTGCTCCTTGGATACATGTGCGAATGTTTTACATCCAAATACTCTCAAATGCAAATATGATGCATCTTTGCCGGTCCAAACTCCATTTGGAGTCTCAAATTCCAAAGGTACACACGGTGCTTTGTTGATGTGGTAACACGTGGTCTTCACAGCTTCTTCCCAAAATTCTTTTGACAATTTGGCCATCTTTAACATGCATTTAACTTTCTCCATAATAGTACGGTTTATCTGCTCTGCTACGCCATTATGTTGGGGTGTTCTAGGAACCGTCTTCTCATGTCTGATGCCATACTTCGAACAATAATCTCTAAATTCATGCGATGTGTACTCTCCACCATTGTCACAGTGAAGGCACTTCAATTTTCTTCCAGTCTCCCTTTCCACCATGGCGTGGAAAATTATAAACGTCTGGAACACCTGCTCTTTAGATTTCAGCAAATAAACCCAAACTTTCCGTGAAACATCATCGATATAAGTAACAAAATACTTATGCATACTCAATGATTCGACTTCCATCGGACCACATACATCTGAATGTACAAGATCTATAATATTTTCTTTCCTCATGAAAGACTTCGAAAAACTAATTTTCTTCTGCTTACCAAATAAACAATAATCGCAAGAGTCTAGTGAGTTACCTTTGACAACAGGAATTAACAACTTCTTCGCCAACATCTGCAGTCCTTTCTCACTCATGTGGATAAGACGTCTATGCCACAAACTTGGAGAGGATCCTCGACTGCATTTAACTCATTTTTACAAATCTTCCCATAAGTCTTGTAGAGCGTGCAACACATTTTTCCTCTAGCAACTACAAGAGATCTCTTGGTAAGCTTCCACTTTCCATCACCGCCATAATGATGAAAGCCTTGTCGATCAAGTACTCCGGTTGACATAAAATTGAGATGTAGACCAGAAACATGTTTCATATCTTTCAACATTAACTGGTAGCCCACATCCGTATGCAAGAAAATATATCCAATCCCAGCAATATTGGAGTAGCTGTCATTACCCATCTTCACTTTACCAAAGTCACCTGCTTTGTATATAGTGAAGAACTCTATGTGGGACGTGGCATGAAACGACGCTCCAGAATCAATGATCCATTGAACTCCAGGATGATCTACCAATAGACATTCACCTTCGAGTAACAAGAACTCATACTCATCATGAGACACCGCAGCAACAACATTGTTCGTGTCCTCTTTTTGTTGAGGAGTAACGTCTTCTCACCCTTCTTTGAATTCCACTTCAACTTGTAACAATTTTTCTTCATGTGGCCTGGAAGACCACAATGATGACATTTTCCGCTAAACCATGTTCTGGATTTGCTCATACTTCTTCCATGGCCACTCGGTCCTCTGCTCTTGCTCCTTCCTTTATTCTCCGCAACGAAGAATTGACCATTTTCTGAACATGACGAAGAACTCCTTCTGGTTTCTTCGTTCATCATATTACCTTTAATACTTTAACCATAGATAATACACCATTAGGAGCAGAGTTACTTACGGTAACAACAAATGTTTCCCAACTATCTGGTAACAACCCGAGCAACAACAAGGCTTGTAACTCATCATCAATCTTCATGCTCATCGTGGCTAATTGATTGAGTACACTCTGTAAGTTATTGAGTTGCTCAGTCTCTCGAACGCCTCCCCGATACTCCATGTTGACGAGCTCTTTAATGAGAAAAGCTTTCTTGGAAGTAGTCTTTTTCTCGAACAAGGACTCCAGCTTCAACCATAGCTCATGCACACTGGTTTTGTTGGCAACATGGTGGAACACACTGTCATCCACCCATTCACGAATATGACCAATGGCTTTACGGTTTATCTTCGTCCAAATTGCTGGTGTAGTCCTTTCTGGCTTGGCATCGTCTCCCTCGATCAGCTCGTGCAAATCTTTGCAATAGAGAATATACTTCATTCTCGGCTTTCACGTAATCCAGTTGGAGTGGTTGAGTCTGATCATGGTACTCCGTGATCCTTCCATTCTAGCAGCTCTCGGTCATAACCACTGTTAGGTTATGCGGAAGAATAAATTGTAGAATGAAATTGGAAACTTATAACCACAAATGTAAAATGTAGCGAAAATAAAATGATAAAGAACACCGAAAATTAACGTGGTTCGGTAAAGTGTCTACGTCCACAAGGCAACAACAGCAAAAAACCTCCACTATATGAATAAAGGTTACACGGAGAGAAACACTAATTCGAGACTCACACTTGAAGGGATACACTCTCACACACACTTTGTTTTGCTACACACACAAACTCTCTACTTAGGAGTTTTCTATCTCACTCTTGATGATCACACAAGATGAGCTCCGGTTCTTCTATGTTTTGCACCATTGCAAATGCCTCTATATATAGGCAAATATATGCATGCATTCTTCATGCATGTCCATCACTTGGAAGAGAATTCCACAAGTCTTCCTTGTTTCATGCTTGATATTTCATGGCACATTAATGGATGCTTTTCTATTTCAATCTTTGCAGCCACCCACAACACCTATATACATAGGTTGCTTTCTTGCATTTCAACAAATGCATGCTGCACCAACTATGCTAGCTATAGAATAACAACTTGCCTCATTGTAGATTGATGGCATGAGGCAATTGACTTCTCCTCCAAATAAAGAGGGATGTTTTTACCCATCATAGTCCACAGGAGCAAGAAAGAAGGCAAATCTATCACCAGATGTTTGAGTATTGGTACCAATATCGACGATGAATGTGAAATGAGTAGTAAAGTCTGCAAGTGACCCATTAGTATTGTCCTAAAGGTGAAATGGTTATGCATACGTAGCCCGTCCTACACGGAATACTTCAATGATTGTGTTGAGCTCAATTACTCTAAAAAAAGAGTTGGTATCACCTTCACGCTCTTTGTACCAGAGTCGAATTGATTTGTCCTATACGCTCTTTGTACCAGAGTCGAATTGATTTATATTGAAGGAAAGTGGATGAGCAAAAAAGTGAGGTAAAAAGTTCATGAATATTAGGAAGCAGATTGCCGGCCTGCTTTTGCTTACAAACATCATAACTTGAGAGTTGAGACAAGAAAGAAATGGATGGTGCTTAGGATTATGAAGACTTCGCATCGAAGAATGAGTCCACTAATAATGGGTGGGTTGCTGATCAATCTCCTTCAACTAGTTAGTTGCGTATAATGTAATGCTTGTTTCCGTTGAACCATATCTTTCATTTCTATAGATTTAAGCCTTTAAGAGGTTAGTTGCGATATGTATAAGGACTAATTAGAGCAACTCCAACAAATGAATCAAATTCACGTGGCCACTTATAACGGTAAGAAATGACAATTTTCAGCACTCAAACCAATCAGTTAAATCCGACGTGTAAATGACTCTTTGGTTCGACCGGTCAAGTTTGACACAACCAGATGAAATGGTTTTTTATTTTTTATTGTTTCTTCTCTCTCCTTTTCTTCGTTTCTTCCACCATTCTCTATGTGAAACCAATCATATCCCATTATATATTAATTTATTTTAACATGTCGGTTGGAGTGGAAAATTTATCAAATAGTCAAATCCAGGTCAGATGTCAAATTTCAAATTTGAAATTTTTTTTGACTACATAAATGGAGTTGCTCTTACGGACCAACCAATTAAGAGCTTGTGCTTGATTTTAAAACAACAAACATTTGCATCAATAAGACGTTTTAAAAGGAAATTGCATGTTGCAAGTAAGATGTTTTAAAAGGCTAAGGCGTAACCCATGTTTTTTTGGGAGAGCCTCAATAAGACGTAAGCCTTACAACATATTTTTAATTTAGTTATAATTATTTAATTACACTCAAAATCCTAAAGTTAACTACTAGTAATTTTTCAAATAGTTTCAACTATATGGATAATTAGCCATTATCATATAGTTATCTATAAGAATCTCTTATCTAATTAGAAAAAGTAGATCACTTAACATTTCCCAACCAATAAAGAAAAAAAAAATTTCTTGAGCGTTCGCCTTTCACGCCTCAGAGGGCGTTTTTTTGCGCCATGTGCAACACCTTTTGCGCCTCGGCGCTTAGGCAGCAAGGCTGACTCATTTTTTCTTACGCCTAGAACCTTTTGAGCCTTAAGGCGAGCCTCAGTCGCGTTTTTTAAAACAATAAGATACATCAATGTACACAACAACTCAATATACGTACTATTGATAAATGGCTCATGTTATCAACTGAAAACCCTCTTTCTTAAACATCCACTCACAAGGTATTAGTAGAGAATCAATCTGGGTCTAACTGGAAGATAAGCATCAGTGATTAGGAATCATCACGTACTGTGCATGTCCTTTTGGTATTCACATGATGAGCTTCTTGTATTGAAATGATCTCTTTCGGTATATATACATGATCTTTAATTTTAACTCGGTATTGTCCTCTTTGGCAAGAACATGTTCATTCAAATACAAACTACAACCTGTTTGTTTATAATATATATTGGTATTAGCTGGTAGTGCAAAGATTTACTGGACGTACTTGCCTGCTTGGTTTTCAAAAGTGAATTTCAAATAGTTGAATGTCATCAGACATTCAGGATTCCTCATTGCAAGATGATTTTGGTAATTTGCCGTTTTTTTAGGGTGTGGCTATTGCCACCCCATGCCAAATACTTTGTTCACCCCACATTTCAATTTTAAACTAAATATTCCAATACTAACCTCATAATCAAGAATTTTTGTGAAAATATAATATTAAACTAAAATCTATAAAATCCAAACAACAACAATTCTCTACATCTTTACATCGAAAAAAAAAACAATTTTCTACATCTTTCAAATCAGATTTGAGAATCACTTCAATATTTAACATGGTGGTTATACAATGTGATGAGATTGTTTGTTGTTATTTTTATTTTATATATGGCTTCAAAATATATATATATATATATTTATAATCGTAAAGATGGAAATCAAGAAAAAGATCGAGGAGAACATATATAAGATGTGGTTTGAGAAAAATAGAGGTCTGCGTCAAATATATCAATGAGATATTTGTATATATGTTTAGATTTTATGAGATTGAGGAAAATAAAATTAAAATAATAAAAACCAGATTTTCTCAAAATTTTAAGGGCATAATTGGAAAATTAAAGGTAAAAAATAAGACGTGAGGTGAACTGAGCATTTAATGAGGTGTAAATAGCCGCACCATTTTTTTATGTTAATTTATTTTTTGTGAGCTTTCACCCTTCTTTAGAATGAAGTTAATTTGTACTACTGAAATTCCCTGGTTCTAGAAGGTAATAACAGGAATACTGTCAAGATTAATTCAGCAAGGTTGTTGTAAGCAAGTAAAATTTTCTAGTTCTGCTTCAGTCTGCCAGGATTCATGTACTAGGAGTCCCTAGCTAGGTTAAATATCTCGATCGCGAGCTAGTCAATCAGTTGCCGACCTCGCTAGTCAATCAGTTGCCGACCTGAGCATATATACATGCAAATCAGGCAATCTATAATGTGGAAATCAAGATGAAGCAAGTATATATAAGAAAGTATATGCAATGTATATAACATGGTTTATCAAAATCTGACAAAAATATAATCTTGAAAATCTTGAGCACACTGCTTGTTCAACAAGAATATTAAGCAAGTATAGTGGTTAAAAACTGGGAAAGAAAATCTATGCATGGAAAATCTTGTACCAGCATCAACTCCTATATATATACCCCCAATACCCTTCGCTATGTATCTACAAGCTCGAGTTCTATACTGCAATCTAAGTTTGATCGATCAGTAGTGACTCTATACCCTAATCAAGAAGTATGAGTAGCCCTCAGCCTCAACTCATGATGAGTAGGACTCACACCGCGCCTCAGCCAGCTACCCAGCATCTTCAGATCATGATGAATAGGCCTCAGACGACGCCTCAGCCAGCTCCCCAGCCTCATCAGCTCATGATGAATAGGCCACAGACGGCGCCTCAGCCTGCGCCCCAGCCTCAGCCTCAGCTTCAGGTACCTGCTTATTATTCTGTTGCATGTTGTATTATATGGTATAAGTGGCATATAATTAAGTTAATGCATGGCTGTTTATATATGCAGATGTTCCTACTCAAATACAACTACTGTGAATGCAAAGGGTGTGACAAGGACTTTGCAAAATTTCAGAAACTTGTTGCAGAGAAATACAGTGCGTTCCGTCATACTCATACATCCAATGTAGCAAGCATGTATATTGATCTTACATTTTTCTATTTCAACTAATCATTAATTTGTTTCAAACTTGAACTACGTCTTGTGCAGAGGTCCCAAACCCTAGCTTGGATAAACAGCACCGCATAGTCACAGTGATAGGGACATCAGATGCCACGGGACTTACAGAGCTGCTTAAAAAGGCCACAGGAAAAAAACATGTGGACATTTTGCCAAACCCAGTGATGGAAGCTAGTGAAGCAGAAAAAAGGAACAAAGACAACAACAAATCTCAAGAGGAAGCTAATCGCCCACAACAACAACAACAACACCAACCACCACCAGATGCAACCAACATGGGAGAAAGAGGCATAGGAGGAAGAACAAGTGGAAATATGCAGAATGTAGGAGAATCGAGCGCGATGGGCCAAATGGAGCAGAGGCATCAATATTCAAGGGTTGATAATAATCAAGAATCAGCATGGAACTATTTCAATGATGAGAATTCCAACAGTTGCACCATCCTGTGAAAGCGGGGCGAAATTAGCTAGCTAGTTTTCTGGGTTTTGATTTTATTTGTCTAGCTATTGTGTTCTTTGGTAGAGCTAGTCATTGATCCATGATGACCTCTTTTTGTTTTTCTTAATATACAATAATTAAAGAAACACATTCGATTAGCCATCGATGATTCTCTTTAGTTGTGTTCCTTTCTTTGTTCAAATTTCTTACAACTTCTTGGTGGACTACAACATATATTATTGCCTTCTAGTGTGTTATTGAGTCTCCAAACAACACGATTTCAAGCCTCATCGATCGTCATTCTGATTTTGCTTCAGGAATCACAGCCACTATATATTAGCACTCAAGAACTCCATGTATAGTGCCTTATGTAGAAGAAGAAGAAGAAGCAGCAGAAGTAGATCGTTGATATATGAATTAAGTGAAGCTACCTAGGGTGTTGATCTTTTGTTACAACACATCAACACTAGCTAATTAACTACGATATATATACCAATTAGCTAGTTCAGTAGTTCCTAGTAGACAACACATCAACACTCTAGCTAACTACGATGATGATTTTTCATACAACAATTTCTTTTTAACAATAGTGGAGTCTTGTTTAGAAGACAATGTCGAAGATGTGCTGTAAAAATAAATCCGACATGTGCTAATTAACTACGATATAGCAATTAGCTCGTTCCTTGTAGACAACACATCAACAGTACTCTAGTCTCTAGCTAACTACGATGATGACTTTTTCTTTAACTCTTGTGATCAAAAGGAGTAATCGTAATTTATCATACAATGATCCATCCGTCAGTCCTTTTAGAGTTTGGTTTGTAAGACAATCGTGAAATTGTGTTGTGAAATATTCGACATTAGCTGATTGAATCCCGATCGGCTTATGGGTTGCACGAGTTATGGTGCGGAATGCAGATGGAAAATACTTTCGTCCGGACTACTATGTACGTGTGCGTCCAGACTCTCTCTTATTTATATACATTTGCCAAAAAATCAATGTAAACATAAATTGTTTGCTCATCCGAATAAATCAAACAAATTAACGGCTGATCATGAGACTACTAATTTTCACAAAAACCGTCAAGTTGTTTAATACAATTGGTTGAGCAAACGATTTCTGTTTATATTGATTTTTTGGCAAATGTATGTAAATAAAAGACAATCCAGACACACGTACATACTAGTCTAGACGCAAGTATTTTCCATAAAATACTAAAAAATAAAATATAAAAAAATCTGTACGGTAGTACTACCTGTACGTCGTGGCAAACGTATGTTTTACATATTAATTATTGGTTAAATAAATATCTCGGTTATCTGGGAGATTCGAACTAGGGTTCTGGCAAACAGTGAGACAGCTAGAAGAAGAAGGCGTTCCTCCGCCATGTCTTTCTTCCCTCCAATTCCCAATTCCAAACCCACACCTCAATTTCACGCTTCCAGGCCGCCGTCCTCGTCGGCGCTCCCTCCTACCCCAACGCCATTGCCTGGTCCGACGAGAATCTCATCGCCGTCGCCTCCGGCCACCTCGTCACCATTCTGGTACCTCTCTCCCTTCACTTCTTTCTATGTAATTCTACTTCAAACCAACCACACTCTGCTTTCTTTATGTTTCTCAGAACCCGGCGACTCTGCCGTTCGGTCCGAGAGGTCTTATCACCGTCCAAAACGGACCGCCCTTTCCGATTGGTGTCATCGACAGAGAAGGTGAATGTTTTAAGTTTTTGAAGAATCTGATATGAACTTTAATTTTAGTTTCTGTAACAACATTTTGTAATTTGCGGAATTTTTGATGTGGTAGATTTATTCTCTGATTGCTTGCTGCCCACCATTATCTTAAGGGACCATGAGCCCTGTGTGAGATCAATTTCTTGGTCTCCGGTTGGACTTGCTCCGAACGCCGGCTGCTTGCTGGCTGTCTGCAGTACTCAAGGACTTGTCAAGCTTTACCGCCCGCCCTATTGTGATTTCTGTGCCGAATGGATAGAGGTGTGTGTGCATTTTGAGTTGTTGGTTTATTATGTTAAAATGCAGCATGACTTTGATGATGAGTTGTTGTGTTTAGGTTGCGGATTTATCGGCCAAGCTTTATGATTATCTTGTGAGTGTTAGATTCGGGGAGGTACCAGATAGTTTGTTGGTACGGTGTGATGTAATTGATCTCGTCTGAGAATGAACTGTTTATCTTGGCTTATGTCATTAACTGACAGTGTTTCTGACTACTCTTTTCCTATTAGAACCGGGAAAATGAGCAGGATGTACAGTCTGTCACTACAAGGGAGGGCAAGCGACGACGAAAAGCGAACAAATCTGGCAAAAGGTCAATGTCTTTTTTTTTTTAACATCCTCTCATAAGATCTTAAAGATGTTGCTTTCTTGGCATTGCTTCAACGCTGCTAGAATGAGTGTATTTAATATGCGAGGCTAATAACTATTTGTTTATGCCAGCTCTACTAACCCTTATTCCAAAATCTATGGAGAAGTGGATACGGTATGTTGTCATAGTATACACTCTCCCATATAAACTTATTATCACCTCGTGTGGTTGCTACCTTGTTGTGACTGTGTACATTGCCACTATAGTCTCCTCAAAACTCTGTTTCTCAAACATCTTTCAGGATGTTGACAGTGATTTCGACCCGATGGAAGAAAGGAGTTCACATCAGATTGTTCCAGCATCAAAAGCTAAAGTAAAATCTGTAAAGAAGATACCAGAAAACTCTACCCTCCCTCATATAATGGTGGATCAATATTCTACTCGCAGTGCAATGCTATCATCACTTGTAGTTGCCTGGTCACCAATACTGCAATCACGTGCCAAAATCAGTTCAAGTCCGCAACATGATTCATCCCTGTCTTTACTTGCAGTAGGCGGGAAGTCGGGTCAAGTTTCTGTTTGGAGAGTTTCTGTACCAGAGTGTTATTCTGTTGACCAAAGCAGGGATCCAACCAAGCTGATGCTCATTCAAATCATCCAGGCACACAAGCCATGGATCACAGCAATTAGTTGGGCATTTCTTGATTCTGATTCGTCAAATCCTCAACTTCTATTGGCTACAGCAAGTTATAATGGAAGGTCAGTTAGGTCCCCTGCAATGATAATGAAGACCCTTTTTCTAGCTTATATATAATATTTATAAGAGTTTTTGTTGGATGGAAGAAAACTTCTTCAGATGGTGTCTAGAGTAATGCAACTTAAAATTATGTTCGTCATTTATTATCAATTCTTTTACTTTTTATTTATTTATTGTTTTTGACACAGTAGTTGCACTAAATAATCTGATATCTACAGATGATAGAGTTTCATTTTCATCTGTTTGGGTTTATATTAATTTCTTTGTTCTCTTGTATTAATGTTGCTTGCCATTACCTTTTCAGCGTGAAGATCTGGCTGGCATATTATGAAGAACTACTAAAGTCATTGGAACCTAGTAGTAACACCCCCTTTTCATTGCTAAAGGAGGTGGGTTCTTCTTCTGTCTTCTTTTTCTTTGTTGGATATGTATTCCTTTGCATCTTATTGACTTATCTATTAACCTTTATGTAAATTGTTCTTATTTCTGAAGTAGGTTGGAACTATTGATATGGTTCCAGTTTCAGCGCTTTCAGTTACTGTGCCTGCTCAGTGTCCACAGACAATGCACTTGGCAGTGGGCAAAGGTTCTGGTCTTTTTGAAGTGTGGATATGCAACATCTCTGGCCAAAAATTTCATAAAATTAGCCCATGTGATGGGCATTCCCAGATTGTAAGTCATTTTCATTTTCATTGGCTAAAATCTTATACTGCATACCACTGGCTATTTACACATCTACCAATAACCAGGTTACAGGTTTAGCTTGGGCTTTTGATGGGCAGATTTTGTACACCTGTAGCCAGGTAAGTGCTTCAACTTTTAGGTTATTACATTTCTATCTGCATCATTCAATATTTAATCATTCTCTTAAAATGATACTAGGATAATTTTGTACGTTGTTGGATTCTTAATGGAAGTTCCCTGTGTGAAGTACCTATTCCTTCAAATACTCCTGGTCTGAGAAGCTCAACTGACGTATATTCTTTCCCTCTACTTCTCTTCTGTTTACTTCTAATTTTCCACTATTATGCTTTCATTCTAGTTTAACAAAATTGTATAAATTTGATGCAGCTTGCAGATGGATTTGTTTCTTGCTTTGGTGTGGCAGTGTCCCCTGGAAATCTTGCAATTGCTTGGGTCTAATATTCTGTTTCTCATACTCATTTTGTTTCTAGTAGATCTTATAACCATTATTTTTTGCTCATAGTTATAATCCTCTTCGAGTTATTTTTGATACGTATATCCATTAACACTTGTCGTTATTCTGATACTTGATAGTTGATACAGACACAGTTCTTGCATACTTTGTTAAGTAACTAACTACTGGTACTTGAATATTGCAGGTTCGTAATACTGATGTTGATCAATTAAATCCGATGTATGAGGCAAGGTAAGATAGTTTATATGTAAACTAAAGTTTTCAGATGATGCCTGATGCTTAAATCTTTGTGTGTGGTTAAACATTTGTATGGAAAGAAATCCTAGAGATGGAATGAAGGAGACTAGCAGGAAAAAGTAATGCGGCTACATTTAATTGGTAGTTGGGGTTCAAGACTCAAATCATAGAAGTATATAAATCCCTAGAAGAATGAAATCGGGCAAAGGAAAAAGACAGTCTTGTGTGACTTTTTCTACTTTGTGTAGAGAATAATTAATTATGAGCTAAAGGCATAGAAAGGAATGAAATCCAACTTTTATTCTTGGTTGATTAATATATTTTGTGGAAATATGCTCAGGACTCAAAAGGCCATTGCAGAGTTTTTCTGGATTGGGGGGCAGCAAATATGTACTTTGTCAAACAATGTCCTGGATCTTGATACTGAAGCTATTCCTGGCTCTTCTGAGAAGGAACTTGTTGATTGGGAATCCAATATTATATGGTCTTTGAAGCAGTATGAAACTCAGGATAAGCCTCTTGTTGTTTGGGATATTGCTACAGCACTATTGGCTTTTAGGCGTTCTAAACCAGAGTATGTAGACCGTGTACTGATAAAGTGGCTCTCTATTTCCTTTCTGGGATCTGATTTGAGCTCTTCTGCTGAAAATGTTCTATTGTCTGCCTCCCGAAGTTTCTCAAAAGTCACTTCTCGCCAACTACACCTTCTCAATATAATCTGTAGACGTGTGATACTATCAGAGATGAAGGCTGATGAGATAAACAACAAACTGCTGAATGTGGAAGGATTAGATGGTTCTGAAGAAGAAGAACTGGCTTTGTGGATCAATCTGCTTTTGAACAGTGAAAGAGAACTCCGTGAGAGGCTTGTGGGGTTTACATTTTCTTCTTTTAAAAGTCAAATGCTTGCTTCAGCCACAAATTCTGAATCTATACATTGCTTTCCTCTTGGACTGGCACCAATGGAGCAGTGGGTTGAACTAAACCAAGATCATGTGCAGGATCAACTGAGGGTCCTAGCAACTGAATTTAGGAAGCATGAGCAGAGGTACTCGATTTTCTTTTATTTGTCTGTTTACCTGCTTTGTTTTACTTTAATGATTATAGTCCATTTTCTGTTGTGTCCTGCCTCTAAAAAAAATAACTGAATTAAATAAGCAAACCGAATAGGTTATATGTATTCTGTGAAATAATTATGTTTTTTTGTTCGGCATAGTGAAGTCAGCCCTGAAGTGAGACCATACAAAATTACAAATAGCAAAAGGTCCTAATAGACTGCTATTAAGATCTATATATTTCAGGAAATAGTGTCTATGGTGACTTTAGGGACTGTCAAAGTGAAGACCTTTAGAGGAAGAAGGGTGCTTCTAAATGTACCCAGCAACATAATTTTTATTCCTAACCTTCTGATTCTACCCCTTGTTTTATATAAAATTAAGGAAGAACAAAATGGAAAAGAACGAAAAAATATCATTCTATCATAACTTGTTCTTTCCCCCCCCAGATTTTTTTTTCTTGTTGGTTCACCACTATTCGATTCAATCATTTGGTTCTTAGGGAAATTATTTGATCTTCTCAGATTGATTGGCTTATCTCACCCGGGGGGGGAGGAGAACCTTTTTTAATCTCTCAAATGTCCCGAACAGTAGATCGATGTTCATGTTTTGGTTTTTGGCTGGGAGTCTGGAACTGGTTCTTTAGGCTAAATACTGAAAGCTTCTTAGATTTCAACAATCCCCTCATTGCCTTATTAATTCGTTGGCATATATCTATATATATGATTGATTATCTATTATAAGTATTGATCAATATGATATTTTATGAAAGTAGAGTTGATCGAGATGGAACAGCACCAAATCCAAGTATGTAGTTGCTGGTTTGAAATAACTTTAAGGTTCCATATTGATATCCTCCATCATCTTTGAGATATTAGAGGAAGAAACAAACTTGAGAGAGAAGAAGCAAAATAAGAAGGAAGAATTGAAGAAGAAATGAAATAATGATGGAAGAGGCAAAACAACGTCTGCATTCATGGGAAAGGAAATAGGAATGACAGTTATTTATTTCTTTTTCTAAATTATTTTGGTCATAGTAAATTACAAAATTATAGATGGTTGAGGGGTAATATTGGAAATAAACACAATAATTTGTATTGCTGGGTACACTAAGTACTTTGCTGGGTACATTTAGCAACACCCTTACAGGAAACCTCAGGTAGAGAGTCAAAACCTGCTTATTTGGACACTTGTCCTGATTTGTATGCTCTACTACTGTGACTGGTAATGGAGGGTTTAAAATAGTAATGTTAAAAATGAACCGTGAGTATTTTCTTTTGTTGTTTGAACATATGGCTGCTGTGGTTTCCTTCATTTGCACAACGAACTATATTTGGTTCGGTTGCTCTAACGAACTGTTGTTTGTTGCTTGCTTGTTACTGTATTATTTCTTCATAGGCTATAAAAAGTTCTGTTTTCATTTTAAGTGTTTTTATTTAACTGTTTATTTTACCTTCTTCAAAATATCAGGCTATCAAGTAATTCCATAGCAGGAGAGAAGTGTAGCTATTGTTCAGCATCAGTTCCATTCGAATCACCAGAATTTGCCTTCTGCAGTGAAGGACACAAACTAGCAAGGTGCGCCGTATCTATGGTGGTTTGTCCTACTACTCCCATATGGTTTTGCATGTGTTGTCATAGACGAGCTCTCAAACTAGCACCAGAGACTCTCTTTGTAATCCCTGGTCCGCAGTGTCCCTTCTGCGGGATACTGCTGCAGAGACTACAACCGGATTTTCTACTTTCTGCATCACCCACTTAAGTAAATACTTTTCATTTCGTATGTCCACCCAATTTGGGCTCTTGTATAGTTGAGTACTCCAAAAAGACCGGGGTTAACATAATTATGTCCCTCAAGTCTAATGGTAAATAGTAAATACTGATGGTAAATACTGATGCTATTTGGATAATTTGGAAATAACTGCCGCTAGTGTTCTAAAAGCTCTAAAACTTCTAACCACCCACTCCCCCACTCTGGATTGTGGAATAGTGATAGTTTCACCTTGTGTATACATACAGAGACATTTACAGATTATTCAGCCGTTCCTTCATAGCTTTCCTCTCCAGCCATGAAGAAAATCAAACACCAAGCAACCAACTCTGACCACCAAGAACAAGACCCTGATGAGAACCAATCCCACCTTTTCCACCTCCCATACCACATAACACTCCACATCCTCTCAAGAATCCCAATCAAAGCCCTCATCCAGTGCCGCTCTGTCTGCAAGTCATGGCGTCATTCCCTCTCGGACTCCCTCTTCACCAAGTCCCTACTTTCCCAAACACCTACTTGCATTTTGCTCCAGAGCAGCAGCTCTGTCAACCCAGACTCCCCAAGCCTCTTCTTGATCGACCTAGACAAGGCCTCTACCAGAAACGACGTCGTGATCAGGCTTCCCAAAGACCCCAACGTCCCAACTCGCCGTGTGCAAGTTGTGGGTTCATGCAATGGCCTCCTCTGCATGTATGACAGGCTCAAATGCGGCCACCTTTACATTTCCAACCCCATGATCGGTGAGTCTTTGGCACTTACTATACCTATGGAAATTGACTGTCAGTTTGTTTGTGGGTTTGGGTTTTGTCCTACTAGTGAGGTTTATAAGGTAGTTGTGTTTACTTCCCCTAGTGAAGGAACTGATCATGGGGAGGTTAAGGTTTTAACTGTTGGGTCTGGGGTTTGGAGAAGTATTGGGAATTGTGTGTACCATTTTGAGTACCAACCTTATGGGGTTTATGTGAATGGCTTTCTTTATTGGATTGTTCAAACTAGTAAGGGTTGTGCTTCGATTTGTGCCTTCGACATTGAGAGAGAGTGCTTCCGAGAGCTGCCACTGCCGCCTTGTTCTCTAAAAAAATCTGTCATTAGCATTGGAGTCCTGGAAGGTTGGCTCTCTGTGTTTGTTGGGTCCAGAAGTAATATCAAGGTGTGGATGATGAAAGATTATGGGGTTGAGGAGTCTTGGACCAAACAGATTGTCATCAAAGGAAGCTCGTCCGGCATTCTTGCGGAAATGCTTGGTCACTCGCTTCTTGCTGCTCAAGTGTTGAAGTTTACCAAGAAGGGGCAAGTTTTGATGCTGGACAATTATAGACTGCATGTTTTTACTCCTGGAAAAAGAGGCTTTGTACCGCTTGAGATTGATGGGGTACCTTATACGGTTGAGGCATTTGTGCATACCCCTAGCTTTGTTTCGCTTGCCGATGCCATTAGGGGGTTAGGACTTGAAGGAGACATCTCATAAGGAGTTATGAATTCTTTTTAGCTGCTTTGTTATTTCAAGGTTACTTTTGATTATGTAGTTTCTTAACTAATGCAACTGATCTCAACATTTTGGGGTTAACTGTGGTAATGCTTTGATAAGCACTTCATGTTTTTAGTGTCTCATTTCCTTCGCATTGTGGGCTGCAATTGGAGAATTTAAACTGCATTTAAACTGCAGCAGTAATAAACTATGATTCTGAATTTTGTACAAAATAGGTATGTAGTGCTGCTCTTGTATGATCTGTGACAAAATAACGATCCTCTCAACCTCAAAACTGTGGGAACCAGCAAGAACTTGCTGCTTAGATTCTCAGTTTCCAGGTGGATGCAAACATTTTTGTAACGCTGTTCCCTGCCGGAAACAAGTTACATTAATCATCAGTCAAAATGTAGTTGCCTGCAACAGTTCATCATATTCATGTATATTTGAACACTCGGTTATTAACATATAGTGGAAGTGAGACCTTAATGCTCAAAACGTAGGCGTTGGAATTTCCTAACAAGAACCCCTGTAAAGAGGGATGATTGCTGGACTCCATTGAACCGACAAGAAACAATTTTCCAGAAGATTGAGCTTATTCTCGCCCATGATTAACAAATCTGAATGCCACACTACATCAGATGTAGGTCATACATTATTGTAGCTCAGTAACTTGGTGTAGAAACTTACGCTTCCAATACAAATGCATTCTCCACTTTTTAAACCCTGTAATAATCCAGTGCGTAACCTGCAACATTTGTTATTTTGAATAGATGATTCATTGTAAGTGTCCAAACGCAGCATTAACTGTAATTCAGATATATGAAGATAACTCAACATTGTCTAAATACAAGTGCGTTTGATGTGTCGATCCATAGATGACTCATGACTATTTCTTATATTGACCTAAACAAAATCTTCTGAGTTATAGAATTTCTAAACTAAGCAAGTTAGCAAACCACTAGGGTCTTGAACATACAGTACAAACAAGGTCATCTGAGGGTCTTGTATTGAACACCCAATTTCAGTACCATCTTCATCAACTAGGATGTTGGCTCTGCTAGACAAACAAGAATAAAGCTGATTATTGAAACCAATTGACAATGAACATAAAAAAAAAAAAAAAAAAAAAAAAAAAAAAACAAAATGCCCGCCCTCCCTTGTCGAATACAATCCTCTTTGAAGGGGAAGAAAAAGAATCACCAACTTAATCACAAATTTAAATACATGGGTAAAAGCTCATGGAAACTTACCATTCACATCCTCTGATGGAATCAGTTGAGAAGAGTCGGTCGAAAATCCCAACTTCACCATTACTTCTTCCAAACGTTTCATATCTGTCAGATAGAGATGTCCAATCTACAAACAACCAGGGTCACTGTTTACAAACCAGATGCTAGCTTCTGAATAGAAAATCACAACTTACATATGTATGTTGAATAGTAAATGAACAAAAACCAGGAAATTTTCATTAACATACTGGAATATACAATATACACTACCAAGTTTCCCCCGGCCACTTTTGATATTTATGTGTATATGTGTGTCTATATATATAATACGCACTGCAAGTTCTATGTATATCTTTATGCTCCTAAGATTTCCTACATCTAGTAATGGCACTAAGTCGAAACTCAACATGCCAATGGCAGTCAGGTTTAATACCACATCCTGCCTTAGCATAAGAATAGAAAGTGAGTCTAGAAATTGAATCCCTGCTAGCCAATGAGTGCATTTGTCATGTTGCCTGTCCATAAAAAGAACTTTATATGTGGGTTTTGTCTGTAGTATGATGACCATGTTTTCCCTTTTACATAAAAAGGAAGTGCAATAAGGCTATCTAAAATGATCTGTAAGAATGCACATATTGACAAATAAATACCACCAATTCAATATTTTTATTGGAATTAACAATAAAAGATTTCAAGGAAAGCAGGAGAAGGCACTTACTAATGTCTCCAGTGAAGATGCTCTGTTATAGACTGCTGCACCAGCACGCTTTTTCGTTCGTGTCTTGGCTGAACTTATGTTCTTTCCCCACCGAAGAACATTCCTAAAACAAAATTCATATGACTTTAAAACCCTCCACACCAGTGGCGGACCTAGGTTACGGCCTGGGGGGTTCAGCCCCTGCCAATGTTTATGAGTTTTTTGAATTTCATCACTTTCACATCATGTTTTAAAAGCTTAATCAACGTATACCATATTATACCCCTATATTTAATCATCTTTCCTATTCATATTTTCATGCTATGGTTGAAGCCTAAAACTTTCCTTATACTCAGTTGGTTTGCATTAAATCAAATGCATCAAACACAAACTACATTCAGTTTGCTTATGTATGAGATGGCATGAATTTTTCGACGCCCTCACTCCCCCCCCGGCCCCCGAAAAAAATAAAATAAAAAAACAAACAAACATTTAATCCTGGTTTAGCCCCTGCTCCACATGATCAAGAAATGGTGTAGAAGTTGGATTCCTTGCAAGATAGTGTTTCTTAACATACCAAAGAAAATATAAATCGATCCCAGGATCTAATATACTCACCTCTCTTCTTCTGTTAGAAAGTTGTCCTTCATAAGTTTCTGGAGCAATGCATCCTGAAATGCACACTATGTTTTAGTAATTCAAACTAAAAAATGGCAAAGCCTGTTTTAGTCAACACATTTCTGAATGAAAACAATATATCCCAACCAGGAAATAAATAAGCACAACTGCACAAGTATGGTCAAGTCCAATATCCTGGGAAGTTGAGTATGCAACAACTATGGTAAATACATTTCGGACTGAAAAATCAGCCACAAAAAAGATTACCTTGGTGCTTATATAACACTATGACAGTTATTTATAGAATCTATAAAATAATCTCGTACCTGTGCTTCACAACATACAACGGCCATCACACTATCATTATATTCTTCAATACTCAAGGGGGGGAACAAAAAATGTCGGCGAGCATAAAGCTGCAACACAAATAATGATAGTAAGTGATGTAGGAAGGTTAAGCTTCAGAACCAGAATAACAATGTCACTACTTCACACCAGGCATCATTCAAGTATAGGCTTATCTCACGATCTCTATATCTGATACACTATACCTTAGCAGTCTGATTACGGCATCTAATGATCTTTGAGACTTCCCCACTACCTAGGGTGCAATTCTAGATCTTTTATTTTAATTTAGTTTTATCATGTTATGTGTGAGTGAATGAGAAGTTAAAGAGGAAGACAGGGTCAGTGACCAAAGATGAAAAAAAATCAAGAAGAAACAATAAGGTTCCAGACAAAAGAAGAGGTTGAAAGACCAATGGGTTGAGTTCAGATAGGTAAGATAAGGTGATGTGATTAGAGTAACCGTCAAGGAGGATACGGTAAAGAAAGTAGTTTATATGGTTGCGTGAATAGTCACTGGGTTTGTCGGAAAAAAAATAAAGTCACTGGATTGCAGAAAACGGGATGCAGCCACCAATGAAACCTACATTTGACTCATCCAGAAAACTGGATGCAACTAAGATTGGGGATTTCAGGCCAGGAAGCAGTTCTGACTAGGAAAAAATAAAAATAAAAACATATTTTAGTTGCTTACAGTAATACAAATGGTACAAAAATAAGTTAAAGCACAACCACACCTCATATATGCAGTCACCGAGGTAAGCTAATGCCGCTGCATTCAGTACAGTCTGAGGCTTCTGCACCTTTGGTGGACTGAGTTTCTGTATCTTTGGGGAACTAGGCTTCTGTATCTTTGGTGGACTAGGCAACCATTGTTCGTAGCCTAAATATAAGTCATCCATTCCTGCTGTCTCCTCTATTAGATAATATTTCCACCATTAAGACAATTACCATAACTGATTCATTTAGAAATTGAACAGCATTCTACAGAAGTAAGTGGAAACTCTCCTTATTAGTATCAAAAGAGAATAGACTTTTCTAATTTTCATGTTTACCATAAATTGAGGAACACTACACATAACAAAAACCACACAGAATCTAAAACTTCATACACATTCCTCAAGCAACAAAAGCTGCAAAAAGCCGAGCACTCTCACAATATTTTCTCATTTCCTCCTCAATTTTCTCATCAACAAAGCAGTATTCATTATCACTAAGTTACACAAACCCGAAAAAGCAGTGCTCGCAGTAGGAAAGTCTGAATCTGATTACCTTGATTTGGGCGTTTGAGAAGCTCAAAAACATGGTCAACCGTACGAGTAGTTGAGGCAGTCAGAGTGACAGTTGGAGGGTTTTGGGTGGTAGACAGAGTGCTGGAGCTGTCCTTGATCTTTCTTGGGGCATTGCGGTTGTACGGGAGTCTTTGTTGCGTATCCACTGAAGCTCCCACTCTCACTACCCTCACACTCATTGGTGATAGAGCATGCATATTTTCCTTTCTGCTGTTCCTGTTTTAAGTGTGGGAGCAGACCAACAGCTGAATTTGTATCAAAACAAGGATAGCATTATCCAATAAAGACATGAGAGTGAGGAGCATCATTACATTATCCACTCCAAACTAAGTAAACGATATAAAACACATGACAACAACATAAACATCAAACCAATGTTTAAAGACATGAGAGTGGTGAGAGAATCAATCCAACGATTCATTGAATAAAAGGCATATCCTTGTAAATGTAGTGAATTGGGGCCTGTAATGATTTCCTTGTCCAGAAAAGACTAACAGAATTCCAAATTAGGATTCAACGATTCAATCACTCTAAGTTCAAATGCGCAAATCCAAGTATTGAGTAAGCATAGGAAAGATATGGGGTGGGTTTACCTGTGACGGAGATTCGGCAACTCACTTTTGTGTTGAGTTGTGTTGTCAGTTCTGCGACACCCCTATCCTCCTATAACGTCTGGAGAGAGAGAGAGAGAGAGAGAGAGAGAGAGAGAGAGAGAGAGACTTAAATAGTCCGCGCCATAGACAAAACGAGGTTTTTTTTTTTTTAATTTTTTTTTTAAGAATGACATGCTACTATTTTAAACAGTTGTAAAACACAAAAAACTCATCATTTAAAAAATTTAGACAATAAAGGACAAAAGTCCAGATCTAAAGTTAATAATATCATACAATTTTTATCATAAACTCGCTAAGAGGGGATAAAGTCATCTCCAACCATTGTCCTAAAACTTATAATAGGTTTAGGTTTTTCAATTTTACATCTCCAACCCAAATACAACTTGAGCCAAAATAGGTTTAAACCTAAAATTAGTCCTATTTTGACTCAACTATTTATAAGGAATCCTAAATTTCACACTCATCAATTAAGTGGTCCCCACATGTTATAGGTTTAGGTTTTGATAATAAGAGTTGGAGATGCAAAACTCATATGAAAAAATAGGTTTAGGTGAGTCAAATTTTAAATTTGGGTATAGGTTATAGGACAATAATTGGAGATGCCCTAAGGTCAGTGAACTCGTCGCTCTTGCCGAAGGAAGACATGTCGGTCTGTTTCCGGTTTGTATTAATTTGGGGATATGTAACTAAGGTTTCCGATTTATATTAATTTAGGGAAATGTACGTAGTTGAGGTGAAGGGAGCTGTGTTATTGTGATTTTCTTAGTGTTGGTTTCTTGTTGATTCCAAATTTGGGCGACGATTTTCTGTAAAATTGAGTGTTTATTAATATTGTATGTCTCATTATGTACAAAGATTAGACGACTAGACCTAGGCAGTAGCAGTAAGATTGGATGATAAGACAATAGTAACAAGCTAGATTATACTACCAGGCCCAGATAGTAGAAACAAGACTAGATGACCAGGCCTAGGCTGTAGCAGCAAGATTGGACGACAAGATTGAAGGACTAGATAATAGTAGCAGTAAGGTTGGACGACCAGGCAGTAGCAACAAGATTAGACGACCAGTGCAGTTGCAGCAATATTGGACGATCAGTGCAGTAGCAGTAAGATTGGACGTTTTGTTCTCTCCCTCAAATTCAGCTTTTAAGTTATGTAGGGCTAGTTTGATAAAATTCCCTCAAGACGCATGACAGACAAAAATTTTTTGTCATTAATTGTTAAAAACTGGAGTAGTGCTACATGCACCAAAAAATTGTACCAAAATCTACTACCAAATTATGTGGCATCTACCACATCATCACATTCAATTGACAAATTTCACCATATTTAGTTTTCTTAATTAATAAATAACCCTAAAAATCTAATAATGATAATAATAATAATTAGTTTCCTTATCTGAATGAAACACTTGAAGGAAACACATTGTAATTCTGGGATCCGTTCATCATGATCATAATTTGTAAACCATTTTCATTAGCAACTAGTATTCCTGTATCGTCCATTAACATAGCTGCTGCAATTCTAATGTCATTGGCTGTATCACTGTTTGTGTCAAAGTCCAACTAATTCAAGTTCAGATCACTTTGATCAATATTCATTGTTAATTGTATAGATTCAAAACCTAATATTGAGACTGATTCATGAGACATGCATGACAAAATATCATTTGTATCCTTTCTATCCTGTTGGGTTGGATAGGGTTTCTTCCCTTCTTGGAACCCCACTTTGTTTTTTGAGGGGAATCGATTATCAAGTCATGCCTCCATATTAGAGCATTTTTAGCAATGCTAGTCATTTTTAAATTAAATTTTAGTCAAATTAGTTAAAATGTCATTTTAGCTAGCCGTTTTAGAAATGTGGCTACATCAATGCTACATCAATGCTCTCTATTTTAGCTAGCATTACATCAACATTATTCTTCAAATAGAAATTAAATAGTTTAAATATATTTATATATCACATAAAATATTTTACAAGGAATGTATTAAATTATAGCTATCCTTATCTGAGTCATCTTGCTAGCTAAATATAACTAGCGAGATAGCTAAAAGTCATAATAGCTCAAGTTTGGCTAGTCTGCTGGAGCTGCTAAAACATCTAAAAATGCTAAACACGCTCTCTAATATAGCTAAAGAGTTAAAGTAGAGAGTCTGTTAAAGATGCTCTTACCTAAGACAAAGAATAAAGAAAACTGAAGAGGGATGAAGATTCCAATCAGCTTGTCGAAGCTTCAAATCTATTTGTCGGAGGACATGGTAGACAATCTCTTCAGGACGTTAATTAAATCTCTTTAATCATCTTCATATTAGATTTTTAATAAACAATATATGAAAATAAATTTTGTTATTTTTATTTTTGAATTCTATTCAAAATATAATAGTCTAATAAGAATACATGTTGGAAAGTATTAGGTTTAAGATGATGATGTGGCATTTGGTATAGAGTTTTTGTATAATTTTTTGGTGTGTTTAGAATTTTTCTAAAAACTGTCTTTATTTGCTTAAAAATAATGTAAATGGTGTTTAAGGAAATTATATTTCCGTCCTTTATGTTATGTGTCTTGTCCTAATACACGTATAATTGGTTAATCGAGTTTCCTTATTAGAATAAATTACAGTTGATAGAACTTCTAGATTTTTCGAGAGACTTTATGTAATGCCTATAAATAGGCCTTTCTATCAATGAATGAGTAGACCGTTATTCTCGTTATATGTTCTCATTCAACACGTTATTAGCATGTGGTTCTAACCCTGAGTTCATAGTCAAAAGCAAACCCTAACCCTAGAAAACCAAAACCCAATATCGGCCGACAAAACTTTCAGTACTTGGCCGGACCCGAAACCCATCATATAGCCCTTGTTCCCAGGATTCCAAAACCGCCGGCCGGTCACTGGAATACCTGAACCGTCTGTCTCACTAACGCCGCCGGTTCACGCCCTTCCAAGGGTCCGATTGCCTTCAAATTTTGTCACCAATAGCGTGTCGTTATCAGGGTTCTTGTGTCAAAATTTCACTGCAAGAACCGGTTTAGAAGTAGGTGAACCGCTCAACAGACCGACAGTAACGCATTAGAAGAAGAAGAAAAAAGTTCTCAAAACTCTAACATCGCAACGCCACAATTGCGCGCCTCCGTACACGCCGTGTTAGGCGGTCTTCTGCTACATCTTTTCAACAATAAATTTCCAAGGTTCCAAGCACTTTCACGCCCGTCTCCAAAAGCGAATTCTCCGACAATCAAACCGAGGTAATCTTTTCTAAAAGTTGCTGCTTTCAAGTTTTTAATTTTATAGCCGGGCTTCGTAGCTTTCTTCTATATCTCACCTTTCTTTATAACGTTGGACGATATTGAGGGATTGGGACCCCTCATATCAAAGTTGAAATTTGTGACGGTTTGACAAGTCACGGTATTACGACGAAATATTGTCGTGGTTAATAAATGGACAAACATCAATTTGCGACGGAAATTGTCGCGGTTAACATCGATTTGTGACGGAAATTGTCATGGTTACATCGATTTGTGACGAAATTTGTCACGGTTTACATTGAATTGAGTTACCATAAACCTTGGTCTTGACCAAATTCAATACTTGGAATTAATTATCGTATATCGATAATAGTCAATCTTTCATCTTGTTATTTGAAATAATTGACTGAAACATCAGCCTCATATTTGACCAAAAAAAAAAAGTGACGAAATTTGTGTCACGCGTTCTGAACAAGAGGGGGAGGCAACGCCTTCGAACCCCACATGTCATATAAAGATTGGGCTAGTAAAAGAAAAATCATGTTATTGATGTGGTTATACATCGGTTCACTAATTGCAAAGAAAGCAATAATATGGTCAATGTATACAAGAAATATATGGAGTTCTTGAAGCAAGAAACTCACTATATGGAAGAAGAGAAAATATTATTCTCACAGTTACGGATTTAAAAGCAAAAGATACATTGCGGAAGATATGAAGCATATATATGACTTCGGTTTATTAGTCTAAGTGACTACTAATCCGTTATTTTTTCAAGTTTTGTGAAGGCTTACACCTCACATATTTGACTAAAGTTACTTAGTCGTTATATTTTGAATTAAATTCATGGTCAAAACCTCGTTATAATTGTTGGCATATATATTCAGATTTTGTCTGACACATATGGTTCGATCTACAAAAGCTATATGTTAATGCAACATATCGCATTACAACATGACATTACATTGGACTACAAAAGACCACCAGTTACTATAAGGTGACGTTTATAAAGGCTGACATCGCACCAAGTATGGCGCAATGCATACTTGAGCGTCATAATTAAACCAAGTGTGGCGCAATGCACACTTGGCATATCATGATGTTGCACAATGCACATCGGTTTTGGATCAAAAGAGGATTTGTAATGTCAAGTGTGGCACAATGTACACTTATACAATTGTAAAGACATTACAACAAGAGTAGTTTTCTACACTCTTGAGCGGATTCATAATTGCAAAAAGAAAATTGCGTTACGCTAAATGTCATCCAAAATTAGATGTTGAAAAATCATTTTCTTTCTCTACAAGATCCAACAGTGGGCCGTGGGTGCTCACGACTAATTTTGCCAAGTTTTGGCATGTTCTATACTTGTTTCATTCATCTGTGTAGTATTACACATCATGTAATGCACTCTAAAGGATTCTAATACCTTTTTTCAATCTCCATCAAAATTGTTAACATATTTCGGTTTCTATGTCTTGACATAAGACTGTTGTCTCTACATTCTGGTCTATGAATGTGTTGTAGCGAGATTGAGTGCTTAGCTTCTTGCAAGGAATAGACAACTATTCATGGATTTAGTTCTTTATAAATCCGTTGTGACTACGATGACTAGATCATCAGAAATAATCAAAGAGCGGATTAATGCTCAAGTTTCAATGCCTAATGGAGTTTTGTGTTTCGAATACTTTTGAAGAGTTTGTGAGCTGTGGCTTGATTGGTTAAGGTTCTTAACGAACAAAATGGGTTTAAACCTCACTATACATATATAAGATATGTGAGTTATTAATAATTTTTTTTTTGTTAATTTTTTTTATGTAGCTTAGAAAGAGAATCACGGTTATGACTAAAAAAAAAAAAAAAAAAAAAATCTTTTGAAGGGGGGTATATGTAGTTTAGAAAGAGAATCAGGGTTACGACTCCAAACTTTTTTATATTAACAATGCGCACCCTATATGTTATTTCCTCGCATACATATTCTAGGGTTTGGCGTTCTATCTTCAAGCTTAATTTACATATTTTATCCCTGTTCTGCAACTCTTCATCCTCCATGAAGGAATCCAAACCAGGAAACGGTGAGAGAGCAGAAGGAAGAAGAAGAAGAAGAAAAAAGAAGAAGAAGAAGAAGAGATGGGAATAAGCACTGCAACATTCTAAAATTGCCAGAGGACATCGTAGTGGAGATCTTCTGTAAAATCACAATAAAAACCCTCATCCAATGCAAGTGCGTGTGCAAGTCTTGGCGCCAGTCTCTTTCAGACCCCGAGTTCACAAAACCTCTCTTTTCGCGTGCTCCCACTTGCCTTTTACTCAAAGACTACTACTTGACACAGGGAAAGTCTAGATCTTCTCGCCGGAAGAATCACATCTTGGTAGACATGGAAAGCGTTTCGATGAATTCGATCCCAAAGAACATGGTACTGAAGCTTTCAGATCCCAATGCTTTATACAATCGGTGGTGTGATACTCGTGATACAAATAAAATTATCGGTTCCTGCAATGGCTTCGCCGTTTTAATCGTAAACTTATGGTTGACATTTTTAACATATCCAATCCGGTCACCGGTGAGTCTATACCTCTGCCGGTCGACGAAACATTAAAGATGGATAATCTTTTAGTCAATTTTGGTTTTGGGTTTAGTCCCATAAGTGATGTCTATAAATTGGTTGTATTCAGAACTTATCTACATTCAAAACGAAGAAGGGGATGGAAGGGATTGGAGGTGGTGGTTTTGACTGTTGGCTCTGGGATTTGGAGAAGAATAGGGAAAGTGAATGTCCAAGTAGTGGATACAGAATATGAGGTCTTTCATGATGGATTTCTTCATTGGATTTGCTCTAGTAATACTGGTTCACACTTCATTCGAGCATTTGATGTTGAAACTGAGCGTTTCAGGGATATTCCAATGCCTCCATATTATTTCGACAATCATCATCGCCTTCCTAAATTTCGTATAGGCCTCTTACAAGGTTCACTTTCTTTTACGTGTTCTTCGAATCATACGTTAAGTGTTTGGCTAATGAAGGAGCATGGCATCGCAAAGTTTTGGACCAAAGAGCTTGAAATTGGATACTTTAGAGATTCGAATGGCCAGTCATATACGTCCGAGGACCTAAAATATTTACAAGTTTTGAAATTTGTAGACGAGGGGCAAGTTTTGTTGTTAACTGACCGCGGTTCGTTTTATAGTTATACTCCTTCTACAATGAACCTGTTGAGGGTTGAACTATTTGATAGGAGACCTTTACAGTATATGCTGTTCCTTGTTCCAAACTTTGCTTCGCCTAAGGATATTCTTAGGAATTACATCTCCAAGGTACACAGTTAAAACATTTTTTTATATATTATTTAACTACTGATTTGATGCATATATACACTTAATCAGCTACATAGAGACCCCCTTATTTTCTTATTTTGTGATTTGTCTTTTCTGTCTAGATTGTTAGTATTACTGTTGGTAATGATGGGGAAATTAGCATCACAAATGAGAACACTGAACATCAAGTTAAGACAATCATTTTGTATGAACAATTAGCTCCTTGGACTTGTCAGATATCAATTGATGTCATGGAATGTGTTTTTCTTTCCAACCTATGCCATATGTAGAAATATTAATTTCAATCTGTATCACTCCTGATTAAATCTCTGGAGAAAGCTACGTATATTGTTTCAAAATCGAGAGGTCTTTAATTAATAGAGCTGTACTTATGTTTTCTGTACAATGAGAGGGTCATTTAATATATGTTAGTATGTGATAGGCAAGACCACCGCGAGGAGGATTGGAATTGTAGTCGCTGTTTGTTCATATATAGGGGAGAAAGCTAGCCTCTTGTTGTTTATAGCTTCCCATCATGATCAGTCTTTATTCATTTTTGCAAAGTTTGGCAACCGCTTAGTCTTCATGGTTTTGAGTTTATATATATCTAGAGCAGTTGTATGTGTTTACTGTAATTGGTGGTTTGATAATTTCTTTTCAATATAATGCAGCATCCAGAGGAAGAAGTTGAAACATCGAGTACTACTATAGTAAGTACTATGAAAATTCCGGCATGGACAACTAGTGTTGCTGGATGGGGTGAGAATGAGGAGAGTGAGCTACTTGAGATACCACGAGGCCAGCCTACACCATGCCTTCCACTCCCAGAGAACCTTAAATACGTAAGTGATAGGTTCACAGTACTGCAAAATGAATTAAAATCTCTAAATTTCGTTGGCTAAATTCTCTAAGTTCTTGTTTTCTTTCCCTCCTCTTGTAGGTAAGTTCAACGACAGCAACATCACTACTAGATATGATTAGTGGTTTGAATGCTCTTCTGTCTCTTAAATGCATGGCCGGAAAGGATGAAATCCGAAAGCTTCGGAAAGAGAATGTACGTCAGTCGACCCTATCATCTTGTTGTGTAAAAAAAAAAAAAAAAAAAAGTAGAATAGTTGCAAAATGCTTTTTATTGAACTGGTTAAAGTTTAAGCTGCAATTTTTCTTGTTTCAGGAAGATCTGCGTGCAAAATCAAAACTTCTATTGGAGGAGAAAATGCCAGTTATCCCATCGCTTTGATGCTAATGCTATTCATGTAAGTAACCCGCACGTATAAGCACTACTTTTACGTATAATTGGTTTTATTAATTTCAGTTTACCCTCTGAGGTTTGGGGTTAAAATCGTTTCACTCCCCATGTTTTTAATTTTAAAAATTTACCCCATAAAGTCTCTAATTTTCAGAAATCAAACATAATTGCTAAAATTTCGTTCAATTTGAAGGTTAAATGATAGCATGAAATCTTAGAAAAAAATGTCTTAAAAGACGATTTATGTTGTTATAAGACTATTTTAGCCCTTTTAGTGAGTTATAAAGTCAAAATTAACGTCCGAATTAGACAAAATTTCAGCAATTAAGCATGATTTATGAAAATTAAAAACATTAGGGGGTAAATTTTCAAAATTAAAAATATGGGGAGTGAAATGATGTTAACCTTAAACATCAAGGGTGTAAACTGAAATTAATCCTTGGTTTTAACAATCTGTTTGTGTTTATGCAGGAACTATCTTGCACTAAGGTGAACCAAAAGTGTCATGTATGTAGGGCTGGGCACTTAGTACCGAAATCCCGATCCCGTACCGGTCCCATCCTGAAAGTTAGTGGGACGGGACAGGATATGTTTTGAAAATGGCAATCCCGTCCTGTTATAGTAATGTTGAAACGGGACGGGACTATCCCGAAAAATCCTGTCACGTCCCGTAATATTAGAATACCTGATTTTAATCATTTTATATTTGATTTTTTAGGTTGCATGTTGTTATAATACACTCAACCACACTCAATTTAGTCTAAAACAGTAAAACCTAAACACTAGAAAATTCGATCTCACTCTCAACCAAATGATACGCCTCCACTCCCTCCCTCTAGCCTCTCAACCAAATTCGATCCCTAAATGCTTGTGTGATTTTAGATATTTTCAGTTGTTGTTTGAGGGTTAATTTTTAATGTGGTAGTTTAATACTTTTAAAGTGGGATGTAATTTAGCACCTATGCACTTATGTTTTTGTTGATTTTAGTACTTTTAATTTCATTAATGTTCTTTTTTTTACTTGTGTGATTTTGGATATTTTTTTTTCATTAATTTCATTAATGTTGTTTGAGGGTTAATTTTTCGGGATCCCGATCTCGTCCCGGTCCCGATCGGGATCGGGACGTACGAGACAGATTTTTAAAAATGCATTCCCTTCCCGTCCCGTTCCGTTCTTTTATTTTCAGGACGGGACGAGATTCACCAAATCCCGGCCCATCCCGTCCCGTGCCCAACCCTACATATATGTGTCCATGTTGATCGATGGACATCATCGACCATCATACATCCTGGATTCTTAAAGCACCAATATAATACAGAGCACAGGTAAAGGATCTCGGATACCTAGCTTGTATCGAGTTTCCATTCTAGAGACTAGAGAGATCCATAAATTGATGTGCCACAATTCGTAGAGGAATATAACGCAGGAGTATGTGACCGAGGATACTAATTCGGGACCTCAAGCAATACTTTTTTTTTATTTTTTTGTTACAGGACCTCAAGCAATACTTCATTGTTGCCAACCTTAATTTTTAAATGAATATAGATATCAGTTAGCGATTGACGAAGGGAGTATTATGATGGCGATCGTTGCCGGTGTCAAATATTAACAACAGCGTATGTTGCCAATCGGGTTATTCTTTCTACCCGGAGGACGACGCACTCTACCTATCTTAGCAGGTGACACCCCAATCACATCATTGGCATTCACCATCGAACTAGCTCAAAGGATGAAGCAACAATAGGATTCTTGTTCCTCTTACCATAAAACAATCAAAGGCGCTTCACAAGCCTTACGCTTAACGCTGGCCAACAACAAGGTCAGGAAGCACTTGATTTTGAAATTTCATAGTCTGATCGTCCATATACTGCGGCAGCTGACATATCTAGGATGGTGAACACAGTGGACGACACCCCTTTCTCCTTTGCATACGAGATCGGAACAAAGACTATGCCTTGGGAACCCTGCAACTGAGGAGCCTGACTAACCGCAGGGCTGGGGATAAACGCCTGGCTAACCTTTAAACTCTAGCGAATTAAGGTCCCACACAGACACTACCACGGTGCTCAAAGAATCCACAAGTCTAACAAAATCCGACTAGTCGTTCATATATACTTGAACCTCACCGGAACCTCTGCCATGATAATCGAACACATGTGGGAAAAACTTGATAAACCCTAAGAATGAAAAAAATCATTCTATGTAAACGTGTAACTTACAATCAGACATTTTTCGACTATGTAAAGAGACACCAAATGTGAGGTTAGGAATGAAAAGAATCATTCTATTATAAATGACGTACTTCTGTATATAAAATATATATAAATATAAATATATATTTATATATATACACTCAAGTTAGTAATAACAAAGTAAGAAATTAAAGAATGTAATTGATTATAACAAAGTTAAATCCAACTAAATTTTAGCTCCAAATTGATGCTAAAATTGAGAAAGATACCAAATTTAGTTTTCTACCGTATGAATGGCAAATCAGAGAAACCGAAAAATGAAGAAAACTATTAATTATAGACATATGATCTATATGTTAAGTTTACTTATGTGGAGTGGGTGTAAAATGCAAAAAAAAAAATGTATGAGCTTATATTAAAAGAGGTCTAGTATTGAGTAATTTTAAATACCACTACCAGGACAAGCACTTTAGCCGACGCCGACGAAACTTTTTCGTCGGCCTGTTAGCATAATTCGTCGGCTATGGTTTTGTCGGGAAAGAGTCGTCGGCGATTACTTTGGCCGACGAAAGTAGAAGACGTCGTCGGCTATTATCCCAGTATTTAACCGACAAAACTAGAAGATATCGTCGGCTATTGTCCCATAATTTAGCTGACGAATATCTTAAATGTTTCGTCAACCATAGTCTGAGACTTTGACCGACGAAACATTTAAGATATTCGTCGGCTTAAGTATGTAATAAAAAATTAAAAAAATAACGTAAGCTGACGAAATATAGTGTGTTTCGTCGGCTTTAGAAGTGTTTAGCCGTCGAAACATGCCATAATTCGTCGGCTAAACCTTATAAAAAAAATTAAAAATACTATAGCCGACGAATATTTTACATGTTTCGTCGGCTATAAGTCCATTCCAGTAAAAAAAAAAACCTGAAATTTCTAAATTACCATTCAAAGCAACCTGCAAAATACACCAAAACAATTTCATATAACCAACAACAAGCACATAAAACTATATAATTGATCAACTACATAAAATCTAGATTGTCTAAATCAATATCCAATTCTGAGGGCTGCTGCGGAGGAGGTTGTGGCGGCTGAGGTAGCGGTATATGCGTAGGCATGGGCGGAGTCGGAAGTCCCTGAAGCTGGGCAGCTGTAAACTCCTGCAAGTACTGGAACATCTGCTGCTGTTGGGCCTGCTGGGTGGCATATACCGCGGCAGTATAGGCTGTCTGGGCGACGATCTGTGCGGCATGAGCGGCACTTTGAGCAACTTGATGTTCCCGTAGTCTCTCAACTTCCGACTCTAACTGAGTCGTCCTGCTACTGATCGAGGCTGCCTTTCGTTGAAATCCTGGAGTGGTCTTCAGGACCCCCTCGCCCTTCTTTCCTAGACCCTAACAGTAGAAGTTGTTTTCTCGCGGTGGGAAGGCTGTGCCCATGATCCTCGCCCCAACCCTTGGATCCGAAGTGTCGATCCGGGACATGGCTTCAGACATCTCTTCCTCCTGCGTGTCCGGCCATGCCTCCCTCACTATAACACTCATCACCTTGTCACTAGCCTCCCTCACCTTCGCCTAATTGGATAGGAAAAAAATGATTAATTAATATTTTGACATATATATAAGTAAAATTAAAAATTTAAAAACGTAAGATGACTTACAATATCCTCCTGGGTGTTAGGATATGCCTTCTCGTACGTATAGACGTACCGGTTGACTTCTGGATGTTTCCTGGCCGCCTCGTCCATGAAGACAGCGAACGGTCTAGAACCGGCATGATGGTTCCTTGTGTTGCGTTGCTGGTTCTGAGCGTTCGCCCGGGAAACGGCCTTCAAAGAAAAAATAAACTATTAGTAAAATATTTTAAAACGGACGTACTTAATGACAAATTAACTAATTAATTTATTTAAATACCTGTTTATGAGGGTTGTTGAATTCTGATGTCAGAAACCAACGCCACTCGTACTCCCTGTACTGGAACTCAGCAAGGGTACCAGAACGTGCGTTCCCGTGCGTAGTCCATTGGGTCCGTAACTCGTTCTTCCACTCCTTGTACCTACAGATACAAAAAAAATATTAGAAATATTATTAATATCACATACAATTTTGTTTTTTCATTAACTTCCCAACGTACCTTCCTCCATGCACAACGTCCGCCCAGTGTTCTTCAGGTGCTCGGGAACGTCAAACCATACTTGCATTTAACCGTTTATTAGTTTAGTTTTTCGAGAAATCAACAATGTAATACATAATATTATTGAGGCATTTTGTAAACTCATCATCATCGCGTTGTGGACCATGTCCTTAACCTCCTGCGAGACCTCACCCCAGTCTGACCACAACATAGGGACTCTATCCCTAATGAGCGCTCCCACGCGGCCGAAGTACGTCCTCGACTTCCCGCCCGATACTATGTGGCAATCCCCGTCAGTATCGATGACGATCCTCCCTGAGGTATTGACGGTCTTCTCGAGAGCCTTCCCTGTGACGGGGCCTCTCTTCTTCTTTGTCGGCTTCGCTCTGACGGTGCCTATCACATGATAAACCAAATTGATTATTAAAATCGGAGACCCTTTATTATTAATTATAATAAAACAAATTATTCATCTTTCATTACCTAAGGACGATGCGGCGGACGCGACAGATTCAGTTTCTGTCGCCGATGATGATACCCTCACAGAAATAAGAGGCGTATCAAAAGACACGAACCGGTACTCCACTGATGGAGCCACTAGTGGGAGCAGTGGATAAATCGACGTCCTTAAGCCATCGACTGCAGGTAAGGCCGATATCATCCGCGGAAGGAACAGATGAGGCAGCGGCATCTATACCCCAGATAACCCACCATCCGAAGCAGTATGACCCGAAGTGGGCGCCCGGTGTATCTCAGGCATACGGGGTGCAGACACCTCCGTCTGGGTCTGAGGCCACAGTTGCCTCGAGGAATGAGGGACGCCCGGCTGCCTCGATGAAGGGGGCTATATTTCCTGCATAGCCTAAAGGATACTTCACACAACTCATCCACTTGAAAATTACGTTCTTATGGTCAGGCTTCACGGTGTAAGGAGCTTGAGGCATTTTTTTCTTCCCTTCTTTCAACCACAAATGTCTTCTTATAAGCATTTTTTTTAGATCAATGCGTGCCTTAGGACCGTCTTTCGTCTTCCCTTCCAAGTTCAGCACTGTGCCCACCACACTGTCGCAAACATTCTTTTCTATGTGCATCATATCTAGGTAGTGCATGATCAACAACTTACTCCAGTATGAGAGTTCCCAGAATATGCTCTTATGTGTCCAAAATTGTACCTGTCGGGTCTTTCAGGTATTGCCGCCACAATATTGGGATGATTGCTGAGCTGCCCAAAATCGTACTCATTAAGCACTGCTGAAATTTCTTTCCCCGTCCATCTTCTAGGAGGCACACTGTTTTCTACGGTCTCATCAAATGCCTTGTCATCGAACCGCAATTCGTGATTATATGGAAGGAGAGTACGGTGACCCAATTTGCATATCTTGTTGCAATGACTGCTGCTCCCCTCATCGCTAAGGCACTTTGGACAAGTCTTGTATCCCCAAACAACGTTGCCCGACAACATCCCACGGGCATGAAAATCACTGATAGTACCAACAACCATGACATGTATCTAGAACATCTTGTGCATGTACTTGTCATAAGTGGGATGACTAACGTCCCAAAAAAACTTAAGCTCTTCATTCAAAGGTCTCAAATACACATCGAGACACTTCCCTGGATAACCGGGCCCCGGAATCAACAAACTCAACATATTGTATTCTTTCTTCATGCACATCCATGGAGGAATGTTGTACGGTACCAAAATCACCGGCCATACACTGTATTGAAGACTCATGTTGCCAAAAGGGTTGAACCCGTCGGATGAGAGCCCGAGCCTCACATTTAAGACCTCTGACGCAAAATGAGGAAACTCCCTGTCTATATGCTTCCAAGCCTCCCCGTCAGCAGGGTGTATAAAGGTATCTTCGTCATGCAATTCCCTATCAGTGTGCCATCTCATAGCTTGGCCGTGTGTGAAGACATGTATAAAGGTATCTTCGTCATGCAATTCCCTATCGGTATTTCTCCAGCCTATCCCTCAACGAGAAATACCGAAGTACCTTCACAAGTTTCCTATTGCATGCAGGAGTCAGCTTATACCTGTCAGTGTGACATATCGGACATGCGTCAAGGCCACCAAGGCATTCCCTTCTAGATCTTTACCCAAGAAGAGAACGCAGTCATATCTGCATGCATGGATCTTGATGTAGGAAAGCTCAAGATCTTTCAGGATACATCAGACCTTATGATGAATAGGTAGGAAGACGATGACAGTGGGGCAGCATCGAAGCAGTGTACTGTAGATAATCATCAACAGCCTTCACGGTCGATTTTGTCTCAACTTTAATCTTCATTACGTCCATCACACTTTTAAGAACGGTCTTCTGACAACCGGGGTACACAAGGGTCTGTTGGAAAGCAAACAGTTTGTTGTACTTGTCAATACTAGCAGTGTTGACAACTCTAGGGAAGGGCTGCACCGGCTCAGACATATTCTTTCCTTGAGCGCATACACCGCTCTCATAAGGAAACATGTCGTTGATGAAGGCCGTTGTTGGATAGTTGGATGTACTGCCCGTCTCAGAAAATTTCTCATGATCATGCGGACCCCCTGATGATGTTTCACCGTGATATAACTAACATGTGTACTTCTCCCAAAACCCGTTACTCTTCAGGTGCTGCCATACTTTGTCAATCGCAAATCGATACATATCACTGCGACACTGACATTTCGTGCACGGGCAATATAAAATTGTATTCCGTTAACATTAGCCAGCGCATATTCCAGAAAACTCATAACTCCTTTACTATATCTTTTGTCCCATTTTAGAAACGAAATCCAACTCTTATCCATATCCTGAAAATATAACAAATATATATGTATAACTCTATTAATTAAATTCCATATATAAAATCTCAATTCATTAATATTCTACATACTACAACTAATTAATAACAAATTAATTAACACATATATATATATATACACACTTAATAATTACATAACAATATTATATCAACATCATCAACTCATATCATCAACAACTTCATACCATCAACACAATATTATAAATTAATTAACATATATATATATATATATCTATATATATATATCTACTACTACTTATTAACAACAACTTCATATATATTATCAAATTATCAACCAAATCGATCAACTCAAATAAAACTCAAAATCAACATATATACACATATACGTACCTATATATAGCTCCACAAACTAATTATGGACAGATTTCGACAACACTCAAATTTTTTCTCCCGTTTTTTTTCCCAGATAAGCTGCTATCCAGATCTGCAAATATAAGGCACTTTAGCTGACGAAATTATATATTTCGTCGGCTAAACTTTTATATAGACGTCGGCTAAAGTTCACAGACTACAACCGACAAAAAAATTTCTTTAGCCGACGAAATTAAAATTTCGTCAGCTACAGTTGACCATAGCTCTGATACTATTTTCTGTAACCCCCCAATTTGCACATCTTAACTTGGATACATTACATTGCCGCGAACCTTTAGGAATGCAAGCTAAGAAGCTTAACTCATGTCCTAGAGAAACGCAAGACAGTTTTTACTAAAAACGAAACATTAGAAATAGTAAGAGTTGGCGGGAAGCATATAATTTAAGGTGAGGTGAAATAAACACTTTGTTCCTGTTCGTTAAAGTGAAATTATAACTAGAACAACTTCCACATATTCAACCCAAAAGAGAACACCAGTTACATGTGAAATACTAAATTATCAAAGTATAAAAAATAAAAAATAAACTCATAGTATTAAATCATAAAACAAATTAGCCGATGAAAGAAAATTTCGTCAGCCAAAGTCCATGTTAGCAGACGAAAAAATAATTCGTCGGCCTGGTTTTTTTATTTTCGTCGGCTAAAGCCTTTCTTCTGGTAGTGTACGCACTCATAATCTCTTAATACGCACCCCTTACTTAATAATCTCTAGTTTTTTATTTCAATATTATACCAAATACACATCTCAAATTGCCTAAAATACCTTCAATATCTAAAACTAATAATAATATGTTATTTAATATCATTATTATATATTACTATTTTACAACTCTCTTTACATATTCTCTTTTAGTTTCTGTTAGATTTTTTTGATCGGGTTATAAATTTTTTCTTGATGTTTTTCAATTTATAATCAAAAGAGTAATATTATATTCGAACTCCAATTCTCCAATATGACATCAATTGGCTAAAATTTGAAGAAAAAAAAAATATTAAACATACATAATTTGTTCAAAGTTAAGAAACTTGTAGAAGTACAATAGCATAAAAACTAGTTTTTAGTCTGCAAAATAAAAACTAAAGTTGTTAAAAAAAAAACCTAAATGAATCAGCAAATAGTACATGTGATTACGACATTAGTCGAAATTCAGGTGATGAATTTTGGATAAAAGGTTTTTATTTCTTTTCTTTTGCGTAGTAATAGGAGAGAAGAGTTAGGTTTTAGGGAAGAAGAAGTTTTTTTTTGTTCTTTTTTTTTTTCCATAATAATTGATGGATGTTTTTGTAACTAAACATACCTATAAAATCTGATGTGAAATATAAAACAATTGATGTGTGTATTAAGAGATTAGAGGTGTGTATTTAAAATTCTCTCTAGTATTTTGGGTTTTTATCTAATTTTCTCTATATGGGATTGAGAATTTGAATCCTAGCCATCCCAAGCAACCTCCTCCATGAACCCTAGCTTTGCACCAATAATTCCTACCGCATCATTAGTAAGTAGAAGAAAGGGTTATCCAAACATCTCAACCCACACCGGAAACGTAAGGTTCTAGACCAAGTTAAATATGAGGACAATGTGGCAGATTTATTATTGGGAAAATTCCCTTCCACCCTAATTTTAGGGATTTTTTCCCAGTAACAAAACAAGAGTGTTTTCCCACTAACCAAATTTTCAGCTTTTGACCTATTTTGCTGACCATAATATCCTCACTCCCCAATCTCTCCTCTCACTCTCCCGTTTCCGTCTTCTTCAGACCTCTCTCTCTCTCTCTCTCTCTCTCTCTCTCGTCTCCGTCTTCTTCAAATTAACCGTAGAAATTCCAGATTTCTAATCCCACCAGATCCAATTCCAAGGGAGTCTCTATATAGATTGATTCCAAGATTGGCACAATCTTTTACGCCATGGCGTGTATAAAAGGGGTGAACAAATCGATGTCGGTGGTGGTCGCGCTGGAAGCGCGGTACATGATGGCCGAGACGATGGCGGGAGCCGTGGATCTGTCATTTAGCTCTTCCACCAACATCGAGATATTCAAGCTCGATTTACAGTCTGACGATCGTGATCTTCCGGTGGTCGGAGTCTGAGAGATACAACAGGTTATTGTGGTCCAATCTCGTTGTTGGATCTGGCTCTCAAGACTTTGGCCTTGGCCTCATCGCCGGTGGACTCATCGATTGGACTATTGATATCTGGAATCTGCTCACTCTGATCCGGTAACTCTCTCGCCTTCCATGTTGGTTTCGATTAGGATTGAAACGAATCTCGGATTTTATGCGGTTTCGAAATATGGCTTTAGAATTTTTTGAAAGGGGCCTACTAACCCTAATAGGAGGTCTTATTGACCCCAATAGGAGGTTATACTGACCCCAATAGATGGTCATACTGCCCTAATATGGACCTGGTATAAGTGACTGAAACACACAGTTAAGTTCAAGGGTCATACTGCCTCCAATAGGAGGACCTACTGACCCCATTAGACCTCCGACATGACCTCCTACTGCCCCCAATATACATCTAGTCACCGGAGTCTGGTCAACGGTCGTCGGATCCCGGTCAACGGTTGCCGGAGTCATGGTCAACGGTCATCGGTTGCGAGAATTCGGTCATAGATATTTATTTCAAAATATACCTTATATTGTTCTTACAATGGTCTATATATATATATATATATATATATATATATAATATATATATATATATATATACAGTCCCTATCCAGAGCGAAGCTTCGCTCTGAAATTAACGTGCGAAGGTCTTTATTTGACTCACTTTTCGGTCATATTTTTCGATCATACCCGGTCAGTGTCTAGATACATATCGTATGATCATTCTTACAAAGTTTCATCCACTTTGGTGATCGTTTAAGCCTTCATAATCATGATTTACTCCAACGGTTCTACTTGGACAGATTTTATTCTATTGATTTATTTTATCTGATTCGGTGTGCAAACGATCACCAAACTGGATGAAACTTTGTAAGGATGATCATACGATATGTATCTAGACACTGACCGGGTATGATCGAAAAATATGACCGAAAAGTGAGTCAAATAAAGACCTTCACATGTTAATTTCAGAGCGAAGCTTCGCTCTGGATATGGACTGTATATATATATATATATATATATATATATATATATATATATATATATATGAATCCTACTCTGATTCTCTTTATGTTGTGTCAAACTAATATTACACATTCAGATGTATTCCATGTTGGCTCATTAAAAACCTTATTGTCAAGTAACAATAAAACCTTATGGGTAAAAATAACCTTGGGAGAATAACAAAAAAAAGTAACAACGCATCATTTACATTTGAAAGTGACATGTATGTGTCATACTCCCCTTGATGTCTGCACCTCCCCTGATTCTTACAATCATGGGAGCGTAGATAACTTTAGCATACTAATGATTTTTAACATGTCTTTCAAATGCGGCATTAGACAGTGATTCTAATAATAGAGAGACAATGTCATTAGCCCTAATTTTAAAAATTTTATTTCTACCAACAAAATCAGATTTTAAAATTCTCAAGAGCCAACTTAAACAAGAAAAAGACAATTATACCCTTAATGATTTAAATAAACTGCAATCTCCTTCCAGAGAGGGATCCCTCTTTGAAATTAAAGTGAGAGACTCCTTATTTCGCTCACTTTCAAGTCGTATTTCCACATCTCAACCGTACAATGTCTAAAACACAGTGTGTAGATCATTCCTGCAAAGTTTCATCAAATTTGAAGATCATTTGGGTACCGAATTAGATTAAATAAATCAACAGAACAAAAGTTGTCCAAACAGAACCGTTCGTGTAAATTACGATTACGGAAGCTCAAATGATCTTCAAATTTGATGAAACTTTGCAGGAATGATCTACACACTGTGTTTTAGACATTGTACGGTTGAGATGTGGAAATACGACTTGAAAGTGAGCGAAATAAGGAGTCCCTCATTTTAATTTCAAAGAGGGATCCCTCTCTAGAAGGGGACTATATATATATATCATATGTGCGCCCGTCGTGAAGGTAGAGAGCCGCAGAGCCGGCTTATAACAGGTGCAAAGTGTGCACACATACAGGGCCCCAAAATTAGGAGGGCCACAAAAATACACATATTCATAATTTTTTAATTATATATAAAAATTAAGAACTATACTTAATATAAAAAAGCCCATTAGAAAAAAAGGCCCATATAATTGAGAAGAGACCCTATCGACAAAAACTCCCAAACCAAATCTTCTTTGGCTTTTTGCGATCTGTCTCTTTCTCTACTAACCTAACTCTCTCTCTCAATTTTTATCTCACTCATCAGCCACAGTGTGGACACGCCCACAGCCCCACACAGGTATGAATCTTCATAATTGATTTGTTAATTGTTATGTACAAATGTACAATTTAATTGATATTTGTTTTAATCTTCTGAATGGTTTGATTTTGTTTTCAATTTGCAAAGGTTGATCGTGTGGCAAAGTTGTTGGATTCTGCCATTCTGGAATTTATGAAAATTGGAGAAGGAGCACTGGTCTAACAGGTTTTCTTGTTCAGATTATTTTCTAGAATTATTTGGGATTGTTGCATCGTTCTGTTACAATTTAGAATCATGCCTCTTAAAAGAAAATATGAATCTGGACATGCTAAACGTTTAAAGAAGAAAAAGGGTGATGAGTTAGCTAAGTCTTTAGAGGGAAGCATGGATAGGTACGTTACTAGAAAAGCACAAGGCCTGGGTGAAACATCAGTGAATGATGAGCCTAAAGAGGCTGATGAGAACGTTGATATAGAAGTCAACTTGGAAGAGCACATTGATGGGGAAAATCAAACTGATGCCAATGAAGTTGTAGATGATCATTTGGGTCAAAATGAAAGTGAGGATGATGCTGAAAATAATGATAATGTGAATGCTCCGAATGTGACTCCTGTGAATATTTTTGATCCAAGAAATTGGGATAGCTTGGATAAAAATTTGATAGACTTGTTGGTAGAAAAGGGTCATGTGAGGGATTTGTCAATTGAGCATGGTCCTCCAGACAAGTTTGGTAGACATTTCAGCTCAAAATTTTACACTAGGTTTGTAGGAAATGGAGAGAAGTATGATAGAGAGTGGCTAGTATACTCAAAGGAACTTGACAAGGTTTTCTGTTTTTGTTGCAAGTTGTTCAAAAGAGGGCCAATGCGAGGGCAGCTGCCGAATGATGGTTATAATGATTGGGGTCATCTTGGTAGAAGGCTTAAAGAGCATGAAATGAGCAATGATCATCTCGTCAATGCAAGTTCTTGGACTGATTTGCGTCTTAGATTGCAGAGGCTTGAAACCATTGATAAAGCTTTTCAAGACCAGATTAGGTTAGAGAAAAAACATTGGAGGAATGTGCTAAAAAGAGTTATTGCATTTGTGAAATTTCTTGCTAAACATAACTTAGCATTCCGTGGAACTAATGAGAGGCTGTATCAACCCAATAATGGACTTTTTTTAGGCCTAGTTGAGATGACTACAGACTTTGATGAAGTGATGGAGGAGCATTGTCGGCGCATAAATAGTTCTGAAATTCATCATCACTATCTTGGCCATAACATTCAAAATGAGCTGTTGCATATGATAAGTGTTGAAATCAAAGCTGAGATCATTAAAAAAATTATAGATGCTCAATACTTCTCTGTGATTCTTGATTGCACACCAGATATTAGTCACCAGGAGCAAATGTCATTGATACTTTGATGTGTGAATGTTTCAACAAGTCCAATACAGGTTGAAGAATTCTTTTTGGAATTTTTAAATGTACATGACACATCTGGTCAAGGACTTTTTGAAGAATTAGTAGCAGTGATACAATCATTAGATCTTGATATTAGCAATGTGAGAGGAGAAGGATATGACAATGGGTCAAACATGAAAGGCAAGCATCAAGGAGTACAAAAGAAATTGTTAGATGTCAATCCTAGAGCATTTTACACCCCTTGTGGTTGTCATTGTCTGAACTTAACTCTTTGTGACTTGGCGAAGTCTTGTGAGAAAGCACTGGATTTTTTTGGAGTCTTGCAACGTCTTTATACCTTATTTGCAGGTTCTACAAAGAGATGGCAAATTCTGAATGACAATGTGAAAGGATTCACTCTCAAATCATTATCCACTACACGATGGGAGAGCCGTATTGGGAGTATTAAGCCTCTTCGATTCAATGCTGCTGAAGTAAGAGAAGCATTATTGCAATTGGCAGAAAGTGACAAGGATCCTATAACTAAAAGTGGTGCAAAGTCAATAGCAACTAATGATCTGGGAGACTTTGAGTTTTTGTTAAGCATGGTGATTTGGTATGAGATATTATTTGCTTTCAATAAAGTTAGCAAAATGCTACAATCTCAAGACATGCACATCAGCGTTGCAATTGGTGAAGTAAAGGGTTTAATTGCTTGGCTTGATAAGTTCAGAGAAACTGGCTTCACAGATGCGATCATTACAACTAGAGAAATTGCTGCTACATTGAATGTTGAACCTGTTTTTCTGTAAGGCGCCCAATTCAGAGAAAAAGATTTTTTGATGAAAGCAACAGTGGGTCAATACCATCATCTTCAGGTGAGGAATCTTTCAGAATGCATTATTTCTTTATATCGTGGATCAAGCTAAGGGATCATTGAAAAGAAGGTTTGAACAATATAAATATTATGATGATATCTTTGGATTTTTGTTCACTTCTGAAGCTTTGAATTCCTTGAATGATAATGATTTAAGAGCTGCTTGTATGAATCTTGAGAATGTTTTGAGACTTGGAGAGAGTTCAGATGTTGATGGAGAAGACATGTTTAGAGAGATAAAACTCTTAAGGGAGATATTGCCTAAAGAGAAGATGATAGCTACTGATATATTGAATTTCTTACAAGAAAGAAATTCTTATCCTGTAGTTAGACTTGCATATCGAATATTGTTAACTGTGCCTGTGACTGTTGCTTCAGCTGAGAGGAGTTTTTCCAAGTTAAAATTATTGAAGTCTTATTTGCGATCAACAATGTCTCAAGAAAGATTGAATGGACTTGCTATGATTTCTATTGAGAATGATTTTCTTGGAAAAATCAATTGTGATAAGCTAATTGATGAGTTTGCAGCCAAGAAGGCAAGGAGAATGATATTCAAGTGAACACCCAGCAACAGTGTTGCTTTTAGATCATGCATATATATGTTTGTCATAATTTTTGCCTCAAACTTTTGTTTTTGTATTGAAATATAGCCTCTTTTGTAGGTTCAACTAATGAGGTATTATTATTTGATAAATGATCCAACTTTGATTTTATGTTTTGAGTTTGTTCTTCTTCAATTTTTATATGAGCAGGGCCTCTTTTGAAATTTTGCTCAGGGCCTTCAAAATCTCTAAGACGGCTCTGGAGAGCCGGTGGTGATGGTGGTGGCTATGGAAGTGTTGGATATATTTTTGTGATAGTGGCTGCCGGGCGCGGGACTGGTTGGTTATGGTGGTGATTGGTGATGGACTTTATTGTGCTTGTCAAAGAAAAAAAAGGTAAACTAGGAACTGCAACTTAAATTACCATAAAATGTACGTAATAAACTTATTGTTAATGTTATTCGAGCTAAGAGTTTGAAAGTTGTCAGTCAAGCCAAACCACTGCCTCAATTAATTGAGAAGATGATGATATGGATCGATGTTGATACGTATGTCTCAACTAATCATTGATTTCACGAGCCTAATGTGAGTATATCCCAATTGGAAATTAGAAAGGAATCTCCTTTGTTTCTCTAACAAACGAATGAGGAGGCAGTCATGGGAATCATATGCAAGCATGCCTTAAAAGCTAGCAATAACTCTATATATCCACCGCCGCTGCTATGGCCTTGTTCAGTTCTTTAATTTCTGGGGTAATTGGGTTGGTGGAGTCCCGTGGTGTTCTAGCTTCCTCACTCACTTCTCCATTCATTCTGTGATCACCTCCTGCCTTCACTAGAATTACATATTCATAAATCCATGCATGCATGACATATATTACCTCATCTACTCGAAATTCCTTATGACCCGCTCTTCATCTCAAATGTTACTTTGATAGAGATTATGTCGCTTGACTAAAATTCTTTTCGTTTGAAAGTTGATCTTATTAATAAAATTTTCGATTTTACCAGGTATTGTCATCTTGTCGTCAACGGTTTATAATTAGAAGTGCCGGGAAGGGAATTTGCTCGTTTGATTGGTTAGTTTCGTAAATGGCTACTGTCTGCGAGGGCTATACTACATGTTCTTTGAGTGTCACGTTCATATTAATACAGAGGCCAACTATTGGACTGTTGGTCTACCCTAGATGGCCAAACTGAAGAGGTAGACGAAAACCGCTTGTGTGGTTTTGGGCAGTGGTTGGTCTATACTCTATAGGCAACAAATTATGCCACCCCTACCATTATCACCCCATGATTTATTGGTTTCGGCAAATACTCAGTCGTCTGATTGATAGTATCCGGACACCGGTTACCAATAATTGGTAAGATGATTCTCATCTTAGGTAGACGGTAGAGCCAAGTTCACTATCAAGCACCTAATAAAAACAAAAGGAACCAAACCATAATGAAGCTTATAATTAAATCTCTAAACGTTTGAAAGCTTAAAACATTAAGGGAAAATTGTCTAAATGTGTTTGATCGTTTAGCCGTTCTAACTTTGTAAAACTTCAAAAGGGTATCTCACGTTTTTAGCTCAACTGAAGATCGGTGTCCGGAGACGTTAGCTTACTTACAAACGCAATCAAGTGGCGTATTTTGAAGGCTATTTTTCTTCAATCCTATTTTAAAACTCGTTTCACCTATAATCATATCATCGCAGCCAATCTAGCCGGAGTAGCTACTGCAGAGCAACATTATCGTTTTCCCTCTTGACGTACTTAATAATTAGTATGTTCACTACTAGAAATTTCCCCTTAGCCGACGAAAACAACTCGTCGACTAAGAAAGTTAGAAAGGTAATTCTTCCACTAGGACAAAAACAGACGAACAATTCGTCGCTTAAGTTCTGTCTATTAAATATGGTGAGGTAGGTGCACCTAGCCGACTGAACCAAGTGCAGTCGTCGACTAAGAAATGCTCTAGTCGATGAATTGATTCATGCCTTGTCGACATGACTATTCGTCGATACAAACCCTTGTCGATGAAAGTTTTTCGTTTGTATTAATGTTAGCCGACAAATGACAAATTTTTCTTAGCCGACAAAATAGTCGTTGGTATGTATTTAAACCGACGAATGTTGTATCTTACTTAGTCGACAGAATATTCATCTGTAGAATTCTAAACTGATGAAGTCCTAACATTTCTTAGTCAACGGTACATGTGTATAATCGTTAGCTAGTTGGTTATCTTAGCTGATGAACTTTTTTCCATCGCCTAAGATTTTTTGGTTATTTATTGAAATTGTAATTATTTTTACTTTATTCACTTTTTCTAAAAATTAAGAAATAACAATATAGTAAGAAACATATACGAGAAATTTTAAATACATACCTCTAATCTTTTAATACACACCAGTATTATTTTATATTCTACATCAAATTTTATAGGTATGTTTAATTAAAAAAACATCTATAAATTATTGAGAAATTTTATATACACACCCTTAATTTCTTAATACACATGTCTCACTTAATACACCATCTACCTAATTTCTCATTCTAATATTTTACTAAATACACAACCCAAAGTACCCAAAAAACCCTTAATCCAAATTTCATGAAATATTAATTGACTATATTAAGACTATTATTGTGTGATTAGTATATATTACTATAAGTTTATTACACTTTGTAGATGTTCATATATACTATTTGTGTATGGTCTATATAAATCTTTACACAGATTCAATGTTCTTTTCAAATCTTTAAACATGAAATTGATAACAAGATGAAGAATTCATACCTCAACATGTGTGTTTAGGTAAAAAAGAAGAAGATGATGAATATATAATTAATAGAACTTCATATAAGAACTACAATGTTTCACATTCTAAACTTGAAAATCATGAGCTTTTTAGGATGAAAAAGAAAGAAATTAATCATCAAAACTTCCTTGACAAAATTGTATTAACTATACTTCAATTTTTCCAAAATAAGTTTCCAATTTTAGTACTTTATTTGGTTCTGTATTTTCACTTTATTAATCTCTAAAAATAAATATATTCACTTTATAAGTTTCCAATTTAAATTTTTTCGTTTTTAATAATTTAATTTTTTTATATTATCACATCATTTGTTTCCAAATATAAATTCTATGTTTTTAATTTGTTTATATATTCCTAATGTATTACACATGTCTGTTTTAGTCATTTAACATACAAATAAAATCTGATTTGAATTGTCAAATAATAAAGATGTGTATCAAGTAGTAATTAGGAGTGTGTATTTAAAACCACTCTAATTATTAGGGAAAAAAAAAAACTTCATCTTCCCTAAAACCGAACTCTTCTCCACTATTACTACACATCAAAATAAAAGAAATAAAAACCCTCTTCTTCAAAATTCATCACCTGAATTTTGACTATTGTCGTAATCACATGTGCTATTTACCGATTCATTGGTTTTTTTTTTATCAACTTTAGTTTTTATCTTGCAGACTAAAAATCAGTTTTTATGCTATTGTACTTCTACTAGTTTCTTCACTTTGAAAAACTTATGTCGTTCAATATATTTTTTTTCTTCAAATTCTAGTCGATTGATGTCATATTGGAGATTTGAATATAATATTAATCTTTTGATTATAAATTGAAAAATATCAAGAAAAAATTTCTAACCCAATCAAAAAAAATCTAACAAAAAATAAAAGAGAATACGTAAATAGAGTTGTGAATAGTAAATATGTAATAATTATATTAAATAATAGATTATTATTAGTTTTTAAAAAATAAGGGTATTTTAGGCAGTTTGTGATGTGTATTTAGTATAATATTGAAATGAAATACTAGATGGGTAGTGTATTAAGTAAAGGCCTAAAGAGTGTGTATTAAGAGATTATGAGTGTGTATTTAAAATTACTCAACAGATACAATAAAATCATGATTTAGAAAACATATTCATATTGATATACTAGACCGAGAAATATTGTTCATTCAACTAAATTATTAACGAAAATAAAAGTGCCAAATGAATTAGAAAATTGTTCATACAAACTAAATTAACATAAACAAATATGCGAAATCCTAAAACAAAAGGTCAGCGTCGTCGAATCCGCTGTTGTCACCTCCATCATCATTGTTGTGTGGGGAAAATTATGGAGGAGGAGGAGGTTGCATACCTAGGTGCTCATATAGGGCTGTAACTTGTAGCTGCACCGCATTATACATAGACTCGGCACGCTGGGCACGCTTCTGAACCTCTTGGATTTTCTGCTGGGCACGCTCCTTTGACTCTTTTAGTTTTTGCTCATAGCCCTCCTGAACTTCTTGGAGTTGCTGCTCATCAACTCTAGGAGCACGACTACGTGAAGTCGAACGTGATGAATGGCTCAAGTTTCGCTCGCCTCCTCGTCCCATCCCTCTGATCTCCTTTCCTTTCCGAGTTTTGAGCACCGAACCCAACACATCAATTTGTTGTGGGGTAAGGCTAGGGTGTGTTAATGCATTATACATAGACTCGGCACGCTGGGCACGCTCCTAAACTTCTTGGATGCTGGGCACGCTCCTCTGACTCTTTTAGTTTCTGCTTTTCGAGGACTAATATTACTAGTTTGAGGACTCAATTTACAAAGTTGATGCATCACATCATTCAGATGCATTAACACATTGTAGAATTTTCCTTTGTTGTGACTGAACACTTTCCATAATCTGCTCCTCCGCGCGTCAGGATGTTTTTCTTTAAAATCGTTCTTTTGTTTATCGACCTCATCAACCATGTCATTCTGCATTTAAAATACATCAATTAATAAATAAAACCAGCCCAACTTTTCCATTAGCACTAAAACAGTAAGACTTGAAGCTTAAATCTCAGCTTGAAAACAATGAGTGTAAACCCTTTTCCAAGCTTCAGTATGCATAAAAGTTACATAGGAGACAGAAACGAGTTCGTTGATAAAAAGTTTCTTAGCCGATGGAAATTTTTCATCACCTAGGAGCATCTAAGGTGACAAAACTTAGCCAAAGAACGCCTCTTTGTCGGTTAGGCACATCTTAGTCGACGGACGTCCTTGGCAGTCAGCTTCTGTTGCGTAAATGGATCTTAGGTGACGAGTTTGGAATCTTAGACGACGTTGACTAGTTCTGTTGGAGAAGAGTATCTTAGGCGACGAATTTGTTTTTTTCCGTCAGTTAGGAGGTAATTTCCTGTAGTGGTTATTGAACTTGCAATTCATGTTTCAATTGAAGAAGCTATAATGAATAAACAGGAAAAAGTACAATTTTTTTTCTTAATTTGAAGAAGAATAAACGAAAAAAATGGAAGTATGAAGGGTAAGCAGTTTTATGATTAAGATATTAGACATGTATGTCTTCAGTGTCTTTAATGAAACTAACGGTTTCAAATACAAATCTTCAACACTTGAGATACGGTTTTGAAGTTTCTCAATGTAAAGTTGAGATACAAAAATTAGTATGGTAAAAATGTTAGACACAGTTTGGAAATTTTTCTCTTTCTTGAACTACCTATTATTGGTGGCCGCTTGAAGTAAAACCATGAATCAGAATCAGAATCAAGCCATATCCATGAATGGTTTCATGGATCATGACATGGGAGGGGCAGTGTCTCAGATATCATTCTGCCAACTGTGAAATTCCTAACTGAAAATGCCCCATACATGATTGATGGTCCCAAATTTTTGGGGGTTATGGTCCTCTTTCAAGAACACTAGTTAGGGAAACTTTATTCTCCATACCATACAGGGTTGTCATCCACCACCAAATTTAAATTATACCAGAGGAGCTCAGGTCCTACCCATCAAGTATCATATCCTGGGGACAAAATCATAGCCCAGCTACCATCCTTCCCCCTGCACAACAACCCAAAACCTCAAGCTCAAACAAAAGTTTCCAGCTTGCATCTTTGTGCTTAGCTGGCTTCTTCGCCTTTGGCTCCTCCAGTTGTTCATTGCTCACAAGCCCCCACCCTTCCCATAACTTCTTTCCATTCCCCCCTTCCTATATAAACCCTCCTCTTTCTAAAACCCTATCACCCTCACATCAATCTCCAACTCTCTTCTTCCTCTTTCCCTTTCTCTGCCTCCTGTTTCAGAAAGATGGGGATTTCTGGTAACGGGGCTTGTTTGGTCTTGCTGGTTGGTTTAGCATTGAGCTCTTTCATAGTAGGCTCTTATGCTGGCAACTTCTACCAAGACTTTGACTTGACATGGGGTGGTAACCGTCCTAAGATATTCAAGGGAGGTCAGCTTCTTTCTTTGTCTTTGGACAAGGTTTCTGGCTCTGGATTCCAGTCCAAGAAAGAGTACCTCTTGGGAGGATTGACATGCAACTTAAGCTTGTCGCCGGAAACTCTGCCGGCACCGTCACTGCCTACTACGTACGTATTTTGAAAAATAAAAATATATACGTTCCTTACATGTATACCTTACATGCATGCTAGCTATACATTGTTCATTATTTTCAAATAATTGTCGTTTACTCTCAAATCTCAATACGTCATTCCTAACTCTCTGTTTTTTTCTTCAAAAAAGGAAAAACTCACTTTTTTTAAATTAAAGTGAGTTGAGGTACAAATTCTATAAATGATTAAAGCCCCATCGAAACATCTTTCCAGTGAGACATAAAATAGAAGAGTGGAACCCAATGGAGTTGGTCTACTGGAAACATGCTAGACTGTAAGGATTCTCCTAGTAATAAGAGGTCTTTGGTTGGTTCAAACCTCAGCTTGTGAAAAATATCTCTTGAAAATGAGTCATACCTACAAATTGCTCCCGACCTCAGAATAGTAACTCACTCGACTACCATTTTAATAAAAAAACAAAATAGAAGAGTGGAAGTTTCTGAAACTTCATGGATTGCATCGAATGTAGAACCTAGAAAGTTACTATAGATTCACTTGGGTGGTTGGTTGTTTATTTTCAACTTCAAAGCTACAATTTTAACTGTTGCGTTGGTTTTGCCTGTATCTGCAGTTGTCTTCTCAAGGCCCTACACATGATGAAATCGACTTTGAATTCTTGGGAAATGTCAGTGGGGATCCATATGTGTTGCATACCAATGTTTTCACTCAGGGCAAGGGAAACAGAGAGCAGCAATTCTATCTCTGGTTTGACCCCTCAAAGAACTTCCACACTTACTCCATCATCTGGAAGCCCCAACACATAATGTACGTATATGCTTAATGTCCATATATTTCTTGGTAACTAGTAGCGCCTTCATATTATATTTTTCTGCTCGACTGCCAAATTTGTTTACCAAATGATTTGTTCCATCACGTATGTTCTTGTACATAAAACATGTCCAATTTCGACCTAATTAACCTAAAGGGATGAAACACTACTGCATCAGTGCATCATGAACAAAATTTGGTAAAAAACTTGCCTTGACTTCCTCTCATAGTGGAGTGCCAATTCCACAAGTCCAACTCCTGCCTGTGGGATCCCCTAAGCCACTAAACAAACATACATTTCTAGTCCATGTGTTCAGTTTTTTGATGTTGAAATTGCAATCAAAGGCATTAGCAAGGAACAACTGTTCCAACTTTTTTCCCGTTGGATTTATGGCCTAATTGGGTTGCTTACCTTTTTGCAGTTTCTTGGTGGACAACACTCCCATTAGAGTGTTCAAGAATGCTGAATCGCTTGGTGTTCCATTTCCTAAGAACCAACCAATGAGGATTTACTCAAGCCTTTGGAATGCTGATGATTGGGCTACAGAGGAGGATTAGTGAAAACAGATTGGTCAAAGGCACCCTTTACAGCGTACTACAGAAACTTCAATGTCATCGACGCTAAATCATCCAAATCATTTTCTGATTCTCTGGCTAGTTGGCAGACCAATGCACTTGATGCTCCTAGCCGAAGACGCCTGAGATGGGTTCAGAAGTACTTCATGATCTACAACTACTGCTCCGATTTCAAACGCTTCCCACAAGGTTTTCCTGCTGAGTGTGGAAACTGATCATTCCAGCTGATTGATCAGTTTGAATTCATTCTTTAGTACTGTTTGTGTATACAGGGTTTAGAGCCATGTCAAATAAATTGAAATCTTTGTTGCTTTGGTGGGGGGATTTAGCGATGGTAACACCAAACTTGTTAAGTTAGCATTTGTTGAAGATCTGTTTCATATAATAAAATTTCATTGTCTATTGTTTAATTTCTCATTTACAATGTCAAACTGTTCTCTGAAAATCTTCTTGCTCATAGCTCACTGGGAATATGGGATTGTGAAATCATTAAGACAAGAAACTAAACAGCTTTAGGCCCCTACGCCTGTTAGATATTGGTCACTGGTATTGGAAATGAGTGTAGCTAAAATCCACCAGGCATTCATAAACTCATTCCATGGAGCTTTAGACCAAAACATAATAATCTACATTAATAACCAGATCGAAGACTGCATGCAAAAAAACATGGTATTAACTATTAAGGCCTAGTTTGGTACAGCTTCGTTTTTAAAAAAATTAACTTATGTTCAAACTTTTAGATTTTATAGTATTTGGTAAATAAAAGAAAAACAGTTTTTTTTTGAAAATTACAGGTCAGTAAAAGAAGCTGTTACTAAAAACACTAGAAATTAATAAATTTTATCTTGACAGCATTTTTAAAACTAATATTTACCAAACACAAAACTGTTTTAATTCACAACTGATTATTTTCGCAGTACAGCAACATCAGTTTTTTTTAAAGTCACAGCAATACCAAACTAGCTCTAAGTATAAACCAAGACAAGGGACCAAACGAGTTGCAGTAGAAGGATGAGTTTGATAATGGACTTGGGAAGTGATATACAAATAAGTGCTTAACATGCTGGCTATCTTTGTAACGAAACCATATGGGTAAAACAACACTATATGTGGGCAAAAATTAATGCTCAATAAGGTCTGATCAAACCCTCCTACAGTTGCGTCTGCTCAAACAACACATGATTGCATTTGAAAGACGTACTAGCCATTTACCTAAACACAAAAATCAGTAAGCTTAGAATAGTTTGGTACTATCTAGAAAACACAATTACAACTCGAGTACTATCTTCTCTACTGATTTAGGAACTCATACAGAATTTTAACATGGGATTCGACATTCATTGACAGCCCCAAACACAGCTAAACCAAATAGTGTCACAAAAAGGAGAAATCGGACAAGCATCAATATGGCAAGAAGCATGATGAGAAAACTCGTCAAGAGTTTGGGCAGAAGGTGTTGATTGTTCTGTGTATATATTGATCTGCTGCTCAACTTGTGAGAAACAAGACACCAATAGAAACATAGGCAGAAAAAGCCAGGTATTTCACATTGAAGAGAGTGGTTGTATTGCTTTTGTGCAAGTACCAGATCATCAAGCTTGATGATAAAAGTGTCAAATATATGATGGTTGGTTGTGAACTTGTGATGCATGCATAATGGTCGCAACTTACAAGCTTTATTATCTGATCAGTAAGAAATTGATTGTTATAAAGAACAGAGGAAGAATGGTAGGAATTAATGTATTTGAATTGATTGATTTCTGTACAAAGCCTACATTTTTAGAGGGGTTGTATGCTATCTAAGGCAAGTACTAATGTGTGATTTACAGAATATATGCAATGAAACCATATAAAAGAGATTGCTGACAATCTGGAAATCACTTGCTAACATATCAAAATCACTCTTTGATTTAGCATCAGTACTTCATTCTTGGAGTGAACGATGCCTTGATGAACCTGGACTATCTTTCTTGTTATCATGTTAGTCTAAGATTTGGAATTTCTGAAAGCATGTATGTGGAATTGAGATAGAGAGGAAGTAAATAAAATTTATTTCCTTTACTTGGAAAAGAGGTTCCAGTTCAACCAGCACAAGATAATCCTGTGTTATGTTAGGATAATTTGTATGTACTCCAGTCCCCATATACCTCTACGTTTCCTTTATATGTATTCCTACTGTATATTTTTCTTTAATTGGCAGATTACAGTATATCATACAACTTCCATCTATAACTCCAACCAGATTCATTTCCAAAAATACAATAAGCATGGAAATGTAATGTAATCATAGACATTAGATTGGATTCATTTCCAAAAATACTCTATGCAAAATGTAATATAAAATAGACCTATATGATTCACTATTCCTCGCATATCATAGCAAGAGGAAAGATAGAAGGACGAGTAATTAGTGAACAAAGCAATAACCTAGCAGTATGGCTTCTACCAACTTTGCTCGATGCTTTTTCCTTGGAATCCTATGCATTTCTTTACTTCTTCTCAGCTCAGGTACTTAAACCCCTTTCTGAATATTGGCTATTCTATATTCGAATAACGGATTAAATTTGATTTGAACTGTTTGTAATGAATTTGCAGGCCGTCCAACTGCAGATATAATACCTGCTGGTGAGGAATTGCTTGATGTAGGGCCGTGCTCCAAGTTTGATGACTGCAACAAGTATTGCCTAGGGAATTACAATCATGAATTGGGTGGGTTTTGCAAACAGATCTCTCCTGGGGTAGAAGAATTTTGTTTGTGTGAAGTTTGAGATAGTGCATGTCATAGGCTCTTCACTAGTAGTTGGGGCAATTCTCTCAATCCTAGTTTCATTCTCATAACAGTTTCAGTTGATATGTATTAAATAAAGGAGTTGCTCAAATCATTTCGGTGAATGTCACAGAATCATAATACTACATAGAAGCATTTTATCAGGTACCCAACCTCCAGATTTTTTTTTTATGAAGCCATCTCATTTCCAAAATGCAAATAAAATACAGAACAGTTGTTATGTAAATGAAATACAGTAACAGTTGTGTTACATAAACAACAATTATGCAGAAACTTGACATTACTATTAAGTTAAAAGTTTTGAATCGATGAAAGTTTGTATCATGGCTACATAGAAGACCTATGTAACAATCTCAGTTTTTTCATTCTATAACCAGCTTCTCGTTTTCCAGTTAAAGTAAATCATTTTCCAAGGACTGCAGATTCAATTTCTTCACACTTGCAATAGTAAAATCCTGAATATCAATTCAACCAAAGTCGTCTGGCATATATGCACAAGGTGACAGCTGACAACTAACTGACCTACTGATATAACGGAAGAATGAGAATTTCTATCTAATCGCTTGAACACTAGGCTTTTGGAATGACTTTTTCCTCACTGTGATTTGCAAACTTGACCCTTGGTTCGTGCAAGCACTGTAGAAAATTCAAGTTTAGGGAAGATTTAATACTTCGATGCCTATCTGGGGATAACCAAACAAAAGGACACAAATGGAAGAAATACTCTCAAACAGTATGTTGGACAGTGGACACTTACTGTTATTCTGCAGTGGATGTTGAGATCGTAATTCATTTCCCCAAGACGGTTTCTTGCAAGGTCTTCTGCTTCAGATGCTTCCCTGCAAGAGCTTTTCACCTGAAAAACATGGACATGGAGAAGTCATTTGTAATTCAAACATCAAAACCCCACTCAAAGCAGAATACTTCTGATAAAGTTATTGCAAACAAATCAACATGTTTTTCCTTTTCCGGCAAATGTAGAATAATATATATGAGCATTCTGAAAAAAGAATAATATATATGAGTGAAGCAAAAAAAAAAACAAATGGCACAAAATGCTACTTTCAGAAACAAGGATCTCATAATTCTTAAAAAGAGCATTACTTTTTTTTTTTTTGAGGAGACAAAAAGAAAGAGAAAAAAAAAGAGCATTACTTGTTCTGAAACAAAAAATAGAACAAGCAATGAACTTTAATGCATGAGCACTAATATCTACCGGACCAATGCAATGTTTAAACGTTCCATTTCATCTAGAGAGAAATCCAAGGGATATAATTAGATAAGTATGCAATCTAATAATGTGTCTTTATTTGAAAAATCCTTCCAATTGCTGAGGATGCACCTCAATAGATAAAAAATAACAATAATGATTTTCTAGCCTAGCGGTAATTTAGCAAACGGCTAGCTCATTACTTGGCGACACAGTAGCACATCTCAAGTTTGTAAGAACAGTATTATACTAACAGCAGACATGGTTGTTCCATCATGCTGTATTCGTACATAGGTATTTACTGTTGTTTACAAGAATGCCAGAACAATCATTAATTTCCATTCTCCTTTATTCTAATAATTTTGAAAGAATAATAATTTAGATAACCATCAAGGTATAATTAAGAAGCATAAATCAAAAAAATGTGAGCCCTGTTGCAGCCTATAGGTAATCTTATCTACTTTGTTCTTATAATTAAGTCCTGATAAAAATGGGTGATAGACTCAACCAGCTACTAAAACTCCAAAGCATCAAGATTCTAACACTTTTTTGTGTACCAAGAGTTCTTCTAGTAACTAAGCGTTGCAATTTGTAAATAACAAAGATGTATCCAATTTGCACAACCAAATGCATCAAGTAATATAAATAGGGGCTGGATTTTGATGAGCATAGAAAAAGTATTGAAAGTGGAAGTAATAAAATAAAATTTTAACCACATCTTGATTCAAGCAGCACTGACCTCATCAAAAGTGACGACATGATCATTTGTTGCAGCTGACTTTTCTAATAAATTACGCAATTTTGATAATTCCTTCATCAAATGCAAAGCTACTTCTTCAGCATCTTGCATTTGATTTCTCGAGAACTCAAAAGCTCTCTCTGCATGGAGTCGAAACGAAGCACAATTCAAACAAGTACAGAGTCCTCTGCATCCTCGTGGATTTCTTCTAAGGATCCCTTTTCTGACTGCAACTGCCTGAGTAATTGAAGAAACTGTGGCATTAATTTCAGATGAGTTTTGACCCGAGCTATTGGCTTCAACTGGCTTCCCACCATCATTTAAGGCTGTTTTTGAGCTTATGCAGTCATCAACAGTACCAAGAGATAACACACTTGTGACTGGTAGTTCTGGACCGGATGTTCTCACACCAGTTTTTTCAGAAGAAGATTTGGTCTTCTTAGGACCCAATATAGGGACTGATAGTTCTGCTGCCTGTCCCAAATTCCAAATAACATTAGGGGAAGTGTCCAATTTACTCTGTTTATCTGACGCAGAATGTTGACCATGCACTTCCTTTTGTACATTAGATGGAATCTGAGATCCAGTGACATGTTCAGGAGATATTATATTTGGTCCATCAATATTAGATGAACCATTAGCATTTGTCAATTGAGGTGTTGGTGTGCCAGGCTCTGCATGAAACAAAAGAACATTTGATATCTCCATTGGAGGTCCTAGCTGAGAGGGAGTCAAGGGTTGCCTTTGTACCAGATCCTTAAGGGTACTTTCAGAGTGACTGGATACTGAAGCACCTACGAAATGAATTTTAAGAAAGGTTAACTTATTTCCATTCAAGGCCCCAACTTTTCAGAACTATCAATTATTTGTAATTTTGAATATAAATTTGAAAAGAAGTAGGAAAGTGGCAGGTGTTACCTTTGTCCATATCCATAAGAAACGGAAGTAATCTTCTGTAGCTGACTGAACCCGGACTCTTAAATAATTTCAGCCTTGAAAAAGGATTTAAAACCTGTTGTGGAAACAGAAACCACAAAAACCACTATTAGCAGACATATAAGTTAAATTTTGTAAGAATCGTTAATCAACTATCTTCTTCCTAGTACAGGAATGTCTTAAAAGTTAGAATTATATTTCTCAGATAACAAATAGACAGAAAAGTTACAAAATTCTTAGGATCCTTACTAGTTTTCTCTTTGGACTACATTCATGCCTAAGATCAACCTGTGCAACATCTCTATAATTATTTCCACTGCTTGGCTTCCTAAGACCTTGATCTGTACTCGGATGAACATATTCAGCTCTACCGATTACTTTTACTTCCACCTGTAGTTTATCAAGTATCTCAGCATCTGGCGGTGTCATCTGGATAGATTCTTCATGCAAGTCACATATCTGATTCAAAACCTCTTCAGTATTACCAACTCTCTGCTCATTTGTATGATTTTGACTTTGGACATCACAAGGATACCCTATATCTATATTTTCAGTCCCTTCATACTGAGCCTGTTTTGAGTTTTCCTTGTGTTGAACCACTTCATTATCCTTACATGAATAGCTCTCATCCATGCTTGAAGAAGACTGGGGATTTATATCTTTCACAGTTTGATCTACGGAAGAGGAGAAAATACCATCCTTAACAACAGTCCCCATTTTCTCCACTGGTGGATTACCATCAGTTGACATGACCATTACAGCATCCGTGTTAACTTGAGAATCCTCCATAGCTGAAGTGGAAAAAGGTTCCGAGACATTTAACTTCTGAACTTCACAAGGTACTCCCAAATCAATATTCTCATTCTGTCCATCAACAGGTGGATTTGGTGGACACTGATCAGAAGCTACTGTAGGTGGTGATTTCGAAACATATTCAGGAGATTCTGAGCTGAAGTGATCACGATTAGATGGAACATGGGAAGGAACTCGTACAGTCTCCAGCTGAGTATCAGAATCAAAGGTATGACACTCTTTAGAGAAATTCTGTGTGGTTAAATGGTGTACAGAAGTCTCTTGGTTATCAGAAACAAGCTTGTTTCCTTCCATACCTTTACCACGATTCGGCAGTTCACAAAACTCTAGCATGCCTGTAATTTTAACCAGCGAGTACATAGCATTTAGTTCCACCAAATACACTTCTACACAATAAAACATCATTTTATGCATTCTACAATTTCTATAAAAGACCAAGGTAAGAGTGCAAAGCAATTACAAGAGTTGTCTTGGGTGATATCCTTCAAATAAGGAAGCATTCTTCTATAACTAAACGAGCCGGGAGCTTTAAACACTCTCTTTCGAGTCTTAAGAACCTGCCATTAGCACAAATAGTAAGATAGTAAACAGTAAAAACACTCCATTCTGTTTCATAATCATGTCTAAGCCACAAACGTAACAAATCCTATCTTCATTTCTATGAGCAACATTTCCAACTAAAACTAAAATCCAGCAAAAATGTAAAACTACACTAGAAACAAAACAAACTAGCACACACCGTTTTGGTTTCGCTATCGATTTTGAGCTCAACTCCATTCGCCTTCGCCTCAGGTGATGACGTCAGCGTAGAATCCGGATCGGAACCGGATCCACCGCCGAGATCGGAACCTAATCCCAATTTTTCAGGCTCTTTAATCTCGGTCTTCGACTCCTTTGGATTAACCTCCGGTTCAGGCGAACAGAAATCGGTGCCGGATTTGGTGTCGGTGACTAGATTCTCGGGCGGCTTGTAGGTTTGGGAGAAGACGCGTTTGACGCGGAGATCCCTAATCAGAGAGCTGAGGAGGACGTCACCGTCGGGAGAATCGGATGGTCTGGGTCTTTTCCGGTCTGGACCGGAGGCGGTGAGGAGGCTGTTGATGACCCGACCCGAGCGGGTGCGGGTGCGGGGGAGCTGGATCTGGGAGTGGCTGCGGGTGCAGGTGCCCAAAGGTGGCCCGGAAGTTCGATTTGAATTTGCTTCCATGACTCGTTTCAGAGAGAGAGAGAGGGTTTGGTGGGGGAAAAGGGAGGGAAGTTTTAGAGAGCGGGAAAGAAAAAAGGAGGGAGTGATTTTTAGCGGGAACCCGGAAAAGTGATACTGGATCTTTTGGGTCATTTTGCGAAACGGGTCAAGCATAAAGAAACTGGAAAATCCACCTCGATCTCCTTCGTTTAATCCACATCGCATTTTCTTTTTTCTTAATTTTTTCGTTGTTTAAAATGACAACATTTAGCACATGTAGTGACATAAGTCTCTCGTTATAAATGAGAGGTTGTAAGCAAGGATTAAAATATTGGTATTGGTGTTTTTATCAATACTCCTAATTTAACTTCTAAACTTCACAAGATACTCCTAAATCAATATTCTTTCAAGAAAATACTTATCTCCCAAAATTCACTCGAGACCCTCACGTTTCATTAGGAAATACCTTAATGTTGTGTTTGGATAAAATAATTTCAATTTACATAGAAATTTTATAGAAATCTCGTTCGAGAACTATTATGTTACGACTGTGTCTAACAAAATAGTTTTCGAATTGTTCCATATTTGGTGAAGATTGTATATGTGAACAACGTACATTAATATATCTTATATATATATAATAGTTACGTATATATTTATATATATTTCCCGTTTATTATTAACGATTTTTTGACAACTATATTTTTGTTTCCTGTTATTATAGTGTACAACATGGACAAAAGTTGGATGCAATTAGGGAGAGGGTCCCCTGTTTATATGAGAGGCATTTTTGATTTTCTTGAGTTCGTGCGTCTACATAGTCCTCTAAACAAAGTTATTCACATATGTCCGTGCAACAAATGTCTCAATCGGAAACCAGTAACATATGAAAACATGTATTCTCACCTGGTACTAAACGATATTTGTCCTAGTTATACCACATGGACATGGCACGGCAAAAATCAAGTTCAAATGCCTACACTTTCGGAAATTCAAGCACAACATAATCAGCAGGCAAGATCTTCCAATGCTAGTTACGGGGACCCTGCTGTGATGAACCTCTTAAACGATGCCTTCCCGTTCGCCGCCTCAGGATATCAGCAAAATGTTGTTTATGACAACGCCCCTGACACCTTCCCTAATGTCTCCCACGTTGACTACAGCAGTGATTATGATAAGTACACCAGACTTGTACGGGAAGTCCAAACCCCATTGTATCCTAGCAGTGAGCATACTCTCTTGGGTATCGTCATGGAGCAAATGACGATAAAAAACAAGCGGGGAAAGACTAAAACATGTTTTGATGAGGATATTGCACTTATGAAGAAAGTGCTTCCTAAAGGTAACAGTTGTCCGGAAAATTTTGACCAGGTAAAAAGGATGTTGGATGACATCGGTCTTGATCACCAGAAGATAGATGCTTGCATCAATAACTGCATCTTGTATTACAAAGACAATAAGGATGAAGTTGAGTGCCCACACTGCTACGAGCCAAGGTATGAAGCTTCCACTTCATCTAAGAAGAAAAAGCTCATTCCTAGGAAGGTTCTTCGTTACTTCCCGTTGGGTCCTCGTCTGTACATGTCTTCACATACGACCAAGCATATGAGATGGCACCAGCCAAGGCACCAGGGAGAGAAAAGGATAGATCCGGATAATCTCACACACCCCGCAGACGGGGAGGCTTGGCAGCACTTTGACCGTTCTTTTCCCGAATTTGCTGGAGACTGTCGAAATGTCAGACTCAGACTTGCAACAGACGGATTCAATTCTACTGGAAACATGAATTTGTCTTACAGCATTTGGCCTGTGATAGTATTTCCGTACAATCTACCTCCCAACATGTGTATGAGGAAGGAGTACAATTTTCTTACGCTTATGGTTCCAGGGCCGTGTTCTCCAGGAAAGTGTTTGGATATGTACATGAGACCATTAATTGACGAGCTGCAGGAGTTATGGGAAAATGAACTCCCTACTTTTGACAAGCATGGTCAAACTTCATTCATGATGAAAGCAGATGTTATTTTTACTGTCAGTGATTTTCCAGCTTACGGGATGTTGTCTGGCCAACAAACTAAGGGGTACAAGGCTTGCCCGGTATGCATAGATGACGTCAACTCTACATGACACGCCGACAAAATTTGTTTCTTGGGATCTCGTAGACATCTTGACGAGGATCACGAGTGGCGGTGGGATGCTGAGGCATTTGATGAGATTGAGGAGCATAATCCAAAACCCCTAGGGAGGTCTGGTGAGTGGATTTTGGAGAGGCTTAACCAGCATTGGTTCAGATATTTGAGCACCAGTAAAGAAGTAACCGACTTGAATCCTCCCACGCCTGATGAGTTTAAGTATTGGACGTACAAAAGTGTATTCTTTGAATTGCCTTACTGGTCGACCTTGAAAATCAGACACAACTCGGACGTCATGCACATAGAGAATAATGTTTGTGACATCATTCTTGGAACAATTCTGAATCTCAAACATAAAAACAAAGACACCCCCAAAGTCCATGTTGATCTTAAGATAATGGGTATACGCCCCCAGCTATGGCTAGTAGAGACTCATGACTGTCATGTTTCGCTGCAACGTCTTCTTCCCGTGGTCATTAGACCGTATTTGCAGAGTGATGTGGTTGACACATTAGTGGCTTTGTCCAAGTTTTTTCAGAGGATATGCGCTAAAGAGCTTAAAAAGTCTGATGTTCGGTCATTGCAATAAGACATTGTGTACATCATGTGCAAGCTGGAGAGGATCTTTCCCCCGACTTTCTTTGACATCATGATTCATCTCATGATCCATCTTCCCGAACAAGTGTTGCTTACTGGTCCGGTACAGTATACCTGATGCTATCCAAATGAGAGGTATGCGCTCATATTTATTCTAATTAATCATCGATCCTTTCAAATTAAGATAATTTTTAAAAAATATTTATTGTAAGAGAATAAATTAATATATATCTGTTTTGCAGGCAACTAGGGGATTTCAAGAAGAAGAACAAAAACAAACGTTTCCTTGAAGGGTCTATCACAGCGGCATACATTCAAGCTGAGTGCGTAACTTACTGCAGCGCATATCTTAATGATGAAGACACAGTAGGGGAATCATCTAGAGCGGGTAGTAGCCAGCAATTCAATCTATCAGTTGTTTCCAACGATATTCAACCGTATGGCAGGCTAAGTAATACTGAAAGATTAAGTAATGCTGAAATCAAAGAGGCTCATTGGTGTGTCCTTTAATATTGCGAAGAAGCCGAGCGGTACTTGAAGTCCCATTTACTAAGGCAGAATTCTAACGAAGCCATACACAAGAGAGATTTTTCTGATTACTTCCCTATTTGGGTACCTCCTCTATATATATATATATATATATATATATATATATATATATATATATATCTGGAGTTACATAAATTAAATATATATTGCTTTTTGATGTTACATAATGTAACAACGTTGCTCTTAAAATTGTTACAGATGATGCACATTCTACAACATTTTCCTGCTTCTTACGACCCAGAGTTGCACTCGTTGGCTGGAGGACCCCAAAGCCATAGAGTTTGTGCTGGATGTTTTGTGAACGGTGTTAAGTTTGTAACGTCAGAACGAGATGAAAGCCATGTCACCCAAAACAATGGAGTCATGGTTGAGGGTTTGGGTTTCAACTACTACGGGGTTCTTGTCAGTGTCATCGAACTAATCTACGGCAAGGGTATGCCACCCGTGTTGTTCAAGTGCAAATGGTTCAATACTGACCCAACCAGACGAAGGAGTATAATTCTGGATCGTGGCTTGTTATCAGTGGACTCAAACAGTGTATGATATGAGAATGAGCCGTTTATTTTTGCCACCATGGCGAAACAAGTGTTTTATCTTGATGATCCGGCTATGGGTGAGGGTTGGAAAGTGGTGCAGGTGATGTCACATAGGAATATTTAGAGTGCAGCTACACTGGGAAGGGATGATGAAAGTGGGCCTAGTGAACCAACAACTAATCAACCGAATGAACCATATCAAGAGGATTCTCCACATGTAGTCCCCGATACTAAGAATATTCGTGTCAACAACCAACACGTTCCTGCTATGATAGGTTACATTGCAGTTACACCATCTGAACTGAACTTGCTACAACGCAACCCCAATCATGATGACTACGGCTTCATAGATGACGAATACATAGAGGATGATGAGTATTCTGACCAAACTGAGGAGGATGATGATTCAGACGACTCAGATTATCATGAGTACGATTAATGTACTAGTTCAATATTATAGTGGATTTCAATCGGTCTAATCTACATGTATTCATTAATTTGACATAACTTCGGATATGTATTTTTATATTAACTTGTAACCATTATTAATTATTCGTGCAAATTTCTATTTTTAATTTCTACGTACATGCATGTACGTAGGTACGTATACGTACGCGCGTGTAAATATTTTAAATGCATATATATGTATGCGTTTTTATGTACGAATACTTACATAGAGTAAGTACAGTTGGGTTTAGTTTTATTAAAGTTACATGAAAATACTCGGATGTAAATATAATAAAATGTCCATAATTTTTAAAAATATACTTAGTCGACGGAAAATCAATATTACGTCGCCTTAGAACTTTTTAAGCAACATAATATGGAATTTTCGTCGCCTTAGAACTTCTTAGGCGACGGAATATGAAATTTTCGTCGCTTAGGATTCCCGAAATATTAGGCGGGCAAATAAATTTTTTTTGTTACTTAGGCGACGGAATCGAGTAAGTCGTCGGCTTGGATATTCTAAGGCGACAGAACTTGCGTAATTCGTCGGTTTAGATAATCCCAAGGCGACGGAAAGTGACATTTTCCGTCGCCTAGGATACAGAAATATTGGGCCGGTATATTTTGCGCCTTTTTTTTTGGCCGAAATTTAATTTTTTAGGTGACGGAAATTTTTCTTAGCCGACAGAATATTTTCGTCGGCTAAGCCTTAGGTGACGGAAATTGAAGTGGTCGTCGCCTTAGTACTTCTAAGGCGACGGAAAGTATACTTGTTCCGTCGGCTAAGAGAAATCGCAACTAAAACCGGATACACACACGAGCTCTCACATAATGTCAAGACCCACCCCAAATTTCACCCTGAAACTGAAGAGTAAGTCTTGCGGGGTCCACCTCTAAGGAAAATTTACTGAAGAACTCGGTAAACCTCCCTTGAAAATGAACAACCCTAACCCGAAAAAATCAAGAATTTACCCTTCTAGACGAAACAAACAACCTCCACTTCAACAAAATGAAGATAGCAAACATCATCCTTAGAATATCTCCCAAATTAATAAATAAGGACTTAGCACACAACCGAAAAAAAATATTATACAATATCCCCAAGGGAAAATCAGAGCTACTAGACAGTAGAGGAAGCAAAAAGAACACTGGTAGGTTAAATAGGTAACCTACTGATGAAAGGTGGTGGAAATACGGGTGCCTATGCCTCGCCTCCTAACAGATCCAACCTGAACTCTACAGACTGGGCATTTTAAAAAGAATGGCCCAGGGGAAGACATTTGAAACCGTTAGAGTGAGTGGACAAAATAAATTTAAAAAGAAAATAAGTCTTTATGCTTTTTCGATTTAACTTCTGTGGAAAAACAATTAACGGAATGCAACAAGCTCAAAAGTGTTTAAAAATTTACCGAATTTACCGAAACGTGACTAGCCGCACTAATCACCAATACTTCATAAAAATAGAGCCTCTCAAGCTAAAATAAAATATATATACGAAGCTTGCGTCTAACGCTCACGTCGCACCATAATGAAATTTTACCTCATTATGGTGGAAAAGACGGTGTGTATATATATATACGCGCATATCCCCTATATAAATTCTTATATTTATATAAGGCTACGACGATTGCGTCTAACGCTCACGTCGCACCATAATGGAATTTTTCCTCATTATGGTGGAAAAGCACGTATAGCTAGCTAGCATTTCTTTATATACATATTATTCTCATAATCATCCAAATATGGATATATATATATATATATATATATATATATATATATACTCACCGAAATTCTCAATTTCGGTTATTCTCTAACAACACAAATTATTTGGTATGCACATTATTTAAAACAAAAGTCCACTCACAAAATAGCCTAAGTCTGATGTCGATCCGAGTCTTCTTCTGCTCGAGCATTCTCACGTCCTGTTCCAAATATGCAGTTTAATTACCAGCAAAAAAAAATCCATTACTTACTCAAAAATAGGCAAATTAAACATGAGCCGTAACCACGCTCATTCTCGCCTAACTTCGATATTCCTAAATCGAAGCGATCCAAACTTTAATATCAAAATCGGCAGCCGTAAATACAACCTCCCCCAGAATAACGACTTAAATCCTACAGCCGGATTTTTACATTAACTAACCGCAAAAAAATACCAAACTTCGGAAATTCACAAACCTATCCAAAACTCATCCAAAATTCCATAATTCACATCAATAAACACCCTTTAATATTCCACATTTAAAACCATAAAATCTCCCAACTAGCGGCGGCGGCGGCGCCAGCTCCGCCGGCGACCTCCAATGCCTATGAAATTTTAACAGTAACTTCCTCTCAACTCACTCTACAACTTCTTTAACTAGCACAACACCCAATTTCAAGCCTAACTAGGTCAATCGAACGAAAACATCCATAAATCCCTAGAACTTCAATTAAACATCTCTCCTTGTCAAGACCGAATTAAGTCAATTCCTTTTAAGGAATCACTAACATTGATGAGAGCTACAAGATGAGCCAAAAGTCTCGAGCTATGGTGGCCGGAGGAGGGAGTTCCGGCGATGGAATCACCACGACAGTCAAACCTTTCGAGGGAAAGAGCTCCTTCACGGCGGAGCTAGGCGGCTCTCACCGGCCTAGAATGGAAGCTGGGTCGGAGGCCGACCGTTTGAGACTGGAGCGGCGGTATGGGAAGGCCGGACGGCGGCAGGCAGGCGTGAGGAATTTCCGGCAGTGTGAGAGGGAGAGGGAGAATCGGGGAAAGAAGAGAAAGAAGAGAGAAGAAAAAAAAGAAATGGTTTGGGCCTCCCCAAATGGCTGACTACATATGCAGTGACTTGTTGATAATTGGATGAAAATGCTTGGATGATTTTGTTGTGCAACTGACTAAGTGTGTAGTCATTAGGCATTAGCATTAGATTAAATTTTGACAAAGTGTGTAGTTTGTTGGCATTAGATTAAATTTTGACAATTGTGTGTTATTCATGTGCAAGATGGTGATCGTGGGGAAGAGGAAGGACCGAGCCACTAAGGCCGATGCTTTGATGGAGTCTATACGGCAGAGCGTCGGCTCAGCTAGCAGTAGCAGCCACCCTTCCCCCATGCTAGTTGAGACAGTACCACCAGCGGCTCCCCCCTTGATCGTGCGGCCCATTCTCGTTGACACTACTTCAACGGGATCTCCATCATCTACACCGACACCCGAATCTGCAAGATGCATCGTCGGCAGCGCTCGTTTGAAAGTTAGAAGCCCAACAGGTAAATATATTCATTCCTCTTATACTTGTATTAATTTGAGCACCAGTGAATTTAAGTTGCGCGCCCTATGGTGCCTGCAGCGCGCCCTAGGGTCCCTGCATGCGCGGCTCAGAGTGTCTGCATGCGCGTCCTAGGGTGCCCTGCATGGCACGGTGCGTATGCAGGCACCCTGGGCGCACATGCAAGGCACCCTGGGGCGCGCATGCAGGCTCCCTGGGGCGCACATGCAGGCACCCTGGGGGGCGCATGTAGGGCACCCTGGGCGTGCATGCAGGCACCCTGGGGCGCGCATACTGGCACCCCCGGCCTGCTTACTGCTTACCCCTGCTTATCCTAATATTTTGTATATATATATTAATTGTAGCTCCAGCCCCGAAAAAGAAGCGGGGTTTATGTTTTGGAAAGAAGGCGGAGGATATCGTTGCACAAACAGGGCAGAAGATCAAGCTGCAGTATTGCCCCCGTGTAAAAAACCCTAGCATGAGGGGGATAAATAGCTTGGTGGCGCATGATATCGGTTCTGCCATACGGAGTCTGGTGGGAATGAGGGCAAAGACGTTCTACAACCTGGATCAGGATGAGAAGTGGAAGGTGTGGAATGCACTGTCGGTAAGTAACAGAAAACAGTTTGAAAAGTATATTACTTCATAACATTTTATTTTTTTATTTTTCAGTGCTGAACATGAGAATTTTTTTTTATTTGTCACTTAGCCGAAGTACGAGTGAGATGAAAATGATGAGCCAATGTTCGATTGGATACTGAAGAGGGCACATGAGAGGTACAAGGACTGGAAGTACCAGTGTCACATGGCTTATCTGAAGGAAGGGCCCTCTGGCATGCCTTCAGATTTCATTGGGAGAGAGGACCAGTGGGAGTTTCTATGCCAGCACTTTGAGTCAGATGCGTTCAAGGTGATTTTTTAAATTACCTTCATTGTTTTTTTTTTAAATTACCTTCATTGTTTCCCTTTTATTTTACTAATCTATGTAATATTTTTCCATGTATATATTAGAGGCTCTCATTGGCAAACAAGCGGAACCGTGGGAAGAAGACTATGCACCACCACACGGGGTCTTCTCCTATCATCTACACAATAGAGGAACTCATAATACAAGGGGAGCAACTTCCAATTATCAAAGGTTTTGAGAAGACCTATGTCAGGGCTGGTGATGAAAATACGACCAAGAAATATGTAAGTGTCTTTCCTTTTACTATTTTTATTGATATAGGGTAATAACGATAAGGTAACTATAAAAGAGATACTACGTATTGGATGTTATTTTGATTGTCATTAGAGATCGATTGTGATTTGTACAAGTACCCATGGTTTGTGTCTAGCCATATATGTGTGGCTGTGGTTTTGGTAATGACGATAGGGTGCCCTGGGGCGCGCTGCAGCCACCCCTGCTGACTGCTACAGATTTTTTTTTTCCAAGTGATTACTAGCTTCAAGTATTACTATTTTAGGTGCTAATACATGTGTTGAGCAAACTTGTTTATTAATTGATGTATTTTAAATGCATGCAGAATGACATGATTGATGAGGTCAATAAACGAAAGGATGCATTTAAGGAATAACACCCTGACGCGACGGAGGAAGAGATTATGGAGAGTGTTCAGTCCCAACAAATTGAGGTGTTGGGTAAGGTGCTCGAAACTCGGAAAGGAAAGGAGATCCGAGGGATGGGACGAGGAGGCAAGCGAGACGTGGCCAATCTTCAAATGGTTCCACTTCACGTAGTCGTCCTCCTAGAGTTGATGAGCAGAAACTCCAAGTGATGCATGAGCGCTATGAGTAGAGACTGAAGGAATCAGAGGAGCGTGCCCAACAACAATATCAAGAGGTCCATCATCAGCGTGCCCTGCATGCGGAGTCTATGTATAGCGCTGTGCAGTCCCAATTTGCAGCCATATATGAGCGCCTAGGTATGCCGCCACCTCCTCCTCCACAGTTTCCTCCTCCAGTTGTTTCTCCTCCACATGTTTCCCCACAAAACAATGATAATCTAGGCGACAACATAGAATTGGACAACTGACGTCCTTGGCATTATTGATTTTCTAGTACTTCATTAATTTATAGTTTAGCTAGATTGTATGAACAATTTTCTATTTAGTTCATTAATTATTTTGTATATATATATGAACAATATTTGTCCATCGATCTAGCTATCATATCAATATATGAATATGTTTTCCAAATCTAATGCTTCCGGTATATATGTATATGTATGTGTTTGATTATTGTTACTGATTTGTAATTTTTGAAAACAATGAATAAGGTAAAAAAACAAAAATCAAATTTTTTTTACCTAAATAAAACCACGTAGGCGATGGAAAGACCAAAATTCATCGCCTAAGATAAAAATCCTAACCGACGAATACAAACCGATCCTTGACTAAGAACTGTTCCGAATTCGTCTATTTAAAACTCTACCGACGACTATTCTGTCGCCTAAGAACAAAACAACATTCGTCGGTACGCATATTTTCCGACGCCTATTTCGTCAGCTAAGAAACCTTCCGACAGAAACTTTTCGTTGGTATAGATACTTGTCGACGGATAGGTTTGTCGACAAGACAAAACATGATCCGTCGGGTAGGATATCTCTTACTCGACGACTAACTTATTTTCTGTCGTGTAAGTGTCTACCTCACGACACTTAGGCGACGGAATATTCGTCAGCCAAGTTCCTAGGCGATGACTATTGTGTCTTAGGCGATGAATTTATTCTGTCACCTAGGGAGAGATTTCCTGTAGTGCCATATGCTTTCTTTTTCATGACATTACCGTGTGACAAATCGAAATGGAATTACACAAGCAACTTCGTCGTACACACGTGGAATTAAGCATTAAAAATTGCAAAGCAGCTCCTATAAACGCAGTTTATTTGGCAAACTAGCAAGTAAGCTTTAATATTGCAGTCATTTACTTTTGAATAACTCGGGGGAATAAAATCTTTCCCCCTTCTCCATCTTTATTATATGCTTGGGATTTTGTGCGTGCAAGTAAAAATCCTGGAATTTTATTCGCTGGTTAAGAGTGTGTTTGATCACTCTTGATTCCTTGACCGAGTTGTGCTTGATCAACCCCAACCTTTCTCCGGATTATGTTTGATCAATCTGAGGCATATTCTATGAATTGTGTTTGATCAATTCTTGGTTTTTTCGGATTATGTGTGATCAATCCGAAGGATAAATCATTAAAAACATCGTTTATGACCTCTATTGAGTCTCATAACAGCTTGGTTTTATGTTTTGACGTACTCGATACCTAAGGCAAATTTTCGCTTGGTATCTGTGGAACATTTTATTGGAAATGATTAAACCACAAGTTTTGACCCCTAGGCTAAAAAGCCTAGATGCTGAGATTTCACATCTCATCCGCTCAAAGTCATCGACAAAAGCCTTCAATGGCAATCTGTGTAAAAAGTAATGATCACAATGTAATGTGGAATGCACTCATAGAGGTTTCTTAAAATGTTCATATAACTCTACTTATTGAGTTATTAGTCAAGTGGATTGCTTACCACTTTAATTGACTACATATTGTCGATGATCTTTTGTGGCATCATGATCCGTAATCTTTAGCGGATTCGATCATCATCAAGTTCTCTAGGCCCTCCAAGTTGGTTTCGAATTAATAACGAGACTTGATATTGATCATACAATTGCAAACGAGAATTGTATATACGCTAATGCGATAAATGTATTTGGGATTGTTTCCTAATATGGGGACAACAATATCTAGAAAACGCCAGAAAACGGTAGAAAACGCCGCGTCGATGTCTAGAAAAGAGGGGGAAGTGCCGCCGGCATTAATGGTGACACTCTCGATCTAGACACCAATTTGTTAAAACTACTCATGTCAGCTCATGACAATATAACTATTGTGGATCTCCGGATCACTGGTTCAAGAGTTGTCGAGCTCTCCTTCAAATTATGAATGCATACAAAAAGGTACGGAAAATCAATATAAGGACAAGAATGTCATCCTCATGATCGCTAATTTTAAAGATTCATATCCTGCTCTAGCTACCCCTGACTTTGACATCATCGGCTAGATATTGATTTTCGTTCCAAGCTATATGTAATAAGACGTCGATACGACATTCTTCGTCTATTTGAGACCTCAATGAACTCACATTAGCAAATAGCAATAAAAAATGCCTTGAGAATTTTTTCGAAGTGAAACTATTCTCCTCTTATGGTTCGTATTGATTTACAAACAAGATATACATTCTTACATCATCCTTAGAAACATGGCATATTGTGCCGATTTTGGTCCCTTTCTTTGAAGGTGACTCACGGTACCGTATCTTCAAGGAGGATCGCCCACATGTTTTTCGGTTAAGTCTTCCGCCCTATAGCAGATTTTCCATCATCAACTGTTCAACTAGGCTCATCCAATTAAGCTCAGTGTGATGTCTTAGAATTGTCCGAAATTAAGGAGATAGTGGTTTAAGTGTGCCTCGCACTACCGATCATCCACGGACATGCCTGGTCATGCTAACTTGGAGTTACCGAAAGCTTTTAATTTTGGATCCCCCTACGCTATTAAACCAATTGTTGTTTTACAAAAGACGTTGAAGACTTATCAAAACCAGACAATCATCATAATCGAATCCTCTAGGTCTTCTGAGTTAGTTTATGTTCATGTCAGAAAACTTTGGCTAACTAGTCATGGAGTTTACGACCTTGGTAAGACCAAAAAGACTTGATTTGATCATATACACGTCATTTTGGCTTCGGCTTATGCCCACATGCCATCCGCAAGCTTCAAAACTTTGCCAATGCCAAATCTGCGAAAAACAGCAATATGTCCCTTCTGAACAGTCAACTTCGTTTGAGCTTTGTGAACAACTCCGGACGAACCAGACAGTGAGCTTTATATCATTGGAAAACCCTACATGTCTAGTTTTTAGAACTTTTTACGGTTTGTCCATATCTATTTTAACGAATAAGTTATGGCTATTTTAGCGCACAAAGGTCATTCTGCGCGGAAATTTTTATGCACTCTCGGGATTGCATCTTTTTGTAGCTTATTTCAATCCTTCTAAATGGTTCAAGTGGAACTATTTACTCACCTATCTACCCTTTTTGTAGATATGTCTCATAGAGACAGTGAGTGCCTCGCAGATAGTGGAACTTCCCACAACATTCTAAGGAACCGAAAATTATCTCTGGCTTTTGTGCCTTGAAAATCTTCTATGACTATAATGATTGAATCATATCGGTCATTTAGGGATGTGGTTTAGCTTAAATATTGATGCCTCATGGCACCATGATCAACGTCACAAATGTCTTTTATGCATTGAGAGGCAACCGAACCATGTTGAGCTTTAAAGACATTCCTGCTAATGGTTTTCATTTGGAAACACATTGTGAGAATGAACAACAGTTTTTTTGTGTATATCTTCTCATGAATGCGAGCTGAAATGCATTTTAGAGAAGTTTATGAGTCAATCTAATGGACTGTATGTCACTATGATTCGAATATCGAATCACATGTTGTCTCAAACACGATATTTGGGACACCGACTCATATAGGTTTTGGTTTGACCAAATCGGTCATCCTGGGAGAGATATAATAGTCCAAATTTTGAGAAATTCTCATGGACATCCATTCTTCCGCTCAAAACGAAGACATTCGGGATCTAGCTTCTCCATGAAGCACGATGGTGACGCCATGGTTATAAATAGCAGCACCCTGGGGACATTGACATCACCCGAACACGGCTCCAACTTCCCGAAGGCCGTCTGGTCAATTCCTCAAGCAACTGAGGTGCACCGGCCTTCCATCGATGTCTCATTGGCCCCCTGCAATGTTTATTGCTCATTTTGAAAGCCTATTTTTTTAGCTAAATTAGGAGTGAGACCCTCTTACGCTAAATGACACAAAAGTGAACATTTCATTCTTATATTCAACTATGTAGATAGATACAACCAACTTGCGGACACATTTTTATGTTTTATGGTGTTGGTTGAAGTGTTAACACAACGATCACATGTTACACCATTATCTATAGCTTATGTTGCTGATACTTCTACAGGCTCTGATAGCAACCGAAACCGGGCGTTTCAATTAAAAACTTTTTTTTGTCAATTGTAGTATATAACAAATAAGGGTATCGTTATAAAAGCCGGGGATTGAGGGGTACCTCTACAATTTACGTTAATTACAAAACAAGAGAAAACAAAAGATGATAGTACTAGAGATATTGGGTTTTATGATTATAAACAAGAGAAAAAAAGAAACAAAAACAAATCAGAAAAGATCAGATGGATGAGACGTTAAAGACTTGGAAATCTACCACCAAGTATGTTTCAAAACATGTTAACAACCAAAACTTCAATTATTAAGTCACAAATCGGTATCAATCAAGAACAAACCGTGAACGCACTACGTAAGTCCTTATTAGTTCCCTTGAATACTTAAGCAAGATGAACGCATCATTACTAAGCCTTTAGACTAACTAATCAAGGTATAGACGCTATCCTATCAACAAATTATTCTAAGCATTAAGATCAATGAAAGTTTGATTGAACAAGTATGCAAAACTAGTGTGGAACGCCTACCTAGCATGCAATCCTTTTTATTTGGTTTCACCTATTGTCCTATAGGTTTTACTACTTTGAACTAAGCCGTATTAACTGTTTAGGAGATTAAACAACATAATTCTAGCCCTACTCACAAGTTCATAATGTTCTATGTTGCACATACATAAACATAAACAAGCAAGAGTTCCCCATATACCAAAACCAAATAAACAATTTGAAAGACTTAATAATTCGAAACCAAGGTTCAAAACAATATCTAAAACATTCTTGGGGCTTCAAACCTTGCCCCTAACTAAAAGAAATCAACCACACATAGCTGCCAAATCACACAAAGAGAATAAAAGATGACAAAGGAAATTAAGGTAAACCGTGGACGATGGAGAGATCGATGATGGCTTGGCGGCTTCCTTGTGTGAGTCTGCAACTATGAAGGTTCTAATGATATGAGATCACTGGCCTCCTCTAATCTTCACGTCCTTTTTCTAATCTTCACATCCTCTATTTTTTTCTGCTGTGATTAGGGTTATGAAACCCTCAAAACTTGTCCATGGGCTTGCCAATGTGGTTTGGGCCTCAAAATAAAAGTTTTTGTCCAAATCAGAAATTTAGACAGACTGACATTCGGTCACTCAAATGGTCATAACTTCTTCTTCAAAATAGGTATTGACGATCTGTAAAAAGTTCTGGAAAGTAGACTCTTGTAGCTTTCCATTGATATATGACGAATCTTCTGGATCATTGTGAGCTGATCACAATCTTCTGTCGAAATTGGTTGATAATTTCTAACAGATTTTCTGATTTCTTTCCTTGCACAATATGGATTCATTTTCCTTCAAGATTTCTCTTTTTTCGTCTCTTTTGGGCTCCTCAGCTTTATTTATGACCTAAAAACACAAACTTAGTTAATATGAATATTGTTAAAAAAATTACATAGCTAAATAGGGTAAAAAATACATTATAAACGTAGCACTTTGTGCTCCTATCAAATTTCCCTACACTTAGCTTTTGCTAGTCCCTTAGCAAAATCTAAAACAAAGAAAACAAAACAAAGACTCAAAACAAATTATGCCTTCAACATTATTGTCTCAGAAATCTCTTACTTTCATAGCATCAAGATTAGCACTCAATCAAGAATCAATTATGAGTAATTCGAGAGTTAATTAAAACATATACTCTGCATATAAGCATGTAAGACACGGGGGTGACAATGGTGATGGATGAAGCTCAGCATGTATCCAACAAGTATGATTCAACCTCACATGATTACCACTCTTTCTTCTCTTAGAATCAAGGCTAATGCTTAAAAACGTTTTCACTCAATGTATATATATGAGAGAATAAGCAAATAAGTAGGCTCACATATAAAGAAATAAACACACTTTGTGAAATTAAAAAGATCTCATGAAAGATATCAACTACTTGCCAAACAGACCAATCCATATGCTCAACTTTTGTAACCAATCTCCACAGATCGATGGCTGCCCATCTTTTGGATCATAAAAGAACTTTATCATGGTTAAAATTGGGCCAAGGCTAGGGTTTAATGAAACAAAGGATAAGAAATTGTAGATCATCCTTAAAACCTAGTAGAGCCATAAGATCACATTTAAACATTCATGAATGAGGACAAAAACCATATATCACATCATTAGGTCTTCAATTTAAAACAAACTCCTCCATCACAAAGGGAGACTTAATCCATATTTTCATCATTATTCTTTTTTTCAGTGCCACCACATTTTTTTTTTGTTCACTCTTTCTTTTTCTTCGGCAACAATTTTCTATTTTTTTTTAATGGACAAGTCCTTCCCCCTACACTTGTTATTCATCATCCTTCCACATGTACAATACATCACAACATAAGCTCTACTAGGCCCTAAGGACAAAGGTAGAGATATCACTACACTAAGCTCAAGGTGAGGATTACATGGGTGATGACAGAAAGACTTAACGTAGGCTCAAAGGGTTTCAACTAAGGGGTGTGCCGCACACACAAATAGGGACATATGGCAATTTGGCAATTTGGCAATGGTGGAAATCTTAAGTCCTTTTAATCCCTTCCAAAATCAGAACATGTATCGATAAAAGTCTCGATTAGCACAAAAGTGAGTTCTAGCACTAGAGTCCGTTAAACTTAATATGCGGCAAGCAGTCAATCAAGAAGAAAGATTATGAGATAGCTAAGAATTGCCAAGAAAATAGATGATGATTTATTCAATAAGCACTCAGAAAGAATAGCACAATAAAGCTCAAATCTCACCAGGGTAATTATGAATCAAAACTCATCATCAACATGCTCAAAATTATGTACCAATGTCAACGAAAAACCACATCTACTACACACTCATATGCTTAGTATATATTGTATTAACCAAAGAATTCATTTAACATCATTGATCTCAATCTTGTGATCCTCTATTAGCCATAATTTCATAGATTACTTACTCATCCTAGACAATTGAAAGGCATGATGACTCACAAAAAAACAAACACAATTTATTACTTTTTTTATTTTGAACTTTAACAAAAACAAAATAAAACACAAAATGTATGCATTCCCTTCCCCAACACTTAAACTACGTATTGTCCCCAATGTGAGAACAATATAGATCACGCAATGCATAATAGATGTATAAAGGAAAGGGAACAAAACAAAAAGGTAGAAGGTGAGAAAAGCTCCCCCATTGTGTGCTCTGCAGCCAACTTCCAGCTGATATAAGTCCCTGTTGTAGCATCCAATGTCTGAGATTCCAATTTGAGATGAAAGATGGCATTGCTAGCTTTATGTGCATATATGGCACATTTCCTAAATCCAAGTGGATCGATAATGGCAACCCTGCAAAGTTAGAAGAAAAACATAGTTTGCACAGAAAAGTTGAGAAAAAGACCATTATTGTTTCGAACCAGATTTCCGGTGAGTTCTAGTGCCGGATTGTTAAATCGCCTCAAAGAAAAGTTGAAGCTAATTCAACAAGCTTTTCAGGCATATATAGCTTTCCTCCACAGCATGGCTGGAAGTATCTCCTGTTTTGATCTTTTCCTGGTTGTACTGCAGAACTTCTGGTTTCCTGGCAGTGACCTTGCTGCCTTCAACATCAAACTGAGAATGATTTGGGTCTCCAAATCTACTTCTGTAAAATCCTACAGAAACTAGACTCATAGGCCCTTTCTGTCCATATAAAGCACACATTCCCAGGTTCTAGGAGCTGCAAACCGTAGCCCTCCAAAATCGAAAGAACTGTTTTGCCAAGAGCATTGTTTTGGCTGAATTTAGAGTTCAACTTTTCTCAACTCTCACCTGCACACACACAAAACAAATCAAAACAAACAAAGTAAAGAAAGCATAGACAGTTGGGTTGCCTCCTAGCGGCTTTTCAACAAGAATAATCAGGAGGCTTAGGTCGCTGTTCGATCAAATGTTTGACCCTCTTCAAAGATATTTCATGGTCCTTTGGTAGCAATTTGTGTCAAGACCCACCCTGAATTTTACCCTGAAACCCGAAGTAAGTCCTGCAAGGTCCACCTCCAAGGAAAATTTAACGAAAATTTTTCTGATTAACCTCCCTTAAACATGGACAACCCTAACCAGAAAAAAAAACCTAAGAACACTCCTAAATGAAACCATCTTCTAATTCATCACATAAATATCCAACTAATAAAGCATACATCATCCTTAGAATATTCCAAAATATAATTAACATACTTAGCACACAACCGAACTACTAAACATTATCCTCGAGGGTAATCAGAGCTACTAACATCAACGAAAGCAAGAAAATATAGTGGTAGGTTAAACAGGTAACCTACTGAAAAGTGGAAAAGATGTGGTTAACTATGCCTCGCCTCTGTCTAGTGCCAACCCGAACTCTACAGATTAGACATTTTTAAAAACAAAGGGCCTAGAGGAAAACATTTAAAACCGTTAGAGTGAGTGGACAAAAATAAATTAATAAATAAAATATTTATGCATTCCCATTTTAATTTCCAAAGAAATTATGCTGCATGCGACAGCTCAAACCTTTCTGCTCACAAACTGGCAAATACATGACTAGCTCCGGCCAGTCTCCAAAACTCAATAAAATGGAGCCTCTCAGGCTAAACTATATATAAACATATATGTGTATGTATTTACACTCGTCAAACTCCTTGTATGAATTCTATGAACAAATTAGAAAAATAGAAATTCATACAAGGCTACGACGCTTGCGTCTAACGCTCACGTTGCGCCATAATGAAATTTTTTCTCATTATGACTGAAGAGGAGGGTGTATATATACGTGTGGACTCCTTATATGAAAACTTATATGAACAAAATAAGAAAGTAATTTTCATATAGGGCTACGACGCTTGTGTCCAACACTCACATCGCGTCATAATGAAATTTTACCTCATTATGACGGACCAAACACATATGGCTAGCTAGCATTTTTATACATACTATACTCATAAACATCCAATATACATATCCACCGAAAATCTCATTTTCGGTAATTCTCCAAAAGATGAAAATTGCCAAATATCAGAGAAAGCAATAAATTCCAGCAGAAGAATAACTGATCAATAATATAATGCATCACATGCTTTTAATTAAAACAAAAGTCCATTCACAAATTAGGCCTAAGCCTGATGTTGCTTCGAGGCTTCTTCTGCTCGAGCCTTCTCTCGTCTTGTTCCAAATATATAATTAATTTCCCAATTAAAAGTCCAATATTTACACAAAATAGGCAAAATTAACCGTGAGCCATAACCATGCTCATCACTGCCTAACTTCCATACGGTCCACATCTCAACGCTAAAACCAGCAGCCTTAACTACACCCTTCCATCTGCCGGATTTTATCCTAATTAACCGCTAAAAATACCAAACTTTGAAAAATCCCAAACCTATCCAAAACTCCTCCAAAAATTCTAAAATTCACTTCATTAAGCTCTCCTTAACATCACATGAGCCCTAGAATTTCAACTCCACATTTCTCCTTACCTAGCTCAAGAGAGGGTGAGACCTTTGGAGGGGTTGTTGTGCGGGAGGAGGGCTTTCAAACGAGCCAAGCAGCTCCGACTGTGACGGTCGGAGGAGTGAGTTCCGGTGAGAGAACCACCACTGCAGTCGGACCTATCGGCTGCGTTTTCTCTCCCACGACGGTGCTAGGGAGGCTGCCACTGGTCCAGGAAGGAAGTTGGGTCGAAGGCCAACCGATCGGGACTGTTGCGGCGGTCTCAGGTGGCCGGACGACGGCGGACAGGCGGCTAGAAGTTTGCCGGGAAGAGTGAAGCTCGGGGAAAAGGGGAGAGAAAAGAGAGAAGAAGAAAAAGAGTTTGGGCCTCCAACACCCGGTCCAACCCCTTAATACCCATACCAAAAATAAACCCAACTCCAAAAATAACACCACAAAGTAATACCCCAATAAAAATTACCTTTTACTAGTTAAAATTTACCATTTTTACCGTCGTCACATTTTCTCCTACGAATAATTCCTCCGAAATAATCGTCCCTCAAAACCCCTCTAGGGACCTTTGAAACTATAACTCATTGACAAAGACGGTAAAACTCTTATTAATAACAAACTAGTAAATAAGGCAAAAATTTAAGAGTTGGGGTGTGACAATTTGAGTAACTTGCAAGCAATGGATATATAAGATATGAAGCTTCTCTTTTTCTTTCTCTTCTTCCATTGTCTCCAACTTTTCTCAATCATAACAAGAATCTCCTTATCCGATTTGAGACATTCAGGTACCACCATATCCACATGCTCAACAAACTCAAATGATTCTTGGATGCGAAGAACATGTGTAGAGCTTGAGTGATGGAGTGAAGAATCATGTTGTCTTCCAGATCCATGTACCAGCAATATAGCTTCAAATGTAGGAGGTTTGATGGACACCTCTTCAACATTGCGTGGCTCTTCATTGGACTCCTCCAAATCTGTTTCTTCATCCTCAAAAAATATTGAATCATGGAGTGTTGCATCATGAGGTTGACACGGAGCTGAAGTTGCGGGAAGTTCATGTGGAGTTGCCATCAACAAAGATGACTGCTCTTGAGATATTAAAGTGTCCAAACTCCTTTTAGTTTCTGCCCAACTATCATTAAAGGCTTCTTGCTCCTCAATCCGAGCTTTATTTGAAGCAGCTAGAGCCTCATTCATCTCATTTAAAGACTTGATCATCTCATCGTAATGACTTAACTTAGCTGAGATTTGATGAGATGGTGTTTGTGTCCAGTAGTCATGGAATGAATATGGAGAATCTTGAAACTCATTGGAAAATCCTTATTGCATATCCGTATTGGTGTTCCATGAAGAATAAGGATGATCATCCCAAACTGTATTGTGTACAGGTGAATAATAATTATTTAAATGCCCTTGGTTGTCTTGAAATCCTCCAAGCATATTTTGATCATAGTATCCTTGATATTGGATGCTTGGGCATGTCTCCGTTGAATGACCTAACATGGAGCATCTAAAACACACCTCGTAAGGTTGATGCCACATAGAAAACCAAAACAGAAACTATAGTTAGTAATATATACAAAAATTAATCTCAAGTACTAAAACTAAATAAAATCTAATGGGAGAAGTTATAAAAAGTTAAAAATAGAAATATATAAACAAAAACTAAAACAAATTGCTAGGGATTTTTCAATCCCCGGCAACGGCGTCAAAATTGATAGCGACCGAAATTGAGGGTACCTTTACAATTTACATTAATTACAAAACAAGAGAAAACAAAAGATGATAGTACTAGAGATATGGGGTTTTATGATTATAAACAAGAGAAAACAAAGAAACAAAAACAAATCAGAAAAGATCAGATGGATGAGACGTTAGAGACTTGGAAATCCACCACCAAGTATGTTTCAAGACATGTTAACAACCAAAGCTTCAATTATTACGTCGCAAATCGGTATCAATCAAGAACAAACTGTGAACGCACTACGTAAGTCTTATTACTTCCCTTGAATACTTAAGCAAGATGAACGCACCATTACTAAGCCTTTAGAATAACCAATCAAAGTATAGACGTTATCCTATCAACAAATTATTCTGAGCATTAACATCAATGAAAGTTTGATTGAACAAGTATGCAAAACTAGTGTGGAACGCCTA